>JBBELK010000031.1:0-86159 GCA_037783545.1 Henricia sp. BOLD:AAB3569 | reverse complement strand
GGGCATGCAAAATTTGAAGTTCGTCGGAACATTTTTCGACCTCCAAATTTGCCGACGTTTGGACCACACTTTGACCAAATTGCCGAGCCAAACTGCGGTGCGTTAACGACAGTCCGAATGACTGAGCATGCGCACAACTCAGGAGTACCCCAAAGAGGTGTGTACAGACAGCCACGGTTTGCGTGAGAGCAGTCAGGAAGCCTCAACCCAGTTTTTTCTAAACTTTGAAATTTCTCTGCCATTTCCCGGCGAAAGTCTGTCAATTTTGTTATGACAAGTGCGCAATATAGAGAGTTTAGGGCATACAAAATTTGAAGTTCGTCGGAACATTTTTCGACCTCCAAATTTGCCGACGTTTGGACCACACTTTGACCAAATTGCCGAGCCAAACTGCGGTGCGTTAACGACAGTCCGAATGACTGAGCATGCGCACAACTCAGGAGTACCCCAAAGAGGTGTGTACAGACAGCCACGGTTTGCGTGAGAGCAGTCAGGAAGCCTCAACCCAGTTTTTTCTAAACTTTGAAATTTCTCTGCCATTTCCCGGCGAAAGTCTGTCAATTTTTTATGACAAGTGCGCAATATAGAGAGTTTAGGGCATGCAAAATTTGAAGTTCGTCGGAACATTTTTCGACCTCCAAATTTGCCGACGTTTGGACCACACTTTGACCAAATTGCCGAGCCAAACTGCGGTGCGTTAACGACAGTCCGAATGACTGAGCATGCGCACAACTCAGGAGTACCCCAAAGAGGTGTGTACAGACAGCCACGGTTTGCGTGAGAGCAGTCAGGAAGCCTCAACCCAGTTTTTTTCTAAACTTTGAAATTTCTCTGCCATTTCCGGCGAAAGTCTGTCAATTTTTATGACAAGTGCGCAATATAGAGAGTTTAGGGCATGCAAAATTTGAAGTTCGTCGGAACATTTTTCGACCTCCAAATTTGCCGACGTTTGGACCACACTTTGACCAAATTGCCGAGCCAAACTGCAGTGCGTTAACGACAGTCCGAATGACTGAGCATGCGCACAACTCAGGAGTACCCCAAAGAGGTGTGTACAGACAGCCACGGTTTGCGTGAGAGCAGTCAGGAAGCCTCAACCCAGTTTTTTCTAAACTTTGAAATTTCTCTGCCATTTCCCGGCGAAAGTCTGTCAATTTTTTATGACAAGTGCGCAATATAGAGAGTTTAGGGCATGCAAAATTTGAAGTTCGTCGGAACATTTTTCGACCTCCAAATTTGCCGACGTTTGGACCACACTTTGACCAAATTGCCGAGCCAAACTGCGGTGCGTTAACGACAGTCCGAATGACTGAGCATGCGCACAACTCAGGAGTACCCCAAAGAGGTGTGTACAGACAGCCACGGTTTGCGTGAGAGCAGTCAGGAAGCCTCAACCCAGTTTTTTCTAAACTTTGAAATTTCTCTGCCATTTCCCGGCGAAAGTCTGTCAATTTTTTATGACAAGTGCGCAATATAGAGAGTTTAGGGCATGCAAAATTTGAAGTTCGTCGGAACATTTTTCGACCTCCAAATTTGCCGACGTTTGGACCACACTTTGACTAAATTGCCGAGCCAAACTGCGGTGCGTTAACGACAGTTCGAATGACTGAGCATGCGCACAACTCAGGAGTACCCCAAAGAGGTGTGTACAGACAGCCACGGTTTGCGTGAGAGCAGTCAGGAAGCCTCAACCCAGTTTTTTCTAAACTTTGAAATTTCTCTGCCATTTCCGGGCGAAAGTCTGTCAATTTTTTATGACAAGTGCGCAATATAGAGAGTTTAGGGCATGCAAAATTTGAAGTTCGTCGGAACATTTTTCGACCTACAAATTTGCCGACGTTTGGACCACACTTTGACCAAATTGCCGAGCCAAACTGCAGTGCGTTAACGACAGTCCGAATGACTGAGCATGCGCACAACTCAGGAGTACCCCAAAGAGGTGTGTACAGACAGCCACGGTTTGCGTGAGAGCAGTCAGGAAGCCTCAACCCAGTTTTTTCTAAACTTTGAAATTTCTCTGCCATTTCCCGGCGAAAGTCTGTCAATTTTTTATGACAAGTGCGCAATATAGAGAGTTTAGGGCATGCAAAATTTGAAGTTCGTCGGAACATTTTCGACCTACAAATTTGCCGACGTTTGGACCACACTTTGACCAAATTGCCGAGCCAAACTGCAGTGCGTTAACGACAGTCCGAATGACTGAGCATGCGCACAACTCAGGAGTACCCCAAAGAGGTGTGTACAGACAGCCACGGTTTGCGTGAGAGCAGTCAGGAAGCCTCAACCCAGTTTTTTCTAAACTTTGAAATTTCTCTGCCATTTCCCGGCGAAAGTCTGTCAATTTTTTATGACAAGTGCGCAATATAGAGAGTTTAGGGCATGCAAAATTTGAAGTTCGTCGGAACATTTTTCGACCTCCAAATTTGCCGACGTTTGGACCACACTTTGACCAAATTGCCGAGCCAAACTGCGGTGCGTTAACGACAGTCCGAATGACTGAGCATGCGCACAACTCAGGAGTACCCCAAAGAGGTGTGTACAGACAGCCACGGTTTGCGTGAGAGCAGTCAGGAAGCCTCAACCCAGTTTTTTCTAAACTTTGAAATTTCTCTGCCATTTCCCGGCGAAAGTCTGTCAATTTTTTATGACAAGTGCGCAATATAGAGAGTTTAGGGCATGCAAAATTTGAAGTTCGTCGGAACATTTTTCGACCTCCAAATTTGCCGACGTTTGGACCACACTTTGACCAAATTGCCGAGCCAAACTGCGGTGCGTTAACGACAGTCCGAATGACTGAGCATGCGCACAACTCAGGAGTACCCCAAAGAGGTGTGTACAGACAGCCACGGTTTGCGTGAGAGCAGTCAGGAAGCCTCAACCCAGTTTTTTCTAAACTTTGAAATTTCTCTGCCATTTCCCGGCGAAAGTCTGTCAATTTTTTATGACAAGTGCGCAATATAGAGAGTTTAGGGCATGCAAAATTTGAAGTTTGCCGGAACATTTTTCGACCTCCAAATTTGCCGACGTTTGGACCACACTTTGACCAAATTGCCGAGCCAAACTGCGGTGCGTTAACGACAGTCCGAATGACTGAGCATGCGCACAACTCAGGAGTACCCCAAAGAGGTGTGTACAGACAGCCACGGTTTGCGTGAGAGCAGTCATGAACCCTCAACCCAGTTTTTTCTAAACTTTGAAATTTCTCTGCCATTTCCCGGCGAAAGTCTGTCAATTTTTTATGACAAGTGCGCAATATAGAGAGTTTAGGGCATGCAAAATTTGAAGTTCGTCGGAACATTTTTCGACCTCCAAATTTGCCGACGTTTGGACCACACTTTGACCAAATTGCCGAGCCAAACTGCGGTGCGTTAACGACAGTCCGAATGACTGAGCATGCGCACAACTCAGGAGTACCCCAAAGAGGTGTGTACAGACAGCCACGGTTTGCGTGAGAGCAGTCAGGAAGCCTCAACCCAGTTTTTTCTAAACTTTGAAATTTCTCTGCCATTTCCCGGCGAAAGTCTGTCAATTTTGTATGACAAGTGCGCAATATAGAGAGTTTAGGGCATGCAAAATTTGAAGTTCGTCGGAACATTTTTCGACCTCCAAATTTGCCGACGTTTGGACCACACTTTGACCAAATTGCCGAGCCAAACTGCGGTGCCTTAACGACAGTCCGAATGACTGAGCATGCGCACAACTCAGGAGTACCCCAAAGAGGTGTGTACAGACAGCCACGGTTTGCGTGAGAGCAGTCAGGAAGCCTCAACCCAGTTTTTTCTAAACTTTGAAATTTCTCTGCCATTTCCGGGCGAAAGTCTGTCAATTTTTTATGACAAGTGCGCAATATAGAGAGTTTAGGGCATGCAAAATTTGAAGTTCGTCAGAACGTTTTTCGACCTACAAATTTGCCGACGTTTGGACCACACTTTGACCAAATTGCCGAGCCAAACTGCGGTGCGTTAACGACAGTCCGAATGACTGAGCATGCGCACAACTCAGGAGTACCCCAAACAGGTGTGTACAGACAGCCACGGTTTGCGTGAGAGCAGTCAGGAAGCCTCAACCCAGTTTTTTCTAAACTTTGAAATTTCTCTGCCATTTCCCGGCGAAAGTCTGTCAATTTTTTGTGACAAGTGCGCAATATAGAGAGTTTAGGGCATGCAAAATTTGAAGTTCGTCGGAACATTTTTCGACCTCCAAATTTGCCGACGTTTGGACCACACTTTGACCAAATTGCCGAGCCAAACTGCGGTGCGTTAACGACAGTCCGAATGACTGAGCATGCGCACAACTCAGGAGTACCCCAAAGAGGTGTGTACAGACAGCCACGGTTTGCGTGAGAGCAGTCAGGAAGCCTCAACCCAGTTTTTTCTAAACTTTGAAATTTCTCTGCCATTTCCCGGCGAAAGTCTGTCAATTTTTTATGACAAGTGCGCAATATAGAGAGTTTAGGGCATGCAAAATTTGAAGTTCGTCGGAACATTTTTCGACCTCCAAATTTGCCGACGTTTGGACCACACTTTGACCAAATTGCCGAGCCAAACTGCGGTGCGTTAACGACAGTCCGAATGACTGAGCAAAATTTGAAGTTCGTCGGAACATTTTTCGACCTCCAAATTTGCCGACGTTTGGACCACACTTTGACCAAATTGCCGAGCCAAACTGCGGTGCGTTAACGACAGTCCGAATGACTGAGCATGCGCACAACTCAGGAGTACCCCAAAGAGGTGTGTACAGACAGCCACGGTTTGCGTGAGAGCAGTCAGGAAGCCTCAACCCAGTTTTTTCTAAACTTTGAAATTTCTCTGCCATTTCCCGGCGAAAGTCTGTCAATTTTTATGACAAGTGCGCAATATAGAGATTTTAGGGCATGCAAAATTTGAAGTTCGTCGGAACATTTTTCGACCTCCAAATTTGCCGACGTTTGGACCACACTTTGACCAAATTGCCGAGCCAAACTGCGGTGCGTTAACGACAGTCCGAATGACTGAGCATGCGCACAACTCAGGAGTACCCCAAAGAGGTGTGTACAGACAGCCACGGTTTGCGTGAGAGCAGTCAGGAAGCCTCAACCCAGTTTTTTCTAAACTTTGAAATTTCTCTGCCATTTCCCGGCGAAAGTCTGTCAATTTTTTATGACAAGTGCGCAATATAGAGAGTTTAGGGCATGCAAAATTTGAAGTTCGTTGGAACGTTTTTCGACCTACAAATTTGCCGACGTTTGGACCACACTTTGACCAAATTGCCGAGCCAAACTGCGGTGCGTTAACGACAGTCCGAATGACTGAGCAAAATTTGAAGTTCGTCGGAACATTTTTCGACCTCCAAATTTGCCGACGTTTGGACCACACTTTGACCAAATTGCCGAGCCAAACTGCGGTGCGTTAACGACAGTCCGAATGACTGAGCATGCGCACAACTCAGGAGTACCCCAAAGAGGTGTGTACAGACAGCCACGGTTTGCGTGAGAGCAGTCAGGAAGCCTCAACCCAGTTTTTTCTAAACTTTGAAATTTCTCTGCCATTTCCCGGCGAAAGTCTGTCAATTTTTTATGACAAGTGCGCAATATAGAGATTTTAGGGCATGCAAAATTTGAAGTTCGTCGGAACATTTTTCGACCTCCAAATTTGCCGACGTTTGGACCACACTTTGACCAAATTGCCGAGCCAAACTGCGGTGCGTTAACGACAGTCCGAATGACTGAGCATGCGCACAACTCAGGAGTACCCCAAAGAGGTGTGTACAGACAGCCACGGTTTGCGTGAGAGCAGTCAGGAAGCCTCAACCCAGTTTTTTCTAAACTTTGAAATTTCTCTGCCATTTCCCGGCGAAAGTCTGTCAATTTTTTATGACAAGTGCGCAATATAGAGATTTTAGGGCATGCAAAATTTGAAGTTCGTCGGAACATTTTTCGACCTCCAAATTTGCCGACGTTTGGACCACACTTTGACCAAATTGCCGAGCCAAACTGCGGTGCGTTAACGACAGTCCGAATGACTGAGCATGCGCACAACTCAGGAGTACCCCAAAGAGGTGTGTACAGACAGCCACGGTTTGCGTGAGAGCAGTCAGGAAGCCTCAACCCAGTTTTTTTCTAAACTTTGAAATTTCTCTGCCATTTCCCGGCGAAAGTCTGTCAATTTTTTATGACAAGTGCGCAATATAGAGAGTTTAGGGCATGCAAAATTTGAAGTTCGTCGGAACGTTTTTCGACCTACAAATTTGCCGACGTTTGGACCACACTTTGACCAAATTGCCGAGCCAAACTGCGGTGCGTTAACGACAGTCCGAATGACTGAGCATGCGCACAACTCAGGAGTACCCCAAACAGGTGTGTACAGACAGCCACGGTTTGCGTGAGAGCAGTCAGGAAGCCTCAACCCAGTTTTTTTCTAAACTTTGAAATTTCTCTGCCATTTCCCGGCGAAAGTCTGTCAATTTTTTATGACAAGTGCGCAATATAGAGAGTTTAGGGCATGCAAAATTTGAAGTTCGTCGGAACATTTTTCGACCTCCAAATTTGCCGACGTTTGGACCACACTTTGACCAAATTGCCGAGCCAAACTGCGGTGCGTTAACGACAGTCCGAATGACTGAGCATGCGCACAACTCAGGAGTACCCCAAAGAGGTGTGTACAGACAGCCACGGTTTGCGTGAGAGCAGTCAGGAAGCCTCAACCCAGTTTTTTCTAAACTTTGAAATTTCTCTGCCATTTCCCGGCGAAAGTCTGTCAATTTTTTATGACAAGTGCGCAATATAGAGATTTTAGGGCATGCAAAATTTGAAGTTCGTCGGAACATTTTTCGACCTCCAAATTTGCCGACGTTTGGACCACACTTTGACCAAATTGCCGAGCCAAACTGCGGTGCGTTAACGACAGTCCGAATGACTGAGCATGCGCACAACTCAGGAGTACCCCAAAGAGGTGTGTACAGACAGCCACGGTTTGCGTGAGAGCAGTCAGGAAGCCTCAACCCAGTTTTTTCTAAACTTTGAAATTTCTCTGCCATTTCCCGGCGAAAGTCTGTCAATTTTTTATGACAAGTGCGCAATATAGAGAGTTTAGGGCATGCAAAATTTGAAGTTCGTTGGAACGTTTTTCGACCTACAAATTTGCCGACGTTTGGACCACACTTTGACCAAATTGCCGAGCCAAACTGCGGTGCGTTAACGACAGTCCGAATGACTGAGCAAAATTTGAAGTTCGTCGGAACATTTTTCGACCTCCAAATTTGCCGACGTTTGGACCACACTTTGACCAAATTGCCGAGCCAAACTGCGGTGCGTTAACGACAGTCCGAATGACTGAGCATGCGCACAACTCAGGAGTACCCCAAAGAGGTGTGTACAGACAGCCACGGTTTGCGTGAGAGCAGTCAGGAAGCCTCAACCCAGTTTTTTCTAAACTTTGAAATTTCTCTGCCATTTCCCGGCGAAAGTCTGTCAATTTTTTATGACAAGTGCGCAATATAGAGATTTTAGGGCATGCAAAATTTGAAGTTCGTCGGAACATTTTTCGACCTCCAAATTTGCCGACGTTTGGACCACACTTTGACCAAATTGCCGAGCCAAACTGCGGTGCGTTAACGACAGTCCGAATGACTGAGCATGCGCACAACTCAGGAGTACCCCAAAGAGGTGTGTACAGACAGCCACGGTTTGCGTGAGAGCAGTCAGGAAGCCTCAACCCAGTTTTTTCTAAACTTTGAAATTTCTCTGCCATTTCCCGGCGAAAGTCTGTCAATTTTTTATGACAAGTGCGCAATATAGAGAGTTTAGGGCATGCAAAATTTGAAGTTCGTCGGAACGTTTTTCGACCTACAAATTTGCCGACGTTTGGACCACACTTTGACCAAATTGCCGAGCCAAACTGCGGTGCGTTAACGACAGTCCGAATGACTGAGCATGCGCACAACTCAGGAGTACCCCAAACAGGTGTGTACAGACAGCCACGGTTTGCGTGAGAGCAGTCAGGAAGCCTCAACCCAGTTTTTTTCTAAACTTTGAAATTTCTCTGCCATTTCCCGGCGAAAGTCTGTCAATTTTTTATGACAAGTGCGCAATATAGAGAGTTTAGGGCATGCAAAATTTGAAGTTCGTCGGAACATTTTTCGACCTCCAAATTTGCCGACGTTTGGACCACACTTTGACCAAATTGCCGAGCCAAACTGCGGTGCGTTAACGACAGTCCGAATGACTGAGCATGCGCACAACTCAGGAGTACCCCAAAGAGGTGTGTACAGACAGCCACGGTTTGCGTGAGAGCAGTCAGGAAGCCTCAACCCAGTTTTTTCTAAACTTTGAAATTTCTCTGCCATTTCCCGGCGAAAGTCTGTCAATTTTTTATGACAAGTGCGCAATATAGAGAGTTTAGGGCATGCAAAATTTGAAGTTCGTCGGAACATTTTTCGACCTCCAAATTTGCCGACGTTTGGACCACACTTTGACCAAATTGCCGAGCCAAACTGCGGTGCGTTAACGACAGTCCGAATGACTGAGCATGCGCACAACTCAGGAGTACCCCAAAGAGGTGTGTACAGACAGCCACGGTTTGCGTGAGAGCAGTCAGGAAGCCTCAACCCAGTTTTTTCTAAACTTTGAAATTTCTCTGACATTTCCCGGCGAAAGTCTGTCAATTTTTTATGACAAGTGCGCAATATAGAGATTTTAGGGCATGCAAAATTTGAAGTTTGTCGGAACATTTTTCGACCTCCAAATTTGCCGACGTTTGGACCACACTTTGACCAAATTGCCGAGCCAAACTGCGGTGCGTTAACGACAGTCCGAATGACTGAGCATGCGCACAACTCAGGAGTACCCCAAAGAGGTGTGTACAGACAGCCACGGTTTGCGTGAGAGCAGTCAGGAAGCCTCAACCCAGTTTTTTCTAAACTTTGAAATTTCTCTGCCATTTCCTGGCGAAAGTCTGTCAATTTTTTATGACAAGTGCGCAATATAGAGAGTTTAGGGCATGCAAAATTTGAAGTTCGTCGGAACATTTTTCGACCTCCAAATTTGCCGACGTTTGGACCACACTTTGACCAAATTGCCGAGCCAAACTGCGGTGCGTTAACGACAGTCCGAATGACTGAGCATGCGCACAACTCAGGAGTACCCCAAAGAGGTGTGTACAGACAGCCACGGTTTGCGTGAGAGCAGTCAGGAAGCCTCAACCCAGTTTTTTCTAAACTTTGAAATTTCTCTGCCATTTCCCGGCGAAAGTCTGTCAATTTTTTATGACAAGTGCGCAATATAGAGAGTTTAGGGCATGCAAAATTTGAAGTTCGTCGGAACATTTTTCGACCTCCAAATTTGCCGACGTTTGGACCACACTTTGACCAAATTGCCGAGCCAAACTGCGGTGCGTTAACGACAGTCCGAATGACTGAGCATGCGCACAACTCAGGAGTACCCCAAAGAGGTGTGTACAGACAGCCACGGTTTGCGTGAGAGCAGTCAGGAAGCCTCAACCCAGTTTTTTCTAAACTTTGAAATTTCTCTGCCATTTCCCGGCGAAAGTCTGTCAATTTTTGTATGACAAGTGCGCAATATAGAGAGTTTAGGGCATGCAAAATTTGAAGTTCGTCGGAACATTTTTCGACCTCCAAATTTGCCGACGTTTGGACCACACTTTGACCAAATTGCCGAGCCAAACTGCGGTGCGTTAACGACAGTCCGAATGACTGAGCATGCGCACAACTCAGGAGTACCCCAAAGAGGTGTGTACAGACAGCCACGGTTTGCGTGAGAGCAGTCAGGAAGCCTCAACCCAGTTTTTTCTAAACTTTGAAATTTCTCTGCCATTTCCCGGCGAAAGTCTGTCAATTTTTTATGACAAGTGCGCAATATAGAGAGTTTAGGGCATGCAAAATTTGAAGTTCGTCGGAACATTTTTCGACCTCCAAATTTGCCGACGTTTGGACCACACTTTGACCAAATTGCCGAGCCAAACTGCGGTGCGTTAACGACAGTCCGAATGACTGAGCATGCGCACAACTCAGGAGTACCCCAAAGAGGTGTGTACAGACAGCCACGGTTTGCGTGAGAGCAGTCAGGAAGCCTCAACCCAGTTTTTTTCCAAACTTTGAAATTTCTCTGCCATTTCCCGGCGAAAGTCTGTCAATTTTGTATGACAAGTGCGCAATATAGAGAGTTTAGGGCATGCAAAATTTGAAGTTCGTCGGAACATTTTTCGACCTCCAAATTTGCCGACGTTTGGACCACACTTTGACCAAATTGCCGAGCCAAACTGCGGTGCGTTAACGACAGTCCGAATGACTGAGCATGCGCACAACTCAGGAGTACACCAAAGAGGTGTGTACAGACAGCCACGGTTTGCGTGAGAGCAGTCAGGAAGCCTCAACCCAGTTTTTTCTAAACTTTGAAATTTCTCTGCCATTTCCTGGCGAAAGTCTGTCAATTTTTTTATGACAAGTGCGCAATATAGAGAGTTTAGGGCATGCAAAATTTGAAGTTCGTCGGAACATTTTTCGACCTCCAAATTTGCCGACGTTTGGACCACACTTTGACCAAATTGCCGAGCCAAACTGCGGTGCGTTAACGACAGTCCGAATGACTGAGCATGCGCACAACTCAGGAGTACCCCAAAGAGGTGTGTACAGACAGCCACGGTTTGCGTGAGAGCAGTCAGGAAGCCTCAACCCAGTTTTTTCTAAACTTTGAAATTTCTCTGCCATTTCCCGGCGAAAGTCTGTCAATTTTTTATGACAAGTGCGCAATATAGAGAGTTTAGGGCATGCAAAATTTGAAGTTCGTCGGAACATTTTTCGACCTCCAAATTTGCCGACGTTTGGACCACACTTTGACCAAATTGCCGAGCCAAACTGCGGTGCGTTAACTACAGTCCGAATGAATGAGCATGCGCACAACTCAGGAGTACCCCAAAGAGGTGTGTACAGACAGCCACGGTTTGCGTGAGAGCAGTCAGGAAGCCTCAACCCAGTTTTTTCTAAACTTTGAAATTTCTCTGCCATTTCCCGGCGAAAGTCTGTCAATTTTTTATGACAAGTGCGCAATATAGAGAGTTTAGGGCATGCAAAATTTGAAGTTCGTCGGAACATTTTTCGACCTCCAAATTTGCCGACGTTTGGACCACACTTTGACCAAATTGCCGAGCCAAACTGCGGTGCGTTAACGACAGTCCGAATGACTGAGCATGCGCACAACTCAGGAGTACCCCAAAGAGGTTTGTACAGACAGCCACGGTTTGCGTGAGAGCAGTCAGGAAGCCTCAACCCAGTTTTTTTCTAAACTTTGAAATTTCTCTGCCATTTCCCGGCGAAAGTCTGTCAATTTGTTATGACAAGTGCGCAATATAGAGAGTTTAGGGCATGCAAAATTTGAAGTTCGTCGGAACATTTTTCGACCTCCAAATTTGCCGACGTTTGGACCACACTTTGACCAAATTGCCGAGCCAAACTGCGGTGCGTTAACGACAGTCCGAATGACTGAGCATGCGCACAACTCAGGAGTACCCCAAAGAGGTGTGTACAGACAGCCACGGTTTGCGTGAGAGCAGTCAGGAAGCCTCAACCCAGTTTTTTCTAAACTTTGAAATTTCTCTGCCATTTCCTGGCGAAAGTCTGTCAATTTTTGTATGACATGTGCGCAATATAGAGAGTTTAGGGCAAATTTGAAGTTCGTCGGAACATTTTTCGACCTCCAAATTTGCCGACGTTTGGAACACACTTTGACCAAATTGCCGAGCCAAACTGCGGTGCGTTAACGACAGTCCGAATGACTGAGCATGCGCACAACTCAGGAGTACCCCAAAGAGGTGTGTACAGACAGCCACGGTTTGCGTGAGAGCAGTCAGGAAGCCTCAACCCAGTTTTTTCTAAACTTTGAAATTTCTCTGCCATTTCCCGGCGAAAGTCTGTCAATTTGTTATGACAAGTGCGCAATATAGAGAGTTTAGGGCATGCAAAATTTGAAGTTCGTAGGAAAATTTTTCGACCTCCAAATTTGCCGACGTTTGGACCACACTTTGACCAAATTGCCGAGCCAAACTGCGGTGCGTTAACGACAGTCCGAATGACTGAGCAAGCGCACAACTCAGGAGTACCCCAAAGAGGTGTGTACAGACAGCCACGGTTTGCGTGAGAGCAGTCAGGAAGCCTCAACCCAGTTTTTTCTAAACTTTGAAATTTCTCTGCCATTTCCCGGCGAAAGTCTGTCAATTTTTTATGACAAGTGCGCAATATAGAGAGTT
The DNA here is from genome assembly GCA_037783545.1 of Henricia sp. BOLD:AAB3569. Taxonomy (NCBI): domain Eukaryota; kingdom Metazoa; phylum Echinodermata; class Asteroidea; order Spinulosida; family Echinasteridae; genus Henricia; species Henricia sp. BOLD:AAB3569. The sequence continues at coordinate 73,923 of JBBELK010000031.1, read as the reverse complement.
TAGGGCATGCAAAATTTGAAGTTCGTCGGAACATTTTTCGACCTCCAAATTTGCCGACGTTTGGACCACACTTTGACCAAATTGCCGAGCCAAACTGCGGTGCGTTAACGACAGTCCGAATGACTGAGCATGCGCACAACTCAGGAGTACCCCAAAGAGGTGTGTACAGACAGCCACGGTTTGCGTGAGAGCAGTCAGGAAGCCTCAACCCATTTTTTTCTAAACTTTGAAATTTCTCTGCCATTTCCCGGCGAAAGTCTGTCAATTTTTTATGACAAGTGCGCAATATAGAGAGTTTAGGGCATGCAAAATTTGAAGTTCGTCGGAACATTTTTCGACCTCCAAATTTGCCGACGTTTGGACCACACTTTGACCAAATTGCCGAGCCAAACTGCGGTGCGTTAACGACAGTCCGAATGACTGAGCATGCGCACAACTCAGGAGTACCCCAAAGAGGTGTGTACAGACAGCCACGGTTTGCGTGAGAGCAGTCAGGAAGCCTCAACCCAGTTTTTTCTAAACTTTGAAATTTCTCTGCCATTTCCTGGCGAAAGTCTGTCAATTTTTTTATGACAAGTGCGCAATATAGAGAGTTTAGGGCATGCAAAATTTGAAGTTCGTCGGAACATTTTTCGACCTCCAAATTTGCCGACGTTTGGACCACACTTTGACCAAATTGCCGAGCCAAACTGCGGTGCGTTAACGACAGTCCGAATGACTGAGCATGCGCACAACTCAGGAGTACCCCAAAGAGGTGTGTACAGACAGCCACGGTTTGCGTGAGAGCAGTCAGGAAGCCTCAACCCAGTTTGTTTCCAAACTTTGAAATTTCTCTGCCATTTCCCGGCGAAAGTCTGTCAATTTTTTATGACAAGTGCGCAATATAGAGAGTTTAGGGCATGCAAAATTTGAAGTTCGTCGGAACATTTTTCGACCTCCAAATTTGCCGACGTTTGGACCACACTTTGACCAAATTGCCGAGCCAAACTGCGGTGCGTTAACGACAGTCCGAATGACTGAGCATGCGCACAACTCAGGAGTACCCCAAAGAGGTGTGTACAGACAGCCACGGTTTGCGTGAGAGCAGTCAGGAAGCCTCAACCCAGTTTTTTCTAAACTTTGAAATTTCTCTGCCATTTCCTGGCGAAAGTCTGTCAATTTTTTTATGACAAGTGCGCAATATAGAGAGTTTAGGGCATGCAAAATTTGAAGTTCGTCGGAACATTTTTCGACCTCCAAATTTGCCGACGTTTGGACCACACTTTGACCAAATTGCCGAGCCAAACTGCGGTGCGTTAACGACAGTCCGAATGACTGAGCATGCGCACAACTCAGGAGTACCCCAAAGAGGTGTGTACAGACAGCCACGGTTTGCGTGAGAGCAGTCAGGAAGCCTCAACCCAGTTTTTTCTAAACTTTGAAATTTCTCTGCCATTTCCCTGCGAAAGTCTGTCAATTTTTTATGACAAGTGCGCAATATAGAGAGTTTAGGGCATGCAAAATTTGAAGTTCGTCGGAACATTTTTCGACCTCCAAATTTGCCGACGTTTGGACCACACTTTGACCAAATTGCCGAGCCAAACTGCGGTGCGTTAACGACAGTCCGAATGAATGAGCATGCGCACAACTCAGGAGTACCCCAAAGAGGTGTGTACAGACAGCCACGGTTTGCGTGAGAGCAGTCAGGAAGCCTCAACCCAGTTTTTTCTAAACTTTGAAATTTCTCTGCCATTTCCCGGCGAAAGTCTGTCAATTTTTTATGACAAGTGCGCAATATAGAGAGTTTAGGGCACGCAAAATTTGAAGTTCGTCGGAACATTTTTCGACCTCCAAATTTGCCGACGTTTGGACCACACTTTGACCAAATTGCCGAGCCAAACTGCGGTGCGTTAACGACAGTCCGAATGACTGAGCATGCGCACAACTCAGGAGTACCCCAAAGAGGTGTGTACAGACAGCCACGGTTTGCGTGAGAGCAGTCAGGAAGCCTCAACCCAGTTTTTTTCTAAACTTTGAAATTTCTCTGCCATTTCCCGGCGAAAGTCTGTCAATTTGTTATGACAAGTGCGCAATATAGAGAGTTTAGGGCATGCAAAATTTGAAGTTCGTCGGAACATTTTTCGACCTCCAAATTTGCCGACGTTTGGACCACACTTTGACCAAATTGCCGAGCCAAACTGCGGTGCGTTAACGACAGTCCGAATGACTGAGCATGCGCACAACTCAGGAGTACCCCAAAGAGGTGTGTACAGACAGCCACGGTTTGCGTGAGAGCAGTCAGGAAGCCTCAACCCAGTTTTTTCTAAACTTTGAAATTTCTCTGCCATTTCCTGGCGAAAGTCTGTCAATTTTTTTATGACATGTGCGCAATATAGAGAGTTTAGGGCATGCAAAATTTGAAGTTCGTCGGAACATTTTTCGACCTCCAAATTTGCCGACGTTTGGACCACACTTTGACAAAATTGCCGAGCCAAACTGCGGTGCGTTAACGACAGTCCGAATGACTGAGCATGCGCACAACTCAGGAGTACCCCAAAGAGGTGTGTACAGACAGCCACGGTTTGCGTGAGAGCAGTCAGGAAGCCTCAACCCAGTTTTTTCTAAACTTTGAAATTTCTCTGCCATTTCCCGGCGAAAGTCTGTCAATTTTTTATGACAAGTGCGCAATATAGAGAGTTTAGGGCATGCAAAATTTGAAGTTCGTAGGAAAATTTTTCGACCTCCAAATTTGCCGACGTTTGGACCACACTTTGACCAAATTGCCGAGCCAAACTGCGGTGCGTTAACGACAGTCCGAATGACTGAGCATGCGCACAACTCAGGAGTACCCCAAAGAGGTGTGTACAGACAGCCACGGTTTGCGTGAGAGCAGTCAGGAAGCCTCAACCCAGTTTTTTCTAAACTTTGAAATTTCTCTGCCATTTCCCGGCGAAAGTCTGTCAATTTTGTATGACAAGTGCGCAATATAGAGAGTTTAGGGCATGCAAAATTTGAAGTTCGTCGGAACATTTTTCGACCTCCAAATTTGCCGACGTTTGGACCACACTTTGACCAAATTGCCGAGCCAAACTGCGGTGCGTTAACGACAGTCCGAATGACTGAGCATGCGCACAACTCAGGAGTACCCCAAAGAGCTGTGTACAGACAGCCACGGTTTGCGTGAGAGCAGTCAGGAAGCCTCAACCCAGTTTTTTCTAAACTTTGAAATTTCTCTGCCATTTCCTGGCGAAAGTCTGTCAATTTTTTTATGACATGTGCGCAATATAGAGAGTTTAGGGCATGCAAAATTTGAAGTTCGTCGGAACATTTTTCGACCTCCAAATTTGCCGACGTTTGGACCACACTTTGACAAAATTGCCGAGCCAAACTGCGGTGCGTTAACGACAGTCCGAATGACTGAGCATGCGCACAACTCAGGAGTACCCCAAAGAGGTGTGTACAGACAGCCACGGTTTGCGTGAGAGCAGTCAGGAAGCCTCAACCCAGTTTTTTCTAAACTTTGAAATTTCTCTGCCATTTCCCGGCGAAAGTCTGTCAATTTTTTATGACAAGTGCGCAATATAGAGAGTTTAGGGCATGCAAAATTTGAAGTTCGTAGGAAAATTTTTCGACCTCCAAATTTGCCGACGTTTGGACCACACTTTGACCAAATTGCCGAGCCAAACTGCGGTGCGTTAACGACAGTCCGAATGACTGAGCATGCGCACAACTCAGGAGTACCCCAAAGAGGTGTGTACAGACAGCCACGGTTTGCGTGAGAGCAGTCAGGAAGCCTCAACCCAGTTTTTTCTAAACTTTGAAATTTCTCTGCCATTTCCCGGCGAAAGTCTGTCAATTTTGTATGACAAGTGCGCAATATAGAGAGTTTAGGGCATGCAAAATTTGAAGTTCGTCGGAACATTTTTCGACCTCCAAATTTGCCGACGTTTGGACCACACTTTGACCAAATTGCCGAGCCAAACTGCGGTGCGTTAACGACAGTCCGAATGACTGAGCATGCGCACAACTTAGGAGTACCCCAAAGAGGTGTGTACAGACAGCCACGGTTTGCGTGAGAGCAGTCAGGAAGCCTCAACCCAGTTTTTTCTAAACTTTGAAATTTCTCTGCCATTTCCCGGCGAAAGTCTGTCAATTTTTTATGACAAGGGCGCAATATAGAGAGTTTAGAGCATGCAAAATTTGAAGTTCGTCGGAACATTTTTCGACCTCCAAATTTGCCGACGTTTGGACCACACTTTGACCAAATTGCCGAGCCAAACTGCGGTGCGTTAACGACAGTCCGAATGACTGAGCATGCGCACAACTCAGGAGTACCCCAAAGAGGTGTGTACAGACAGCCACGGTTTACGTGAGAGCAGTCAGGAAGCCTCAACCCAGTTTTTTCTAAACTTTGAAATTTCTCTGCCATTTCCCGGCGAAAGTCTGTCAATTTTTTATGACAAGTGCGCAATATAGAGAGTTTAGAGCATGCAAAATTTGAAGTTCGTCGGAACATTTTTCGACCTCCAAATTTGCCGACGTTTGGACCACACTTTGACCAAATTGCCGAGCCAAACTGCGGTGCGTTAACGACAGTCCGAATGACTGAGCATGCGCACAACTCAGGAGTACCCCAAAGAGGTGTGTACAGACAGCCACGGTTTGCGTGAGAGCAGTCAGGAAGCCTCAACCCAGTTTTTTCTAAACTTTGAAATTTCTCTGCCATTTCCCGGCGAAAGTCTGTCAATTTGTTATGACAAGTGCGCAATATAGAGAGTTTAGGGCATGCAAAATTTGAAGTTCGTAGGAAAATTTTTCGACCTCCAAATTTGCCGACGTTTGGACCACACTTTGACCAAATTGCCGAGCCAAACTGCGGTGCGTTAACGACAGTCCGAATGACTGAGCATGCGCACAACTCAGGAGTACCCCAAAGAGGTGTGTACAGACAGCCACGGTTTGCGTGAGAGCAGTCAGGAAGCCTCAACCCAGTTTTTTCTAAACTTTGAAATTTCTCTGCCATTTCCCGGCGAAAGTCTGTCAATTTTTTATGACAAGTGCGCAATATAGAGAGTTTAGGGCATGCAAAATTTGAAGTTCGTCCGAACATTTTTCGACCTCCAAATTTGCCGACGTTTGGACCACACTTTGACCAAATTGCCGAGCCAAACTGCAGTGCGTTAACGACAGTCCGAATGACTGAGCATGCGCACAACTCAGGAGTACCCCAAAGAGGTGTGTACAGACAGCCACGGTTTGCGTGAGAGCAGTCAGGAAGCCTCAACCCAGTTTTTTCTAAACTTTGAAATTTCTCTGCCATTTCCCGGCGAAAGTCTGTCAATTTTTTATGACAAGTGCGCAATATAGAGAGTTTAGGGCACGCAAAATTTGAAGTTCGTCGGAACATTTTTCGACCTCCAAATTTGCCGACGTTTGGACCACACTTTGACCAAATTGCAGAGCCAAACTGCGGTGCGTTAACGACAGTTCGAATGACTGAGCATGCGCACAACTCAGGAGTACCCCAAAGAGGTGTGTACAGACAGCCACGGTTTGCGTGAGAGCAGTCAGGAAGCCTCAACCCAGTTTTTTCTAAACTTTGAAATTTCTCTGCCATTTCCCGGCGAAAGTCTGTCAATTTTTTATGACAAGTGCGCAATATAGAGAGTTTAGGGCATGCAAAATTTGAAGTTCGTCGGAACATTTTTCGACCTCCAAATTTGCCGACGTTTGGACCACACTTTGACCAAATTGCCGAGCCAAACTGCGGTGCGTTAACGACAGTCCGAATGACTGAGCATGCGCACAACTCAGGAGTACACCAAAGAGGTGTGTACAGACAGCCACGGTTTGCGTGAGAGCAGTCAGGAAGCCTCAACCCAGTTTTTTCTAAACTTTGAAATTTCTCTGCCATTTCCCGGCGAAAGTCTGTCAATTTTTTATGACAAGTGCGCAATATAGAGAGTTTAGAGCATGCACAATTTGAAGTTCGTCGGAACATTTTTCGACCTCCAAATTTGCCGACGTTTGGACCACACTTTGACCAAATTGCCGAGCCAAACTGCGGTGCGTTAACGACAGTCCGAATGACTGAGCATGCGCACAACTCAGGAGTACCCCAAAGAGGTGTGTACAGACAGCCACGGTTTGCGTGAGAGCAGTCAGGAAGCCTCAACCCAGTTTTTTCTAAACTTTGAAATTTCTCTGCCATTTCCCGGCGAAAGTCTGTCAATTTTTTATGACAAGTGCGCAATATAGAGAGTTTAGGGCATGCAAAATTTGAAGTTCGTCGGAACATTTTTCGACCTCCAAATTTGCCGACGTTTGGACCACACTTTGACCAAATTGCCGAGCCAAACTGCGGTGCGTTAACGACAGTCCGAATGACTGAGCATGCGCACAACTCAGGAGTACCCCAAAGAGGTGTGTACAGACAGCCACGGTTTGCGTGAGAGCAGTCAGGAAGCCTCAACCCAGTTTTTTCTAAACTTTGAAATTTCTCTGCCATTTCCCGGCGAAAGTCTGTCAATTTTTTATGACAAGTGCGCAATATAGAGAGTTTAGGGCACGCAAAATTTGAAGTTCGTCGGAACATTTTTCGACCTCCAAATTTGCCGACGTTTGGACCACACTTTGACCAAATTGCCGAGCCAAACTGCGGTGCGTTAACGACAGTCCGAATGACTGAGCATGCGCACAACTCAGGAGTACCCCAAAGAGGTGTGTACAGACAGCCACGGTTTGCGTGAGAGCAGTCAGGAAGCCTCAACCCAGTTTTTTCTAAACTTTGAAATTTCTCTGCCATTTCCCGGCGAAAGTCTGTCAATTTTTTATGACAAGTGCGCAATATAGAGAGTTTAGAGCATGCAAAATTTGAAGTTCGTCGGAACATTTTTCGACCTCCAAATTTGCCGACGTTTGGACCACACTTTGACCAAATTGCCGAGCCAAACTGCGGTGCGTTAACGACAGTCCGAATGACTGAGCATGCGCACAACTCAGGAGTACCCCAAAGAGGTGTGTACAGACAGCCACGGTTTGCGTGAGAGCAGTCAGGAAGCCTCAACCCAGTTTTTTCTAAACTTTGAACTTTCTCTGCCATTTCCCGGCGAAAGTCTGTCAATTTTTTATGACAAGTGCGCAATATAGAGAGTTTAGGGCACGCAAAATTTGAAGTTCGTCGGAACATTTTTCGACCTCCAAATTTGCCGACGTTTGGACCACACTTTGACCAAATTGCCGAGCCAAACTGCGGTGCGTTAACGACAGTCCGAATGACTGAGCATGCGCACAACTCAGGAGTACCCCAAAGAGGTGTGTACAGACAGCCACGGTTTGCGTGAGAGCAGTCAGGAAGCCTCAACCCAGTTTTTTCTAAACTTTGAAATTTCTCTGCCATTTCCCGGCGAAAGTCTGTCAATTTTTTATGACAAGTGCGCAATATAGAGAGTTTAGGGCATGCAAAATTTGAAGTTCGTCGGAACATTTTTCGACCTCCAAATTTGCCGACGTTTGGACCACACTTTGACTAAATTGCCGAGCCAAACTGCGGTGCGTTAACGACAGTCCGAATGACTGAGCATGCGCACAACTCAGGAGTACCCCAAAGAGGTGTGTACAGACAGCCACGGTTTGCGTGAGAGCAGTCAGGAAGCCTCAACCCAGTTTTTTCTAAACTTTGAAATTTCTCTGCCATTTCCTGGCGAAAGTCTGTCAATTTTTTTATGACATGTGCGCAATATAGAGAGTTTAGGGCATGCAAAATTTGAAGTTCGTCGGAACATTTTTCGACCTCCAAATTTGCCGACGTTTGGACCACACTTTGACAAAATTGCCGAGCCAAACTGCGGTGCGTTAACGACAGTCCGAATGACTGAGCATGCGCACAACTCAGGAGTACCCCAAAGAGGTGTGTACAGACAGCCACGGTTTGCGTGAGAGCAGTCAGGAAGCCTCAACCCAGTTTTTTCTAAACTTTGAAATTTCTCTGCCATTTCCCGGCGAAAGTCTGTCAATTTTTTATGACAAGTGCGCAATATAGAGAGTTTAGGGCATGCAAAATTTGAGGTTCGTCGTAACATTTTTCGACCTCCAAATTTGCCGACGTTTGGACCACACTTTGACCAAATTGCCGAGCCAAACTGCGGTGCGTTAACGACAGTCCGAATGACTGAGCATGCGCACAACTCAGGAGTACCCCAAAGAGGTGTGTACAGACAGCCACGGTTTGCGTGAGAGCAGTCAGGAAGCCTCAACCCAGTTTTTTCTAAACTTTGAAATTTCTCTGCCATTTCCCGGCGAAAGTCTGTCAATTTTTTATGACAAGTGCGCAATATAGAGAGTTTAGGGCATGCAAAATTTGAAGTTCGTCGGAACATTTTTCGACCTCCAAATTTGCCGACGTTTGGACCACACTTTGACCAAATTGCCGAGCCAAACTGCGGTGCGTTAACGACAGTCCGAATGACTGAGCATGCGCACAACTCAGGAGTACCCCAAAGAGGTGTGTACAGACAGCCACGGTTTGCGTGAGAGCAGTCAGGAAGCCTCAACCCAGTTTTTTTCTAAACTTTGAAATTTCTCTGCCATTTCCCGGCGAAAGTCTGTCAATTTTTTATGACAAGTGCGCAATATAGAGAGTTTAGGGCATGCAAAATTTGAAGTTCGTCGGAACATTTTTCGACCTCCAAATTTGCCGACGTTTGGACCACACTTTGACCAAATTGCCGAGCCAAACTGCGGTGCGTTAACGACAGTCCGAATGACTGAGCATGCGCACAACTCAGGAGTACCCCAAAGAGGTGTGTTCAGACAGCCACGGTTTGCGTGAGAGCAGTCAGGAAGCCTCAACCCAGTTTTTAATAAACTTTGAAATTTCTCTGCCATTTCCTGGCGAAAGTCTGTCAATTTTTTATGACAAGTGCGCAATATAGAGAGTTTAGGGCATGCAACATTTTTCGACCTCCAAATTTGCCGACGTTTGGACCACACTTTGACCAAATTGCCGAGCCAAACTGCGGTGCGTTAACGACAGTCCGAATGACTGAGCATGCGCACAACTCAGGAGTACCCCAAAGAGGTGTGTACAGACAGCCACGGTTTGCGTGAGAGCAGTCAAGAAGCCTCAACCCAGTTTTTTCTAAACTTTGAAATTTCTCTGCCATTTCCCGGCGAAAGTCTGTCAATTTTTTATGACAAGTGCGCAATATAGAGAGTTTAGGGCATGCAAAATTTGAAGTTCGTCGGAACATTTTTCGACCTCCAAATTTGCCGACGTTTGGACCACACTTTGACCAAATTGCCGAGCCAAACTGCGGTGCGTTAACGACAGTCCGAATGACTGAGCATGCGCACAACTCAGGAGTACCCCAAAGAGGTGTGTACAGACAGCCACGGTTTGCGTGAGAGCAGTCAGGAAGCCTCAACCCAGTTTTTTCTAAACTTTGAAATTTCTCTGCCATTTCCCGGCGAAAGTCTGTCAATTTTTTATGACAAGTGCGCAATATAGAGAGTTTAGGGCATGCAAAATTTGAAGTTCGTCGGAACATTTTTCGACCTCCAAATTTGCCGACGTTTGGACCACACTTTGACCAAATTGCCGAGCCAAACTGCGGTGCGTTAACGACAGTCCGAATGACTGAGCATGCGCACAACTCAGGAGTACCCCAAAGAGGTGTGTACAGACAGCCACGGTTTGCGTGAGAGCAGTCAGGAAGCCTTAACCCAGTTTTTTCTAAACTTTGAAATTTCTCTGCCATTTCCCGGCGAAAGTCTGTCAATTTTGTATGACAAGTGCGCAATATAGAGAGTTTAGGGCATGCAAAATTTGAAGTTCGTCGGAACATTTTTCGACCTCCAAATTTGCCGACGTTTGGACCACACTTTGACCAAATTGCCGAGCCAAACTGCGGTGCGTTAACGACAGTCCGAATGACTGAGCATGCGCACAACTCAGGAGTACCCCAAAGAGGTGTGTACAGACAGCCACGGTTTGCGTGAGAGCAGTCAGGAAGCCTCAACCCAGTTTTTTCTAAACTTTGAAATTTCTCTGCCATTTCCCGGCGAAAGTCTGTAAATTTTATGACAAGTGCGCAATATAGAGAGTTTAGGGCACGCAAAATTTGAAGTTCGTCGGAACATTTTTCGACCTCCAAATTTGCCGACGTTTGGACCACACTTTGACCAAATTGCCGAGCCAAACTGCGGTGCGTTAACGACAGTCCGAATGACTGAGCATGCGCACAACTCAGGAGTACCCCAAAGAGGTGTGTACAGACAGCCACGGTTTGCGTGAGAGCAGTCAGGAAGCCTCAACCCAGTTTTTTCTAAACTTTGAAATTTCTCTGCCATTTCCCGGCGAAAGTCTGTCAATTTTTTATGACAAGTGCGCAATATAGAGAGTTTAGGGCATGCAAAATTTGAAGTTCGTCGGAACATTTTTCGACCTCCAAATTTGCCGACGTTTGGACCACACTTTGACCAAATTGCCGAGCCAAACTGCGGTGCGTTAACGACAGTCCGAATGACTGAGCATGCGCACAACTCAGGAGTACACCAAAGAGGTGTGTACAGACAGCCACGGTTTGCGTGAGAGCAGTCAGGAAGCCTCAACCCAGTTTTTTCTAAACTTTGAAATTTCTCTGCCATTTCCCGGCGAAAGTCTGTCAATTTGTTATGACAAGTGCGCAATATAGAGAGTTTAGAGCATGCACAATTTGAAGTTCGTCGGAACATTTTTCGACCTCCAAATTTGCCGACGTTTGGACCACACTTTGACCAAATTGCCGAGCCAAACTGCGGTGCGTTAACGACAGTCCGAATGACTGAGCATGCGCACAACTCAGGAGTACCCCAAAGAGGTGTGTACAGACAGCCACGGTTTGCGTGAGAGCAGTCAGGAAGCCTCAACCCAGTTTTTTCTAAACTTTGAAATTTCTCTGCCATTTCCCGGCGAAAGTCTGTCAATTTTGTATGACAAGTGCGCAATATAGAGAGTTTAGGGCATGCAAAATTTGAAGTTCGTCGGAACATTTTTCGACCTCCAAATTTGCCGACGTTTGGACCACACTTTGACCAAATTGCCGAGCCAAACTGCGGTGCGTTAACGACAGTCCGAATGACTGAGCATGCGCACAACTCAGGAGTACCCCAAAGAGGTGTGTACAGACAGCCACGGTTTGCGTGAGAGCAGTCAGGAAGCCTCAACCCAGTTTTTTCTAAACTTTGAAATTTCTCTGCCATTTCCCGGCGAAAGTCTGTCAATTTTTTTATGACAAGTGCGCAATATAGAGAGTTTAGAGCATGCAAAATTTGAAGTTCGTCGGAACATTTTTCGACCTCCAAATTTGCCGACGTTTGGACCACACTTTGACCAAATTGCCGAGCCAAACTGCGGTGCGTTAACGACAGTCCGAATGACTGAGCATGCGCACAACTCAGGAGTACCCCAAAGAGGTGTGTACAGACAGCCACGGTTTGCGTGAGAGCAGTCAGGAAGCCTCAACCCAGTTTTTTCTAAACTTTGAAATTTCTCTGCCATTTCCCGGCGAAAGTCTGTCAATTTTTTATGACAAGTGCGCAATATAGAGAGTTTAGGGCATGCAAAATTTGAAGTTCGTCGGAACATTTTTCGACCTCCAAATTTGCCGACGTTTGGACCACACTTTGACCAAATTGCCGAGCCAAACTGCGGTGCGTTAACGACAGTCCGAATGACTGAGCATGCGCACAACTCAGGAGTACCCCAAAGAGGTGTGTACAGACAGCCACGGTTTGCGTGAGAGCAGTCAGGAAGCCTCAACCCAGTTGTTTCTAAACTTTGAAATTTCTCTGCCATTTCCCGGCGAAAGTCTGTCAATTTTTTATGACAAGTGCGCAATATAGAGAGTTTAGGGCACGCAAAATTTGAAGTTCGTCGGAACATTTTTCGACCTCCAAATTTGCCGACGTTTGGACCACACTTTGACCAAATTGCCGAGCCAAACTGCGGTGCGTTAACGACAGTCCGAATGACTGAGCATGCGCACAACTCAGGAGTACCCCAAAGAGGTGTGTACAGACAGCCACGGTTTGCGTGAGAGCAGTCAGGAAGCCTCAACCCAGTTTTTTCTAAACTTTGAAATTTCTCTGCCATTTCCCGGCGAAAGTCTGTCAATTTTTTATGACAAGTGCGCAATATAGAGAGTTTAGGGCATGCAAAATTTGAAGTTCGTCGGAACATTTTTCGACCTCCAAATTTGCCGACGTTTGGACCACACTTTGACTAAATTGCCGAGCCAAACTGCGGTGCGTTAACGACAGTCCGAATGACTGAGCATGCGCACAACTCAGGAGTACCCCAAAGAGGTGTGTACAGACAGCCACGGTTTGCGTGAGAGCAGTCAGGAAGCCTCAACCCAGTTTTTTCTAAACTTTGAAATTTCTCTGCCATTTCCCGGCGAAAGTCTGTAAATTTTATGACAAGTGCGCAATATAGAGAGTTTAGGGCACGCAAAATTTGAAGTTCGTCGGAACATTTTTCGACCTCCAAATTTGCCGACGTTTGGACCACACTTTGACCAAATTGCCGAGCCAAACTGCGGTGCGTTAACGACAGTCCGAATGACTGAGCATGCGCACAACTCAGGAGTACCCCAAAGAGGTGTGTAAAGACAGCCACGGTTTGCGTGAGAGCAGTCAGGAAGCCTCAACCCAGTTTTTTCTAAACTTTGAAATTTCTCTGCCATTTCCCGGCGAAAGTCTGTCAATTTTTTATGACAAGTGCGCAATATAGAGAGTTTATGGCATGCAAAATTTGAAGTTCGTCGGAACATTTTTCGACCTCCAAATTTGCCGACGTTTGGACCACACTTTGACCAAATTGCCGAGCCAAACTGCGGTGCGTTAACGACAGTCCGAATGACTGAGCATGCGCACAACTCAGGAGTACACCAAAGAGGTGTGTACAGACAGCCACGGTTTGCGTGAGAGCAGTCAGGAAGCCTCAACCCAGTTTTTTCTAAACTTTGAAATTTCTCTGCCATTTCCCGGCGAAAGTCTGTCAATTTTTTATGACAAGTGCGCAATATAGAGAGTTTAGAGCATGCACAATTTGAAGTTCGTCGGAACATTTTTCGACCTCCAAATTTGCCGACGTTTGGACCACACTTTGACCAAATTGCCGAGCCAAACTGCGGTGCGTTAACGACAGTCCGAATGACTGAGCATGCGCACAACTCAGGAGTACCCCAAAGAGGTGTGTACAGACAGCCACGGTTTGCGTGAGAGCAGTCAGGAAGCCTCAACCCAGTTTTTTCTAAACTTTGAAATTTCTCTGCCATTTCCCGGCGAAAGTCTGTCAATTTTGTATGACAAGTGCGCAATATAGAGAGTTTAGGGCATGCAAAATTTGAAGTTCGTCGGAACATTTTTCGACCTCCAAATTTGCCGACGTTTGGACCACACTTTGACCAAATTGCCGAGCCAAACTGCGGTGCGTTAACGACAGTCCGAATGACTGAGCATGCGCACAACTCAGGAGTACCCCAAAGAGGTGTGTACAGACAGCCACGGTTTGCGTGAGAGCAGTCAGGAAGCCTCAACCCAGTTTTTTCTAAACTTTGAAATTTCTCTGCCATTTCCCGGCGAAAGTCTGTCAATTTTTTATGACAAGTGCGCAATATAGAGAGTTTAGGGCACGCAAAATTTGAAGTTCGTCGGAACATTTTTCGACCTCCAAATTTGCCGACGTTTGGACCACACTTTGACCAAATTGCCGAGCCAAACTGCGGTGCGTTAACGACAGTCCGAATGACTGAGCATGCGCACAACTCAGGAGTACCCCAAAGAGGTGTGTACAGACAGCCACGGTTTGCGTGAGAGCAGTCAGGAAGCCTCAACCCAGTTTTTTCTAAACTTTGAAATTTCTCTACCATTTCCCGGCGAAAGTCTGTCAATTTTTTATGACAAGTGCGCAATATAGAGAGTTTAGAGCATGCAAAATTTGAAGTTCGTCGGAACATTTTTCGACCTCCAAATTTGCCGACGTTTGGACCACACTTTGACCAAATTGCCGAGCCAAACTGCGGTGCGTTAACGACAGTCCGAATGACTGAGCATGCGCACAACTCAGGAGTACCCCAAAGAGGTGTGTACAGACAGCCACGGTTTGCGTGAGAGCAGTCAGGAAGCCTCAACCCAGTTTTTTCTAAACTTTGAAATTTCTCTGCCATTTCCCGGCGAAAGTCTGTCAATTTTTTATGACAAGTGCGCAATATAGAGAGTTTAGGGCATGCAAAATTTGAAGTTCGTCGGAACATTTTTCGACCTCCAAATTTGCCGACGTTTGGACCACACTTTGACCAAATTGCCGAGCCAAACTGCGGTGCGTTAACGACAGTCCGAATGACTGAGCATGCGCACAACTCAGGAGTACCCCAAAGAGGTGTGTACAGACAGCCACGGTTTGCGTGAGAGCAGTCAGGAAGCCTCAACCCAGTTTTTTCTAAACTTTGAAATTTCTCTGCCATTTCCCGGCGAAAGTCTGTCAATTTTTTATGACAAGTGCGCAATATAGAGAGTTTAGGGCACGCAAAATTTGAAGTTCGTCGGAACATTTTTCGACCTCCAAATTTGCCGACGTTTGGACCACACTTTGACCAAATTGCCGAGCCAAACTGCGGTGCGTTAACGACAGTCCGAATGACTGAGCATGCGCACAACTCAGGAGTACCCCAAAGAGGTGTGTACAGACAGCCACGGTTTGCGTGAGAGCAGTCAGGAAGCCTCAACCCAGTTTTTTCTAAACTTTGAAATTTCTCTGCCATTTCCCGGCGAAAGTCTGTCAATTTTTTATGACAAGTGCGCAATATAGAGAGTTTAGGGCATGCAAAATTTGAAGTTCGTCGGAACATTTTTCGACCTCCAAATTTGCCGACGTTTGGACCACACTTTGACTAAATTGCCGAGCCAAACTGCGGTGCGTTAACGACAGTCCGAATGACTGAGCATGCGCACAACTCAGGAGTACCCCAAAGAGGTGTGTACAGACAGCCACGGTTTGCGTGAGAGCAGTCAGGAAGCCTCAACCCAGTTTTTTCTAAACTTTGAAATTTCTCTGCCATTTCCTGGCGAAAGTCTGTCAATTTTTGTATGACATGTGCGCAATATAGAGAGTTTAGGGCATGCAAAATTTGAAGTTCGTCGGAACATTTTTCGACCTCCAAATTTGCCGACGTTTGGACCACACTTTGACAAAATTGCCGAGCCAAACTGCGGTGCGTTAACGACAGTCCGAATGACTGAGCATGCGCACAACTCAGGAGTACCCCAAAGAGGTGTGTACAGACAGCCACGGTTTGCGTGAGAGCAGTCAGGAAGCCTCAACCCAGTTTTTTCTAAACTTTGAAATTCCTCTGCCATTTCCCGGCGAAAGTCTGTCAATTTGTTATGACAAGTGCGCAATATAGAGAGTTTAGAGCATGCAAAATTTGAAGTTCGTCGGAACATTTTTCGACCTCCAAATTTGCCGACGTTTGGACCACACTTTGACCAAATTGCCGAGCCAAACTGCGGTGCGTTAACGACAGTCCGAATGACTGAGCATGCGCACAACTCAGGAGTACCCCAAAGAGGTGTGTACAGACAGCCACGGTTTGCGTGAGAGCAGTCAGGAAGCCTCAACCCAGTTTTTTCTAAACTTTGAAATTTCTCTGCCATTTCCCGGCGAAAGTCTGTCAATTTTTTATGACAAGTGCGCAATATAGAGAGTTTAGGGCATGCAAAATTTGAAGTTCGTCGGAACATTTTTCGACCTCCAAATTTGCCGACGTTTGGACCACACTTTGACCAAATTGCCTTTTTCTAAAATGTTTTATTCGTCCGAATAAAACACGCTAACCAGTCCAACGTTGTTACCGATAGAACCAGTGCTTCAGGCGTTGTCGTTGCCAGTCCAGGTCATTTATCCACTAAGCGTTCGCCGTTATTGCCAAATTTCCTCATTCGTAGTCGTTGCCAGTCCAGGTCATTTATCCACTAAGCGTTCGCCGTTATTGCCAAATTTCCTCATTCGTAGTCGTTGCCAGTCCAGGTCATTTATCCACCAATTGTTCGCCGTTATTGCCAAATTTCCTCATTCGTTGTCGTTGCCAGTCCAGGTCATTTATCCACCAAATTTCCTCATTCGTTGTCGTTGCCAATCCAGGTCATTATCCGGCGAGTATTCTCTATCACAATCATCACCAATCTTGATCGATCGTGTCCGAGTATCAGGTCATATCCTTCGAGAAGCACCACAGGTACATCCTCATAAAACCACAATCGTCACCAGTCCAGGTCTGGAAGAATCAAGACCGCAGACTCGGATCCAATCGTGTTCCAAAATTGCAGCGGCGTTCCCCGTGACGTACGTACTGGTCACTCCATCATTGAGCAACGTTCCAGGACATCACGGGATTCCGCGAAAAACTCCTCCAAACTACCTATGTGCAAGGGTAGTCCTTTGGAAAGCGGTCATCACAGGCCAGCGAGGAAAGAACCCGTACGCCAACCCGACCGCCCCAAACTGCGGTGCGTTAACGACCGAGCCAAACTGCGGTGCGTTAACGACAGTCCGAATGACTGAGCATGCGCACAACTCAGGAGTACCCCAAAGAGGTGTGTACAGACAGCCACGGTTTGCGTGAGAGCAGCCAGGAAGCCTCAACCCAGTTTTTTCTAAACTTTGAAATTTCTCTGCCATTTCCCGGCGAAAGTCTGTCAATTTTTTATGACAAGTGCGCAATATAGAGAGTTTAGGGCACGCAAAATTTGAAGTTCGTCGGAACATTTTTCGACCTCCAAATTTGCCGACGTTTGGACCACACTTTGACCAAATTGCCGAGCCAAACTGCGGTGCGTTAACGACAGTCCGAATGACTGAGCATGCGCACAACTCAGGAGTACCCCAAAGAGGTGTGTACAGACAGCCACGGTTTGCGTGAGAGCAGTCAGGAAGCCTCAACCCAGTTTTTTCTAAACTTTGAAATTTCTCTGCCATTTCCCGGCGAAAGTCTGTCAATTTTTTATGACAAGTGCGCAATATAGAGAGTTTAGGGCATGCAAAATTTGAAGTTCGTCGGAACATTTTTCGACCTCCAAATTTGCCGACGTTTGGACCACACTTTGACCAAATTGCCGAGCCAAACTGCGGTGCGTTAACGACAGTCCGAATGACTGAGCATGCGCACAACTCAGGAGTACCCCAAAGAGGTGTGTACAGACAGCCACGGTTTGCGTGAGAGCAGCCAGGAAGCCTCAACCCAGTTTTTTCTAAACTTTGAAATTTCTCTGCCATTTCCCGGCGAAAGTCTGTCAATTTTTTTATGACAAGTGCGCAATATAGAGAGTTTAGGGCACGCAAAATTTGAAGTTCGTCGGAACATTTTTCGACCTCCAAATTTGCCGACGTTTGGACCACACTTTGACCAAATTGCCGAGCCAAACTGCGGTGCGTTAACGACAGTCCGAATGACTGAGCATGCGCACAACTCAGGAGTACCCCAAAGAGGTGTGTAAAGACAGCCACGGTTTGCGTGAGAGCAGTCAGGAAGCCTCAACCCAGTTTTTTCTAAACTTTGAAATTTCTCTGCCATTTCCCGGCGAAAGTCTGTCAATTTTTTATGACAAGTGCGCAATATAGAGAGTTTAGGGCATGCAAAATTTGAAGTTCGTCGGAACATTTTTCGACCTCCAAATTTGCCGACGTTTGGACCACACTTTGACCAAATTGCCGAGCCAAACTGCGGTGCGTTAACGACAGTCCGAATGACTGAGCATGCGCACAACTCAGGAGTACCCCAAAGAGGTGTGTACAGACAGCCACGGTTTGCGTGAGAGCAGCCAGGAAGCCTCAACCCAGTTTTTTCTAAACTTTGAAATTTCCCTGCCATTTCCCGGCGAAAGTCTGTCAATTTTTTATGACAAGTGCGCAATATAGAGAGTTTAGGGCACGCAAAATTTGAAGTTCGTCGGAACATTTTTCGACCTCCAAATTTGCCGACGTTTGGACCACACTTTGACCAAATTGCCGAGCCAAACTGCGGTGCGTTAACGACAGTCCGAATGACTGAGCATGCGCACAACTCAGGAGTACACCAAAGAGGTGTGTACAGACAGCCACGGTTTGCGTGAGAGCAGTCAGGAAGCCTCAACCCAGTTTTTTCTAAACTTTGAAATTTCTCTGCCATTTCCCGGCGAAAGTCTGTCAATTTTTTATGACAAGTGCGCAATATAGAGAGTTTAGGACATGCAAAATTTGAAGTTCGTCGGAACATTTTTCGACCTCCAAATTTGCCGACGTTTGGACCACACTTTGACCAAATTGCCGAGCCAAACTGCGGTGCGTTAACGACAGTCCGAATGTCTGAGCATGCGCACAACTCAGGAGTACCCCAAAGAGGTGTGTACAGACAGCCACGGTTTGCGTGAGAGCAGCCAGGAAGCCTCAACCCAGTTTTTTCTAAACTTTGAAATTTCTCTGCCATTTCCCGGCGAAAGTCTGTCAATTTTTTATGACAAGTGCGCAATATAGAGAGTTTAGGGCACGCAAAATTTGAAGTTCGTCGGAACATTTTTCGACCTCCAAATTTGCCGACGTTTGGACCACACTTTGACCAAATTGCCGAGCCAAACTGCGGTGCGTTAACGACAGTCCGAATGACTGAGCATGCGCACAACTCAGGAGTACCCCAAAGAGGTGTGTACAGACAGCCACGGTTTGCGTGAGAGCAGTCAGGAAGCCTCAACCCAGTTTTTTTCTAAACTTTGAAATTTCTCTGCCATTTCCCGGCGAAAGTCTGTCAATTTTTTATGACAAGTGCGCAATATAGAGAGTTTAGGGCAGGCAAAATTTGAAGTTCGTCGGAACATTTTTCGACCTCCAAATTTGCTGACGTTTGGACCACACTTTGACCAAATTGCCGAGCCAAACTGCGGTGCGTTAACGACAGTCCGAATGACTGAGCATGCGCACAACTCAGGAGTACCCCCAAAGAGGTGTGTACAGACAGCCACGGTTTGCGTGAGAGCAGTCAGGAAGCCTCAACCCAGTTTTTTCTAAACTTTGAAATTTCTCTGCCATTTCCCGGCGAAAGTCTGTCAATTTGTTATGACAAGTGCGCAATATAGAGAGTTTAGGGCATGCACAATTTGAAGTTCGTCGGAACATTTTTCGACCTCCAAATTTGCCGACGTTTGGACCACACTTTGACCAAATTGCCGAGCCAAACTGCGGTGCGTTAACGACAGTCCGAATGACTGAGCATGCGCACAACTCAGGAGTACCCCAAAGAGGTGTATACAGACAGCCACGGTTTGCGTGAGAGCAGTCAGGAAGCCTCAACCCAGTTTTTTCTAAACTTTGAAATTTCTCTGCCATTTCCCGGCGAAAGTCTGTCAATTTTTTATGACAAGTGCGCAATATAGAGAGTTTAGGGCATGCAAAATTTGAAGTTTGTCGGAACATTTTTCGACCTCCAAATTTGCCGACGTTTGGACCACACTTTGACCAAATTGCCGAGCCAAACTGCGGTGCGTTAACGACAGTCCGAATGACTGAGCATGCGCACAACTCAGGAGTACCCCAAAGAGGTGTGTACAGACAGCCACGGTTTGCGTGAGAGCAGTCAGGAAGCCTCAACCCAGTTTTTTCTAAACTTTGAAATTTCTCTGCCATTTCCCGGCGAAAGTCTGTCAATTTTTTATGACAAGTGCGCAATATAGAGAGTTTAGGGCATGCAAAATTTGAAGTTCGTCGGAACATTTTTCGACCTCCAAATTTGCCGACGTTTGGACCACACTTTGACCAAATTGCCGAGCCAAACTGCGGTGCGTTAACGACAGTCCGAATGACTGAGCATGCGCACAACTCAGGAGTACCCCAAAGAGGTGTGTACAGACAGCCACGGTTTGCGTGAGAGCAGTCAGGAAGCCTCAACCCAGTTTTTTCTAAACTTTGAAATTTCTCTGCCATTTCCCGGCGAAAGTCTGTCAATTTTTTTATGACAAGTGCGCAATATAGAGAGTTTAGGGCATGCAAAATTAGAAATTCGTCGGAACATTTTTCGATCTCCAAATTTGCCGACGTTTGGACCACACTTTGACCAAATTGCCGAGCCAAACTGCGGTGCGTTAACGACAGTCCGAATGACTGAGCATGCGCACAACTCAGGAGTACCCCAAAGAGGTGTGTACAGACAGCCACGGTTTGCGTGAGAGCAGTCAGGAAGCCTCAACCCAGTTTTTTCTAAACTTTGAAATTTCTCTGCCATTTCCCGGCGAAAGTCTGTCAATTTTTTATGACAAGTGCGCAATATAGAGAGTTTAGGGCATGCAAAATTTGAAGTTCGTCGGAACATTTTTCGACCTCCAAATTTGCCGACGTTTGGACCACACTTTGACCAAATTGCCGAGCCAAACTGCGGTGCGTTAACGACAGTCCGAATGACTGAGCATGCGCACAACTCAGGAGTACCCCAAAGAGGTGTGTACAGACAGCCACGGTTTGCGTGAGAGCAGCCAGGAAGCCTCAACCCAGTTTTTTCTAAACTTTGAAATTTCTCTGCCATTTCCCGGCGAAAGTCTGTCAATTTTTTTATGACAAGTGCGCAATATAGAGAGTTTAGGGCACGCAAAATTTAAAGTTCGTCGGAACATTTTTCGACCTCCAAATTTGCCGACGTTTGGACCACACTTTGACCAAATTGCCGAGCCAAACTGCGGTGCGTTAACGACAGTCCGAATGACTGAGCATGCGCACAACTCAGGAGTACCCCAAAGAGGTGTGTAAAGACAGCCACGGTTTGCGTGAGAGCAGTCAGGAAGCCTCAACCCAGTTTTTTCTAAACTTTGAAATTTCTCTGCCATTTCCCGGCGAAAGTCTGTCAATTTTTTATGACAAGTGCGCAATATAGAGAGTTTAGGGCATGCAAAATTTGAAGTTCGTCGGAACATTTTTCGACCTCCAAATTTGCCGACGTTTGGACCACACTTTGACCAAATTGCCGAGCCAAACTGCGGTGCGTTAACGACAGTCCGAATGACTGAGCATGCGCACAACTCAGGAGTACCCCAAAGAGGTGTGTACAGACAGCCACGGTTTGCGTGAGAGCAGCCAGGAAGCCTCAACCCAGTTTTTTCTAAACTTTGAAATTTCCCTGCCATTTCCCGGCGAAAGTCTGTCAATTTTTTATGACAAGTGCGCAATATAGAGAGTTTAGGGCACGCAAAATTTGAAGTTCGTCGGAACATTTTTCGACCTCCAAATTTGCCGACGTTTGGACCACACTTTGACCAAATTGCCGAGCCAAACTGCGGTGCGTTAACGACAGTCCGAATGACTGAGCATGCGCACAACTCAGGAGTACACCAAAGAGGTGTGTACAGACAGCCACGGTTTGCGTGAGAGCAGTCAGGAAGCCTCAACCCAGTTTTTTCTAAACTTTGAAATTTCTCTGCCATTTCCCGGCGAAAGTCTGTCAATTTTTTATGACAAGTGCGCAATATAGAGAGTTTAGGACATGCAAAATTTGAAGTTCGTCGGAACATTTTTCGACCTCCAAATTTGCCGACGTTTGGACCACACTTTGACCAAATTGCCGAGCCAAACTGCGGTGCGTTAACGACAGTCCGAATGTCTGAGCATGCGCACAACTCAGGAGTACCCCAAAGAGGTGTGTACAGACAGCCACGGTTTGCGTGAGAGCAGCCAGGAAGCCTCAACCCAGTTTTTTCTAAACTTTGAAATTTCTCTGCCATTTCCCGGCGAAAGTCTGTCAATTTGTTATGACAAGTGCGCAATATAGAGAGTTTAGGGCATGCACAATTTGAAGTTCGTCGGAACATTTTTCGACCTCCAAATTTGCCGACGTTTGGACCACACTTTGACCAAATTGCCGAGCCAAACTGCGGTGCGTTAACGACAGTCCGAATGACTGAGCATGCGCACAACTCAGGAGTACCCCAAAGAGGTGTGTACAGACAGCCACGGTTTGCGTGAGAGCAGTCAGGAAGCCTCAACCCAGTTTTTTCTAAACTTTGAAATTTCTCTGCCATTTCCCGGCGAAAGTCTGTCAATTTTTTATGACAAGTGCGCAATATAGAGAGTTTAGGGCAGGCAAAATTTGAAGTTCGTCGGAACATTTTTCGACCTCCAAATTTGCCGACGTTTGGACCACACTTTGACCAAATTGCCGAGCCAAACTGCGGTGCGTTAACGACAGTCCGAATGACTGAGCATGCGCACAACTCAGGAGTACCCCAAAGAGGTGTGTACAGACAGCCACGGTTTGCGTGAGAGCAGTCAGGAAGCCTCAACCCAGTTTTTTCTAAACTTTAAAATTTCTCTGCCATTTCCCGGCGAAAGTCTGTCAATTTTTTATGACAAGTGCGCAATATAGAGAGTTTAGGGCATGCAAAATTTGAAGTTCGTCGAAAATTTTTCGACCTCCAAATTTACCGACGTTTGGACCACACTTTGACCAAATTGCCGTGCTAAACTGCGGTGCGTTAACGACAGTCCGAATGACTGAGCATGCGCACAACTCAGGAGTACCCCAAAGAGGTGTGTACAGACAGCCACGGTTTGCGTGAGAGCAGTCAGGAAGCCTCAACCCAGTTTTTTTCTAAACTTTGAAATTTCTCTGCCATTTCCCGGCGAAAGTCTGTCAATTTTTTATGACAAGTGCGCAATATAGAGAGTTTAGGGCATGCAAAATTTGAAGTTCGTCGGAACATTTTTCGACCTCCAAATTTGCCGACGTTTGGACCACACTTTGACCAAATTGCCGAGCCAAACTGCGGTGCGTTAACGACAGTCCGAATGACTGAGCATGCGCACAACTCAGGAGTACCCCAAAGAGGTGTGTACAGACAGCCACGGTTTGCGTGAGAGCAGTCAGGAAGCCTCAACCCAGTTTTTTCTAAACTTTGAAATTTCTCTGCCATTTCCCGGCGAAAGTCTGTCAATTTTTTTATGACAAGTGCGCAATATAGAGAGTTTAGGGCATGCAAAATTTGAAGTTCGTCGGAACATTTTTCGACCTCCAAATTTGCCGACGTTTGGACCACACTTTGACCAAATTGCCGAGCCAAACTGCGGTGCGTTAACGACAGTCCGAATGACTGAGCATGCGCACAACTCAGGAGTACCCCAAAGAGGTGTGTACAGACAGCCACGGTTTGCGTGAGAGCAGTCAGGAAGCCTCAACCCAGTTTTTTCTAAACTTTGAAATTTCTCTGCCATTTCCCGGCGAAAGTCTGTCAATTTTTTATGACAAGTGCGCAATATAGAGAGTTTAGGGCATGCAAAATTAGAAATTCGTCGGAACATTTTTCGACCTCCAAATTTGCCGACGTTTGGACCACACTTTGACCAAATTGCCGAGCCAAACTGCGGTGCGTTAACGACAGTCCGAATGACTGAGCATGCGCACAACTCAGGAGTACCCCAAAGAGGTGTGTACAGACAGCCACGGTTTGCGTGAGAGCAGTCAGGAAGCCTCAACCCAGTTTTTTCTAAACTTTGAAATTTCTCTGCCATTTCCCGGCGAAAGTCTGTCAATTTTTTATGACAAGTGCGCAATATAGAGAGTTTAGGGCATGCAAAATTTGAAGTTCGTCGGAACATTTTTCGACCTCCAAATTTGCCGACGTTTGGACCACACTTTGACCAAATTGCCGAGCCAAACTGCGGTGCGTTAACGACAGTCCGAATGACTAAGCATGCGCACAACTCAGGAGTACCCCAAAGAGGTGTGTACAGACAGCCACGGTTTGCGTAAGAGCAGTCAGGAAGCCTCAACCCAGTTTTTTCTAAACTTTGAAATTTCTCTGCCATTTCCCGGCGAAAGTCTGTCATTTTTTTATGACAAGTGCGCAATATAGAGAGTTTAGGGCATGCAAAATTTGAAGTTCGTCGGAACATTTTTCGACCTCCAAATTTGCCGACGTTTGGACCACACTTTGACCAAATTGCCGAGCCAAACTGCGGTGCGTTAACGACAGTCCGAATGACTGAGCATGCGCACAACTCAGGAGTACCCCAAAGAGGTGTGTACAGACAGCCACGGTTTGCGTGAGAGCAGTCAGGAAGCCTCAACCCAGTTTTTTCTAAACTTTGAAATTTCTCTGCCATTTCCCGGCGAAAGTCTGTCAATTTTTTATGACAAGTGCGCAATATAGAGAGTTTAGGGCATGCAAAATTTGAAGTTCGTCGGAACATTTTTCGACCTCCAAATTTGCCGACGTTTGGACCACACTTTGACCAAATTGCCGAGCCAAACTGCGGTGCGTTAACGACAGTCCGAATGACTGAGCATGCGCACAACCCAGGAGTACCCCAAAGAGGTGTGTACAGACAGCCACGGTTTGCGTGAGAGCAGTCAGGAAGCCTCAACCCAGTTTTTTCTAAACTTTGAAATTTCTCTGCCATTTCCCGGCGAAAGTCTGTCAATTTTTTATGACAAGTGCGCAATATAGAGAGTTTAGGGCATGCAAAATTTGAAGTTCGTCGGAACATTTTTCGACCTCCAAATTTGCCGACGTTTGGACCACACTTTGACCAAATTGCCGAGCCAAACTGCGGTGCGTTAACGACAGTCCGAATGACTGAGCATGCGCACAACTCAGGAGTACCCCAAAGAGGTGTGTACAGACAGCCACGGTTTGCGTGAGAGCAGTCAGGAAGCCTCAACCCAGTTTTTTCTAAACTTTGAAATTTCTCTGCCATTTCCCGGCGAAAGTCTGTCAATTTTTTATGACAAGTGCGCAATATAGAGAGTTTAGGGCATGCAAAATTTGAAGTTCGTCGGAACATTTTTCGACCTCCAAATTTGCCGACGTTTGGACCACACTTTGACCAAATTGCCGAGCCAAACTGCGGTGCGTTAACGACAGTCCGAATGACTAAGCATGCGCACAACTCAGGAGTACCCCAAAGAGGTGTGTACAGACAGCCACGGTTTGCGTAAGAGCAGTCAGGAAGCCTCAACCCAGTTTTTTCTAAACTTTGAAATTTCTCTGCCATTTCCCGGCGAAAGTCTGTCATTTTTTTATGACAAGTGCGCAATATAGAGAGTTTAGGGCATGCAAAATTTGAAGTTCGTCGGAACATTTTTCGACCTCCAAATTTGCCGACGTTTGGACCACACTTTGACCAAATTGCCGAGCCAAACTGCGGTGCGTTAACGACAGTCCGAATGACTGAGCATGCGCACAACTCAGGAGTACCCCAAAGAGGTGTGTACAGACAGCCACGGTTTGCGTGAGAGCAGTCAGGAAGCCTCAACCCAGTTTTTTCTAAACTTTGAAATTTCTCTGCCATTTCCCGGCGAAAGTCTGTCAATTTTTTATGACAAGTGCGCAATATAGAGAGTTTAGGGCATGCAAAATTTGAAGTTCGTCGGAACATTTTTCGACCTCCAAATTTGCCGACGTTTGGACCACACTTTGACCAAATTGCCGAGCCAAACTGCGGTGCGTTAACGACAGTCCGAATGACTGAGCATGCGCACAACCCAGGAGTACCCCAAAGAGGTGTGTACAGACAGCCACGGTTTGCGTGAGAGCAGTCAGGAAGCCTCAACCCAGTTTTTTCTAAACTTTGAAATTTCTCTGCCATTTCCCGGCGAAAGTCTGTCAATTTTTTATGACAAGTGCGCAATATAGAGAGTTTAGGGCATGCAAAATTTGAAGTTCGTCGGAACATTTTTCGACCTCCAAATTTGCCGACGTTTGGACCACACTTTGACCAAATTGCCGAGCCAAACTGCGGTGCGTTAACGACAGTCCGAATGACTGAGCATGCGCACAACTCAGGAGTACCCCAAAGAGGTGTGTACAGACAGCCACGGTTTGCGTGAGAGCAGTCAGGAAGCCTCAACCCAGTTTTTTCTAAACTTTGAAATTTCTCTGCCATTTCCCGGCGAAAGTCCGTCAATTTTTTATGACAAGTGCGCAATATAGAGAGTTTAGGGCATGCAAAATTTGAAGTTCGTCGGAACATTTTTCGACCTCCAAATTTGCCGACGTTTGGACCACACTTTGACCAAATTGCCGAGCCAAACTGCGGTGCGTTAACGACAGTCCGAATGACTGAGCATGCGCACAACTCAGGAGTACCCCAAAGAGGTGTGTACAGACAGCCACGGTTTGCGTGAGAGCAGTCAGGAAGCCTCAACCCAGTTTTTTCTAAACTTTGAAATTTCTCTGCCATTTCCCGGCGAAAGTCTGTCAATTTTTTATGACAAGTGCGCAATATAGAGAGTTTAGGGCATGCAAAATTTGAAGTTCGTCGGAACATTTTTCGACCTCCAAATTTGCCGACGTTTGGACCACACTTTGACCAAATTGCCGAGCCAAACTGCGGTGCGTTAACGACAGTCCGAATGACTGAGCATGCGCACAACTCAGGAGTACCCCAAAGAGGTGTGTACAGACAGCCACGGTTTGCGTGAGAGCAGTCAGGAAGCCTCAACCCAGTTTTTTCTAAACTTTGAAATTTCTCTGCCATTTCCCGGCGAAAGTCTGTCAATTTTTTTATGACAAGTGCGCAATATAGAGAGTTTAGGGCATGCAAAATTTGAAGTTCGTCGGAACATTTTTCGACCTCCAAATTTGCCGACGTTTGGACCACACTTTGACCAAATTGCCGAGCCAAACTGCGGTGCGTTAACGACAGTCCGAATGACTGAGCATGCGCACAACTCAGGAGTACCCCAAAGAGGTGTGTACAGACAGCCACGGTTTGCGTGAGAGCAGTCAGGAAGCCTCAACCCAGTTTTTTCTAAACATTGAAATTTCTCTGCCATTTCCCGGCGAAAGTCTGTCAATTTTTTATGACAAGTGCGCAATATAGAGAGTTTAGGGCATGCAAAATTTGAAGTTCGTCGGAACATTTTTCGACCTCCACATTTGCCGACGTTTGGACCACACTTTGACCAAATTGCCGAGCCAAACTGCGGTGCGTTAACGACAGTCCGAATGACTGAGCATCCGCACAACTCAGGAGTACCCCAAAGAGGTGTGTACAGACAGGAAGCCTCAACCCAGTTTTTTCTAAACTTTGAAATTTCTCTGCCATTTCCCGGCGAAAGTCTGTCAATGTTTTATGACAAGTGCGCAATATAGAGAGTTTAGGGCATGCAAAATTTGAAGTTCGTCGGAACATTTTTCGACCTCCAAATTTGCCGACGTTTGGACCACACTTTGACCAAATTGACGAGCCAAACTGCGGTGCGTTAACGACAGTCCGAATGACTGAGCATGCGCACAACTCAGGAGTACCCCAAAGAGGTGTGTACAGACAGCCACGGTTTGCGTGAGAGCAGTCAGGAAGCCTCAACCCAGTTTTTTCTAAACTTTGAAATTTCTCTGCCATTT
The DNA here is from genome assembly GCA_037783545.1 of Henricia sp. BOLD:AAB3569. Lineage (NCBI taxonomy): Eukaryota > Metazoa > Echinodermata > Asteroidea > Spinulosida > Echinasteridae > Henricia > Henricia sp. BOLD:AAB3569. Next base: position 46,548 of record JBBELK010000031.1, on the reverse strand, counting down.
CCCGGCGAAAGTCTGTCAATTTTTTATGACAAGTGCGCAATATAGAGAGTTTAGGGCATGCAAAATTTGAAGTTCGTCGGATAATTTTTTCGACCTCCAAATTTGCCGACGTTTGGACCACACTTTGACCAAATTGCCGAGCCAAACTGCGGTGCGTTAACGACAGTCCGAATAACTGAGCATGCGCACAACTCAGGAGTACCCCAAAGAGGTGTGTACAGACAGCCACGGTTTGCGTGAGAGCAGTCAGGAAGCCTCAACCCAGTTTTTTCTAAACTTTGAAATTTCTCTGCCATTTCCCGGCGAAAGTCTGTCAATTTTTTATGACAAGTGCGCAATATAGAGAGTTTAGGGCATGCAAAATTTGAAGTTCGTCGGAACATTTTTCGACCTCCAAATTTGCCGACGTTTGGACCACACTTTGACCAAATTGCCGAGCCAAACTGCGGTGCGTTAACGACAGTCCGAATGACTGAGCATGCGCACAACTCAGGAGTACCCCAAAGAGGTGTGTACAGACAGCCACGGTTTGCGTAAGAGCAGTCAGGAAGCCTCAACCCAGTTTTTTCTAAACTTTGAAATTTCTCTGCCATTTCCCGGCGAAAGTCTGTCATTTTTTTATGACAAGTGCGCAATATAGAGAGTTTAGGGCATGCAAAATTTGAAGTTCGTCGGAACATTTTTCGACCTCCAAATTTGCCGACGTTTGGACCACACTTTGACCAAATTGCCGAGCCAAACTGCGGTGCGTTAACGACAGTCCGAATGACTGAGCATGCGCACAACTCAGGAGTACCCCAAAGAGGTGTGTACAGACAGCCACGGTTTGCGTGAGAGCAGTCAGGAAGCCTCAACCCAGTTTTTTCTAAACTTTGAAATTTCTCTGCCATTTCCCGGCGAAAGTCTGTCAATTTTTTTATGACAAGTGCGCAATATAGAGAGTTTAGGGCATGCAAAATTAGAAATTCGTCGGAACATTTTTCGACCTCCAAATTTGCCGACGTTTGGACCACACTTTGACCAAATTGCCGAGCCAAACTGCGGTGCGTTAACGACAGTCCGAATGACTGAGCATGCGCACAACTCAGGAGTACCCCAAAGAGGTGTGTACAGACAGCCACGGTTTGCGTGAGAGCAGTCAGGAAGCCTCAACCCAGTTTTTTCTAAACTTTGAAATTTCTCTGCCATTTCCCGGCGAAAGTCTGTCAATTTTTTATGACAAGTGCGCAATATAGAGAGTTTAGGGCATGCAAAATTTGAAGTTCGTCGGAACATTTTTCGACCTCCAAATTTGCCGACGTTTGGACCACACTTTGACCAAATTGCCGAGCCAAACTGCGGTGCGTTAACGACAGTCCGAATGACTGAGCATGCGCACAACTCAGGAGTACCCCAAAGAGGTGTGTACAGACAGCCACGGTTTGCGTGAGAGCAGTCAGGAAGCCTCAACCCAGTTTTTTCTAAACTTTGAAATTTCTCTGCCATTTCCCGGCGAAAGTCTGTCAATTTTTTATGACAAGTGCGCAATATAGAGAGTTTAGGGCATGCAAAATTTGAAGTTCGTCGGAACATTTTTCGACCTCCAAATTTGCCGACGTTTGGACCACACTTTGACCAAATTGCCGAGCCAAACTGCGGTGCGTTAACGACAGTCCGAATGACTGAGCATGCGCACAACTCAGGAGTACCCCAAAGAGGTGTGTACAGACAGCCACGGTTTGCGTGAGAGCAGCCAGGAAGCCTCAACCCAGTTTTTTCTAAACTTTGAAATTTCTCTGCCATTTCCCGGCGAAAGTCTGTCAATTTTTTATGACAAGTGCGCAATATAGAGAGTTTAGGGCATGCAAAATTTGAAGTTCGTCGGAACATTTTCCGACCTCCAAATTTGCCGACGTTTGGACCACACTTTGACCAAATTGCCGAGCCAAACTGCGGTGCGTTAACGACAGTCCGAATGACTGAGCATGCGCACAACTCAGGAGTACCCCAAAGAGGTGTGTACAGACAGCCACGGTTTGCGTGAGAGCAGTCAGGAAGCCTCAACCCAGTTTTTTCTAAACTTTGAAATTTCTCTGCCATTTCCCGGCGAAAGTCTGTCAATTTTTTATGACAAGTGCGCAATATAGAGAGTTTAGGGCATGCAAAATTTGAAGTTCGTCGGAACATTTTTCGACCTCCAAATTTGCCGACGTTTGGACCACACTTTGACCAAATTGCCGAGCCAAACTGCGGTGCGTTAACGACAGTCCGAATGACTGAGCATGCGCACAACTCAGGAGTACCCCAAAGAGGTGTGTACAGACAGCCACGGTTTGCGTGAGAGCAGTCAGGAAGCCTCAACCCAGTTTTTTCTAAACTTTGAAATTTCTCTGCCATTTCCCGGCGAAAGTCTGTCAATTTTTTATGACAAGTGCGCAATATAGAGAGTTTAGGGCATGCAAAATTTGAAGTTCGTCGGAACATTTTTCGACCTCCAAATTTGCCGACGTTTGGACCACACTTTGACCAAATTGCAGAGCCAAACTGCGGTGCGTTAACGACAGTCCGAATGACTGAGCATGCGCACAACTCAGGAGTACCCCAGAGAGGTGTGTACAGACAGCCACGGTTTGCGTGAGAGCAGTCAGGAAGCCTCAACCCAGTTTTTTCTAAACTTTGAAATTTCTCTGCCATTTCCCGGCGAAAGTCTGTCAATTTTTTTTGACAAGTGCGCAATATAGAGAGTTTAGGGCATGCAAAATTTGAAGTTCGTCGGAACATTTTTCGACCTCCAAATTTGCCGACGTTTGGACCACACTTTGACCAAATTGCCGAGCCAAACTGCGGTGCGTTAACGACAGTCCGAATGACTGAGCATGCGCACAACTCAGGAGTACCCCAAAGAGGTGTGTACAGACAGCCACGGTTTGCGTGAGAGCAGTCAGGAAGCCTCAACCCAGTTTTTTCTAAACTTTGAAATTTCTCTGCCATTTCCCGGCGAAAGTCTGTCAATTTTTTATGACAAGTGCGCAATATAGAGAGTTTAGGGCATGCAAAATTTGAAGTTCGTCGGAACATTTTTCGGCCTCCAAATTTGCCGACGTTTGGACCACACTTTGACCAAATTGCCGAGCCAAACTGCGGTGCGTTAACGACAGTCCGAATGACTGAGCATGCGCACAACTCAGGAGTACCCCAAAGAGGTGTGTACAGACAGCCACGGTTTGCGTGAGAGCAGTCACGAAGCCTCAACCCAGTTTTTTCTAAACTTTGAAATTTCTCTGCCATTTCCCGGCGAAAGTCTGTCAATTTTTTATGACAAGTGCGCAATATAGAGAGTTTAGGGCATGCAAAATTTGAAATTCGTCGGAACATTTTTCGACCTCCAAATTTGCCGACGTTTGGACCACACTTTGACCAAATTGCCGAGCCAAACTGCGGTGCGTTAACGACAGTCCGAATGACTGAGCATGCGCACAACTCAGGAGTACCCCAAAGAGGTGTGTACAGACAGCCACGGTTTGCGTGAGAGCAGTCAGGAAGCCTCAACCCAGTTTTTTCTAAACTTTGAAATTCCTCTGCCATTTCCCGGCGAAAGTCTGTCAATTTTTTATGACAAGTGCGCAATATAGAGAGTTTAGGGCATGCAAAATTTGAAGTTCGTCGGAACATTTTTCGACCTCCAAATTTGCCGACGTTTGGACCACACTTTGACCAAATTGCCGAGCCAAACTGCGGTGCGTTAACGACAGTCCGAATGACTGAGCATGCGCACAACTCAGGAGTACCCCAAAGAGGTGTGTACAGACAGCCACGGTTTGCGTGAGAGCAGTCAGGAAGCCTCAACCCAGTTTTTTCTAAACTTTGAAATTTCTCTGCCATTTCCCGGCGAAAGTCTGTCAATTTTTTATGACAAGTGCGCAATATAGAGAGTTTAGGGCATGCAAAATTTGAAGTTCGTCGGAACATTTTTCGACCTCCAAATTTGCCGACGTTTGGACCACACTTTGACCAAATTGCCGAGCCAAACTGCGGTGCGTTAACGACAGTCCGAATGACTGAGCATGCGCACAACCCAGGAGTACCCCAAAGAGGTGTGTACAGACAGCCACGGTTTGCGTGAGAGCAGTCAGGAAGCCTCAACCCAGTTTTTTCTAAACTTTGAAATTTCTCTGCCATTTCCCGGCGAAAGTCTGTCAATTTTTTATGACAAGTGCGCAATATAGAGAGTTTAGGGCATGCAAAATTTGAAGTTCGTCGGAACATTTTTCGACCTCCAAATTTGCCGACGTTTGGACCACACTTTGACCAAATTGCCGAGCCAAACTGCGGTGCGTTGACGACAGTCCGAATGACTGAGCATGCGCACAACTCAGGAGTACCCCAAAGAGGTGTGTACAGACAGCCACGGTTTGCGTGAGAGCAGTCAGGAAGCCTCAACCCAGTTTTTTCTAAACTTTGAAATTTCTCTGCCATTTCCCGGCGAAAGTCCGTCAATTTTTTATGACAAGTGCGCAATATAGAGAGTTTAGGGCATGCAAAATTTGAAGTTCGTCGGAACATTTTTCGACCTCCAAATTTGCCGACGTTTGGACCACACTTTGACCAAATTGCCGAGCCAAACTGCGGTGCGTTAACGACAGTCCGAATGACTGAGCATGCGCACAACTCAGGAGTACCCCAAAGAGGTGTGTTCAGACAGCCACGGTTTGCGTGAGAGCAGTCAGGAAGCCTCAACCCAGTTTTTTCTAAACTTTGAAATTTCTCTGCCATTTCCTGGCGAAAGTCTGTCAATTTTTTATGACAAGTGCGCAATATAGAGAGTTTAGGGCATGCAAAATTTGAAGTTCGTCGGAACATTTTTAGACCTCCAAATTTGCCGACGTTTGGACCACACTTTGACCAAATTGCCGAGCCAAACTGCGGTGCGTTAACGACAGTCCGAATGACTGAGCATGCGCACAACTCAGGAGTACCCCAAAGAGGTGTGTACAGACAGCCACGGTTTGCGTGAGAGCAGTCAAGAAGCCTCAACCCATTTTTTTCTAAACTTTGAAATTTCTCTGCCATTTCCCGGCGAAAGTCTGTCAATTTTTTATGACAAGTGCGCAATATAGAGAGTTTAGGGCATGCAAAATTTGAAGTTCGTCGGAACATTTTTCGACCTCCAAATTTGCCGACGTTTGGACCACACTTTGACCAAATTGCCGAGCCAAACTGCGGTGCGTTAACGACAGTCCGAATGACTGAGCATGCGCACAACTCAGGAGTACCCCAAAGAGGTGTGTACAGACAGCCACGGTTTGCGTGAGAGCAGTCAGGAAGCCTCAACCCAGTTTTTTCTAAACTTTGAAATTTCTCTGCCATTTCCCGGCGAAAGTCTGTCAATTTTTTATGACAAGTGCGCAATATAGAGAGTTTAGGGCATGCAAAATTTGAAGTTCGTCGGAACATTTTTCGACCTCCACATTTGCCGACGTTTGGACCACACTTTGACCAAATTGCCGAGCCAAACTGCGGTGCGTTAACGACAGTCCGAATGACTGAGCATCCGCACAACTCAGGAGTACCCCAAAGAGGTGTGTAGAGACAGGAAGCCTCAACCCAGTTTTTTCTAAACTTTGAAATTTCTCTGCCATTTCCCGGCGAAAGTCTGTCAATGTTTTATGACAAGTGCGCAATATAGAGAGTTTAGGGCATGCAAAATTTGAAGTTCGTCGGAACATTTTTCGACCTCCAAATTTGCCGACGTTTGGACCACACTTTGACCAAATTGCCGAGCCAAACTGCGGTGCGTTAACGACAGTCCGAATGACTGAGCATGCGCACAACTCAGGAGTACCCCAAAGAGGTGTGTACAGACAGCCACGGTTTGCGTGAGAGCAGTCAGGAAGCCTCAACCCAGTTTTTTCTAAACTTTGAAATTTCTCTGCCATTTCCCGGCGAAAGTCTGTCAATTTTTTATGACAAGTGCGCAATATAGAGAGTTTAGGGCATGCAAAATTTGAAGTTCGTCGGATAATTTTTTCGACCTCCAAATTTGCCGACGTTTGGACCACACTTTGACCAAATTGCCGAGCCAAACTGCGGTGCGTTAACGACAGTCCGAATGACTGAGCATGCGCACAACTCAGGAGTACCCCAAAGAGGTGTGTACAGACAGCCACGGTTTGCGTGAGAGCAGTCAGGAAGCCTCAACCCAGTTTTTTCTAAACTTTGAAATTTCTCTGCCATTTCCCGGCGAAAGTCTGTCAATTTTGTTATGACAAGTGCGCAATATAGAGAGTTTAGGGCATGCAAAATTTGAAGTTCGTCGGAACATTTTTCGACCTCCACATTTGCCGACGTTTGGACCACACTTTGACCAAATTGCCGAGCCAAACTGCGGTGCGTTAACGACAGTCCGAATGACTGAGCATCCGCACAACTCAGGAGTACCCCAAAGAGGTGTGTACAGACAGGAAACCTCAACCCAGTTTTTTCTAAACTTTGAAATTTCTCTGCCATTTCCCGGCGAAAGTCTGTCAATGTTTTATGACAAGTGCGCAATATAGAGAGTTTAGGGCATGCAAAATTTGAAGTTCGTCGGAACATTTTTCGACCTCCAAATTTGCCGACGTTTGGACCACACTTTGACCAAATTGCCGAGCCAAACTGCGGTGCGTTAACGACAGTCCGAATGACTGAGCATGCGCACAACTCAGGAGTACCCCAAAGAGGTGTGTACAGACAGCCACGGTTTGCGTGAGAGCAGTCAGGAAGCCTCAACCCAGTTTTTTCTAAACTTTGAAATTTCTCTGCCATTTCCCGGCGAAAGTCTGTCAATTTTTTATGACAAGTGCGCAATATAGAGAGTTTAGGGCATGCAAAATTTGAAGTTCGTCGGAACATTTTTCGACCTCCAAATTTGCCGACGTTTGGACCACACTTTGACCAAATTGCCGAGCCAAACTGCGGTGGGTTAACGACAGTCCGAATGACTGAGCATGCGCACAACTCAGGAGTACCCCGAAGAGGTGTGTACAGACAGCCACGGTTTGCGTGAGAGCAGTCAGGAAGCCTCAACCCATTTTTTTCTAAACTTTGAAATTTCTCTGCCATTTCCCGGCGAAAGTCTGTCAATTTTTTATGACAAGTGCGCAATATAGAGAGTTTAGGGCATGCAAAATTTGAAGTTCGTCGGATAATTTTTTCGACCTCCAAATTTGCCGACGTTTGGACCACACTTTGACCAAATTGCCGAGCCAAACTGCGGTGCGTTAACGACAGTCCGAATGACTGAGCATGCGCACAACTCAGGAGTACCCCAAAGAGGTGTGTACAGACAGCCACGGTTTGCGTGAGAGCAGTCAGGAAGCCTCAACCCAGTTTTTTCTAAACTTTGAAATTTCTCTGCCATTTCCCGGCGAAAGTCTGTCAATTTGTTTATGACAAGTGCGCAATATAGAGAGTTTAGGGCATGCAAAATTTGAAGTTCGTCGGAACATTTTTCGACCTCCAAATTTGCCGACGTTTGGACCACACTTTGACCAAATTGCCGAGCCAAACTGCGGTGCGTTAACGACAGTCCGAATGACTGAGCATGCGCACAACTCAGGAGTACCCCAAAGAGGTGTGTACAGACAGCCACGGTTTGCGTGAGAGCAGTCAGGAAGCCTCAACCCAGTTTTTTCTAAACTTTGAAATTTCTCTGCCATTTCCGGGCGAAAGTCTGTCAATTTTTTATGACAAGTGCGCAATATAGAGAGTTTAGGGCATGCAAAATTTGAAGTTCGTCGGAACATTTTTCGACCTACAAATTTGCCGACGTTTGGACCACACTTTGACCAAATTGCCGAGCCAAACTGCAGTGTGTTAACGACAGTCCGAATGACTGAGCATGCGCACAACTCAGGAGTACCCCAAAGAGGTGTGTACAGACAGCCACGGTTTGCGTGAGAGCAGTCAGGAAGCCTCAACCCAGTTTTTTCTAAACTTTGAAATTTCTCTGCCATTTCCCGGCGAAAGTCTGTCAATTTTTTATGACAAGTGCGCAATATAGAGAGTTTAGGGCATGCAAAATATGAAGTTCGTCGGAACATTTTTCGACCTCCAAATTTGCCGACGTTTGGACCACACTTTGACCAAATTGCCGAGCCAAACTGCGGTGCATTAACGACAGTCCGAATGACTGAGCATGCGCACAACTCAGGAGTACCCCAAAGAGGTGTGTACAGACAGCCACGGTTTGCGTGAGAGCAGTCAGGAACCCTCAACCCAGTTTTTTCTAAACTTTGAAATTTCTCTGCCATTTCCCGGCGAAAGTCTGTCAATTTTTTATGACAAGTGCGCAATATAGAGAGTTTAGGGCATGCAAAATTTGAAGTTCGTCGGATAATTTTTTCGACCTCCAAATTTGCCGACGTTTGGACCACACTTTGACCAAATTGCCGAGCCAAACTGCGGTGCGTTAACGACAGTCCGAATGACTGAGCATGCGCACAACTCAGGAGTACCCCAAAGAGGTGTGTACAGACAGCCACGGTTTGCGTGAGAGCAGTCAGGAAGCCTCAACCCAGTTTTTTCTAAACTTTGAAATTTCTCTGCCATTTCCCGGCGAAAGTCTGTCAATTTTTTTATGACAAGTGCGCAATATAGAGAGTTTAGGGCATGCAAAATTTGAAGTTCGTCGGAACATTTTTCGACCTCCACATTTGCCGACGTTTGGACCACACTTTGACCAAATTGCCGAGCCAAACTGCGGTGCGTTAACGACAGTCCGAATGACTGAGCATCCGCACAACTCAGGAGTACCCCAAAGAGGTGTGTACAGACAGGAAACCTCAACCCAGTTTTTTCTAAACTTTGAAATTTCTCTGCCATTTCCCGGCGAAAGTCTGTCAATGTTTTATGACAAGTGCGCAATATAGAGAGTTTAGGGCATGCAAAATTTGAAGTTCGTCGGAACATTTTTCGACCTCCAAATTTGCCGACGTTTGGACCACACTTTGACCAAATTGCCGAGCCAAACTGCGGTGCGTTAACGACAGTCCGAATGACTGAGCATGCGCACAACTCAGGAGTACCCCAAAGAGGTGTGTACAGACAGCCACGGTTTGCGTGAGAGCAGTCAGGAAGCCTCAACCCAGTTTTTTCTAAACTTTGAAATTTCTCTGCCATTTCCCGGCGAAAGTCTGTCAATTTTTTATGACAAGTGCGCAATATAGAGAGTTTAGGGCATGCAAAATTTGAAGTTCGTCGGAACATTTTTCGACCTCCAAATTTGCCGACGTTTGGACCACACTTTGACCAAATTGCCGAGCCAAACTGCGGTGGGTTAACGACAGTCCGAATGACTGAGCATGCGCACAACTCAGGAGTACCCCGAAGAGGTGTGTACAGACAGCCACGGTTTGCGTGAGAGCAGTCAGGAAGCCTCAACCCATTTTTTTCTAAACTTTGAAATTTCTCTGCCATTTCCCGGCGAAAGTCTGTCAATTTTTTATGACAAGTGCGCAATATAGAGAGTTTAGGGCATGCAAAATTTGAAGTTCGTCGGATAATTTTTTCGACCTCCAAATTTGCCGACGTTTGGACCACACTTTGACCAAATTGCCGAGCCAAACTGCGGTGCGTTAACGACAGTCCGAATGACTGAGCATGCGCACAACTCAGGAGTACCCCAAAGAGGTGTGTACAGACAGCCACGGTTTGCGTGAGAGCAGTCAGGAAGCCTCAACCCAGTTTTTTCTAAACTTTGAAATTTCTCTGCCATTTCCCGGCGAAAGTCTGTCAATTTGTTTATGACAAGTGCGCAATATAGAGAGTTTAGGGCATGCAAAATTTGAAGTTCGTCGGAACATTTTTCGACCTCCAAATTTGCCGACGTTTGGACCACACTTTGACCAAATTGCCGAGCCAAACTGCGGTGCGTTAACGACAGTCCGAATGACTGAGCATGCGCACAACTCAGGAGTACCCCAAAGAGGTGTGTACAGACAGCCACGGTTTGCGTGAGAGCAGTCAGGAAGCCTCAACCCAGTTTTTTCTAAACTTTGAAATTTCTCTGCCATTTCCCGGCGAAAGTCTGTCAATTTTTTATGACAAGTGCGCAATATAGAGAGTTTAGGGCATGCAAAATTTGAAGTTCGTCGGAACATTTTTCGACCTCCAAATTTGCCGACGTTTGGACCACACTTTGACCAAAGTGCCGAGCCAAACTGCGGTGCGTTAACGACAGTCCGAATGACTGAGCATGCGCACAACTCAGGAGTACCCCAAAGAGGTGTGTACAGACAGCCACGGTTTGCGTGAGAGCAGTCAGGAAGCCTCAACCCAGTTTTTTCTAAACTTTGAAATTTCTCTGCCATTTCCCGGCGAAAGTCTGTCAATTTTTTTATGACAAGTGCGCAATATAGAGAGTTTAGGGCATGCAAAATTTGAAGTTCGTCGGAACATTTTTCGACCTCCAAATTTGCCGACGTTTGGACCACACTTTGACCAAATTGCCGAGCCAAACTGCGGTGCGTTAACGACAGTCCGAATGACTGAGCATGCGCACAACTCAGGAGTACCCCAAAGAGGTGTGTACAGACAGCCACGGTTTGCATGAGAGCAGTCAGGAAGCCTCAACCCAGTTTTTTCTAAACTTTGAAATTTCTCTGCCATTTCCCGGCGAAAGTCTGTCAATTTTTTATGACAAGTGCGCAATATAGAGAGTTTAGGGCATGCAAAATTTGAAGTTCGTTGGAACATTTTTCGACCTCCAAATTTGCCGACGTTTGGACCACACTTTGACCAAATTGCCGAGCCAAACTGCAGTGCGTTAACGACAGTCCGAATGACTGAGCATGCGCACAACTCAGGAGTACCCCAAAGAGGTGTGTACAGACAGCCACGGTTTGCGTGAGAGCAGTCAGGAAGCCTCAACCCAGTTTTTTCTAAACTTTGAAATTTCTCTGCCATTTCCCGGCGAAAGTCTGTCAATTTTTTATGACAAGTGCGCAATATAGAGAGTTTAGGGCATGCAAAATTTGAAGTTCGTCGGAACATTTTTCGACCTCCAAATTTGCCGACGTTTGGACCACACTTTGACCAAATTGCCGAGCCAAACTGCGGTGCGTTAACGACAGTCCGAATGACTGAGCATGCGCACAACTCAGGAGTACCCCAAAGAGGTGTGTACAGACAGCCACGGTTTGCGTGAGAGCAGTCAGGAAGCCTCAACCCAGTTTTTTCTAAACTTTGAAATTTCTCTGCCATTTCCCGGCGAAAGTCTGTCAATTTTTGTATGACAAGTGCGCAATATAGAGAGTTTAGGGCATGCAAAATTTGAAGTTCGTCGGAACATTTTTCGACCTCCAAATTTGCCGACGTTTGGACCACACTTTGACCAAATTGCCGAGCCAAACTGCGGTACGTTAACGACAGTCCGAATGACTGAGCATGCGCACAACTCAGGAGTACCCCAAAGAGGTGTGTACAGACAGCCACGGTTTGCGTGAGAGCAGTCAGGAAGCCTCAACCCAGTTTTTTCTAAACTTTGAAATTTCTCTGCCATTTCCGGGCGAAAGTCTGTCAATTTTTTATGACAAGTGCGCAATATAGAGAGTTTAGGGCATGCAAAATTTGAAGTTCGTCGGAACATTTTTCGACCTACAAATTTGCCGACGTTTGGACCACACTTTGACCAAATTGCCGAGCCAAACTGCAGTGTGTTAACGACAGTCCGAATGACTGAGCATGCGCACAACTCAGGAGTACCCCAAAGAGGTGTGTACAGACAGCCACGGTTTGCGTGAGAGCAGTCAGGAAGCCTCAACCCAGTTTTTTCTAAACTTTGAAATTTCTCTGCCATTTCCCGGCGAAAGTCTGTCAATTTTTTATGACAAGTGCGCAATATAGAGAGTTTAGGGCATGCAAAATTTGAAGTTCGTCGGAACATTTTTCGACCTCCAAATTTGCCGACGTTTGGACCACACTTTGACCAAATTGCCGAGCCAAACTGCGGTGCGTTAACGACAGTCCGAATGACTGAGCATGCGCACAACTCAGGAGTACCCCAAAGAGGTGTGTACAGACAGCCACGGTTTGCGTGAGAGCAGTCAGGAAGCCTCAACCCAGTTTTTTCTAAACTTTGAAATTTCTCTGCCATTTCCCGGCGAAAGTCTGTCAATTTTTGTATGACAAGTGCGCAATATAGAGAGTTTAGGGCATGCAAAATTTGAAGTTCGTCGGAACATTTTTCGACCTCCAAATTTGCCGACGTTTGGACCACACTTTGACCAAATTGCCGAGCCAAACTGCGGTGCGTTAACGACAGTCCGAATGACTGAGCATGCGCACAACTCAGGAGTACCCCAAAGAGGTGTGTACAGACAGCCACGGTTTGCGTGAGAGCAGTCAGGAAGCCTCAACCCAGTTTTTTCTAAACTTTGAAATTTCTCTGCCATTTCCGGGCGAAAGTCTGTCAATTTTTTATGACAAGTGCGCAATATAGAGAGTTTAGGGCATGCAAAATTTGAAGTTCGTCGGAACATTTTTCGACCTACAAATTTGCCGACGTTTGGACCACACTTTGACCAAATTGCCGAGCCAAACTGCAGTGTGTTAACGACAGTCCGAATGACTGAGCATGCGCACAACTCAGGAGTACCCCAAAGAGGTGTGTACAGACAGCCACGGTTTGCGTGAGAGCAGTCAGGAAGCCTCAACCCAGTTTTTTCTAAACTTTGAAATTTCTCTGCCATTTCCCGGCGAAAGTCTGTCAATTTTTTATGACAAGTGCGCAATATAGAGAGTTTAGGGCATGCAAAATTTGAAGTTCGTCGGAACATTTTTCGACCTCCAAATTTGCCGACGTTTGGACCACACTTTGACCAAATTGCCGAGCCAAACTGCGGTGCGTTAACGACAGTCCGAATGACTGAGCATGCGCACAACTCAGAAGTACCCCAAAGAGGTGTGTACAGACAGCCACGGTTTGCGTGAGAGCAGTCAGGAACCCTCAACCCAGTTTTTTCTAAACTTTGAAATTTCTCTGCCATTTCCCGGCGAAAGTCTGTCAATTTTTTATGACAAGTGCGCAATATAGAGAGTTTAGGGCATGCAAAATTTGAAGTTCGTCGGATAATTTTTTCGACCTCCAAATTTGCCGACGTTTGGACCACACTTTGACCAAATTGCCGAGCCAAACTGCGGTGCGTTAACGACAGTCCGAATGACTGAGCATGCGCACAACTCAGGAGTACCCCAAAGAGGTGTGTACAGACAGCCACGGTTTGCGTGAGAGCAGTCAGGAAGCCTCAACCCAGTTTTTTCTAAACTTTGAAATTTCTCTGCCATTTCCCGGCGAAAGTCTGTCAATTTTTTATGACAAGTGCGCAATATAGAGAGTTTAGGGCATGCAAAATTTGAAGTTCGTCGGAACATTTTTCGACCTCCAAATTTGCCGACGTTTGGACCACACTTTGACCAAATTGCCGAGCCAAACTGCGGTGCGTTAACGACAGTCCGAATGACTGAGCATGCGCACAACTCAGGAGTACCCCAAAGAGGTGTGTACAGACAGCCACGGTTTGCGTGAGAGCAGTCAGGAACCCTCAACCCATTTTTTTCTAAACTTTGAAATTTCTCTGCCATTTCCTGGCGAAAGTCTGTCAATTTTTTATGACAAGTGCGCAATATAGAGAGTTTAGGGCATGCAAATTTGAAGTTCGTCGGAACATTTTTCGACCTCCAAATTTGCCGACGTTTGGACCACACTTTGACCAAATTGCCGAGCCAAACTGCGGTGCGTTAACGACAGTCCGAATGACTGAGCATGCGCACAACTCAGGAGTACCCCAAAGAGGTGTGTACAGACAGGAAGCCTCAACCCAGTTTTTTCTAAACTTTGAAATTTCTCTGCCATTTCCCGGCGAAAGTCTGTCAATGTTTTATGACAAGTGCGCAATATAGAGAGTTTAGGGCATGCAAAATTTGAAGTTCGTCGGAACATTTTTCGACCTCCAAATTTGCCGACGTTTGGACCACACTTTGACCAAATTGCCGAGCCAAACTGCGGTGCGTTAACGACAGTCCGAATGACTGAGCATGCGCACAACTCAGGAGTACCCCAAAGAGGTGTGTACAGACAGCCACGGTTTGCGTGAGAGCAGTCAGGAAGCCTCAACCCAGTTTTTTCTAAACTTTGAAATTTCTCTGCCATTTCCCGGCGAAAGTCTGTCAATTTTTTATGACAAGTGCGCAATATAGAGAGTTTAGGGCATGCAAAATTTGAAGTTCGTCGGAACATTTTTCGACCTCCAAATTTGCCGACGTTTGGACCACACTTTGACCAAATTGCCGAGCCAAACTGCGGTGCGTTAACGACAGTCCGAATGACTGAGCATGCGCACAACTCAGGAGTACCCCAAAGAGGTGTGTACAGACAGCCACGGTTTGCGTGAGAGCAGTCAGGAAGCCTCAACCCAGTTTTTTCTAAACTTTGAAATTTCTCTGCCATTTCCCGGCGAAAGTCTGTCAATTTTTTATGACAAGTGCGCAATATAGAGAGTTTAGGGCATGCAAAATTTGAAGTTCGTCGGAACATTTTTCGACCTCCAAATTTGCCGACGTTTGGACCACACTTTGACCAAATTGCCGAGCCAAACTGCGGTGCGTTAACGACAGTCCGAATGACTGAGCATGCGCACAACTCAGGAGTACCCCAAAGAGGTGTGTACAGACAGCCACGGTTTGCGTGAGAGCAGTCAGGAAGCCTCAACCCAGTTTTTTCTAAACTTTGAAATTTCTCTGCCATTTCCCGGCGAAAGTCTGTCAATTTTTTTATGACAAGTGCGCAATATAGAGAGTTCAGGGCATGCAAAATTTGAAGTTCGTCGGAACATTTTTCGACCTCCAAATTTGCCGACGTTTGGACCACACTTTGACCAAATTGCCGAGCCAAACTGCGGTGCGTTAACGACAGTCCGAATGACTGAGCATGCGCACAACTCAGGAGTACCCCAAAGAGGTGTGTACAGACAGCCACGGTTTGCGTGAGAGCAGTCAGGAAGCCTCAACCCAGTTTTTTTCTAAACTTTGAAATTTCTCTGCCATTTCCCGGCGAAAGTCTGTCATTTTTTTATGACAAGTGCGCAATATAGAGAGTTTAGGGCATGCAAAATTTGAAGTTCGTCGGAACATTTTTCGACCTCCAAATTTGCCGACGTTTGGACCACACTTTGACCAAATTGCCGAGCCAAACTGCGGTGCGTTAACGACAGTCCGAATGACTGAGCATGCGCACAACTCAGGAGTACCCCAAAGAGGTGTGTACAGACAGCCACGGTTTGCGTGAGAGCAGTCAGGAAGCCTCAACCCAGTTTTTTCTAAACTTTGAAATTTCTCTGCCATTTCCCGGCGAAAGTCTGTCAATTTTTTTATGACAAGTGCGCAATATAGAGAGTTCAGGGCATGCAAAATTTGAAGTTCGTCGGAACATTTTTCGACCTCCAAATTTGCCGACGTTTGGACCACACTTTGACCAAAGTGCCTTTTTCTAAAATGTTTTATTCGTCCGAATAAAACACGCTAACCAGTCCAACGTTGTTACCGATAGAACCAGTGCTTCAGGCGTTGTCGTTGCCAGTCCAGGTCATTTATCCACTAAGCGTTCGCCGTTATTGCCAAATTTCCTCATTCGTAGTCGTTGCCAGTCCAGGTCATTTATCCACTAAGCGTTCGCCGTTATTGCCAAATTTCCTCATTCGTAGTCGTTGCCAGTCCAGGTCATTTATCCACCAATTGTTCGCCGTTATTGCCAAATTTCCTCATTCGTTGTCGTTGCCAGTCCAGGTCATTTATCCACCAAATTTCCTCATTCGTTGTCGTTGCCAATCCAGGTCATTATCCGGCGAGTATTCTCCATCACAATCATCACCAATCTTGGTCGATCGTGTCAGAGTATCAGGTCATATCCTTCGAGAAGCACCACAGGTACATCCTCATAAAACCACAATCGTCACCAGTCCAGGTCTGGAAGAATCAAGACCGCAGACTCGGATCCAATCGTGTTCCAAAATTGCATCGGCGTTCCCCGTGACGTACGTACTGGTCACTCCATCATTGAGCAACGTTCCAGGACATCACGGGATTCCGCGAAAAACTCCTCCAAACTACCTATGTGCAAGGGTAGTCCTTTGGAAAGCGGTCATCACAGGCCAGCGAGGAAAGAACCCGTACGCCAACCCGACCGCCCCAAACTGCGGTGCGCTAACGACCGAGCCAAACTGCGGTGCGTTAACGACAGTCCGAATGACTGAGCATGCGCACAACTCAGGAGTACCCCAAAGAGGTGTGTACAGACAGCCACGGTTTGCGTGAGAGCAGTCAGGAAGCCTCAACCCAGTTTTTTTCTAAACTTTGAAATTTCTCTGCCATTTCCCGGCGAAAGTCTGTCAATTTTTTATGACAAGTGCGCAATATAGAGAGTTTAGGGCTTTCAAAATTTGAAGTTCGTCGGAACATTTTTCGACCTCCAAATTTGCCGACGTTTGGACCACACTTTGACCAAATTGCCGAGCCAAACTGCGGTGCGTTAACGACAGTCCGAATGACTGAGCATGCGCACAACTCAGGAGTACCCCAAAGAGGTGTGTACAGACAGCCACGGTTTGCGTGAGAGCAGTCAGGAAGCCTCAACCCAGTTTTTTCTAAACTTTGAAATTTCTCTGCCATTTCCCGGCGAAAGTCTGTCAATTTTTTATGACAAGTGCGCAATATAGAGAGTTTAGGGCATGCAAAATTTGAAGTTCGTCGGAACATTTTTCGACCTCCAAATTTGCCGACGTTTGGACCACACTTTGACCAAATTGCCGAGCCAAACTGCGGTGCGTTAACGACAGTCCGAATGACTGAGCATGCGCACAACTCAGGAGTACCCCAAAGAGGTGTGTACAGACAGCCACGGTTTGCGTGAGAGCAGTCAGGAAGCCTCAACCCAGTTTTTTTCTAAACTTTGAAATTTCTCTGCCATTTCCCGGCGAAAGTCTGTCAATTTTGTTATGACAAGTGCGCAATATAGAGAGTTTAGGGCATGCAAAATTTGAAGTTCGTCGGAACATTTTTCGACCTCCAAATTTGCCGACGTTTGGACCACACTTTGACCAAATTGCCGAGCCAAACTGCGGTGCGTTAACGACAGTCCGAATGACTGAGCATGCGCACAACTCAGGAGTACCCCAAAGAGGTGTGTACAGACAGCCACGGTTTGCATGAGAGCAGTCAGGAAGCCTCAACCCAGTTTTTTCTAAACTTTGAAATTTCTCTGCCATTTCCCGGCGAAAGTCTGTCAATTTTTTATGACAAGTGCGCAATATAGAGAGTTTAGGGCATGCAAAATTTGAAGTTCGTCGGAACATTTTTCAACCTCCAAATTTGCCGACGTTTGGACCACACTTTGACCAAATTGCCGAGCCAAACTGCGGTGGGTTAACGACAGTCCGAATGACTGAGCATGCGCACAACTCAGGAGTACCCCGAAGAGGTGTGTACAGACAGCCACGGTTTGCGTGAGAGCAGTCAGGAAGCCTCAACCCAGTTTTTTCTAAACTTTGAAATTTCTCTGCCATTTCCCGGCGAAAGTCTGTCAATTTTTTATGACAAGTGCGCAATATAGAGAGTTTAGGGCATGCAAAATTTGAAGTTCGTCGGATAATTTTTTCGACCTCCAAATTTGCCGACGTTTGGACCACACTTTGACCAAATTGCCGAGCCAAACTGCGGTGCGTTAACGACAGTCCGAATGACTGAGCATGCGCACAACTCAGGAGTACCCCAAAGAGGTGTGTACAGACAGCCACGGTTTGCGTGAGAGCAGTCAGAAAGCCTCAACCCAGTTTTTTCTAAACTTTGAAATTTCTCTGCCATTTCCCGGCGAAAGTCTGTCAAATTTTTTATGACAAGTGCGCAATATAGAGAGTTTAGGGCATGCAAAATTTGAAGTTCGTCGGAACATTTTTCGACCTCCAAATTTGCCGCCGTTTGGACCACACTTTGACCAAATTGCCGAGCCAAACTGCGGTGCGTTAACGACAGTCCGAATGACTGAGCATGCGCACAACTCAGGAGTACCCCAAAGAGGTGTGTACAGACAGCCACGGTTTGCGTGAGAGCAGTCAGGAAGCCTCAACCCAGTTTTTTCTAAACTTTGAAATTTCTCTGCCATTTCCCGGCGAAAGTCTGTCAATTTTTTATGACAAGTGCGCAATATAGAGAGTTTAGGGCATGCAAAATTTGAAGTTCGTCGGAACATTTTTCGACCTCCAAATTTGCCGACGTTTGGACCACACTTTGACCAAATTGCCGAGCCAAACTGCGGTGCGTTAACGACAGTCCGAATGACTGAGCATGCGCACAACTCAGGAGTACCCCAAAGAGGTGTGTACAGACAGCCACGGTTTGCGTGAGAGCAGTCAGGAAGCCTCAACCCAGTTTTTTCTAAACTTTGAAATTTCTCTGCCATTTCCCGGCGAAAGTCTGTCAATTTTTTATGACAAGTGCGCAATATAGAGAGTTTAGGGCATGCAAAATTTGAAGTTCGTCGGAACATTTTTCAACCTCCAAATTTGCCGACGTTTGGACCACACTTTGACCAAATTGCCGAGCCAAACTGCGGTGCGTTAACGACAGTCCGAATGACTGAGCATGCGCACAACTCAGGAGTACCCCAAAGAGGTGTGTACAGACAGCCACGGTTTGCGTGAGAGCAGTCAGGAAGCCTCAACCCAGTTTTTTCTAAACTTTGAAATTTCTCTGCCATTTCCCGGCGAAAGTCTGTCAATTTTTTATGACAAGTGCGCAATATAGAGAGTTTAGGGCATGCAAAATTTGAAGTTCGTCGGAACATTTTTCGACCTCCAAATTTGCCGACGTTTGGACCACACTTTGACCAAATTGCCGAGCCAAACTGCGGTGCGTTAACGACAGTCCGAATGACTGAGCATGCGCACAACTCAGGAGTACCCCAAAGAGGTGTGTACAGACAGCCACGGTTTGCGTGAGAGCAGTCAGGAAGCCTCAACCCAGTTTTTTTCTAAACTTTGAAATTTCTCTGCCATTTCCTGGCGAAAGTCTGTCAATTTTGTATGACAAGTGCGCAATATAGAGAGTTTAGGGCATGCAAAATTTGAAGTTCGTCGGAACATTTTTCGACCTCCAAATTTGCCGACGTTTGGACCACACTTTGACCAAATTGCCGAGCCAAACTGCGGTGCGTTAACGACAGTCCGAATGACTGAGCATGCGCACAACTCAGGAGTACCCCAAAGAGGTGTGTACAGACAGCCACGGTTTGCGTGAGAGCAGTCAGGAAGCCTCAACCCAGTTTTTTCTAAACTTTGAAATTTCTCTGCCATTTCCCGGCGAAAGTCTGTCAATTTTTTTATGACAAGTGCGCAATATAGAGAGTTTAGGGCATGCAAAATTTGAAGTTCGTCGGAACATTTTTCGACCTCCAAATTTGCCGACGTTTGGACCACACTTTGACCAAATTGCCGAGCCAAACTGCGGTGCGTTAACGACAGTCCGAATGACTGAGCATGCGCACAACTCAGGAGTACCCCAAAGAGGTGTGTACAGACAGCCACGGTTTGCGTGAGAGCAGTCAGGAAGCCTCAACCCAGTTTTTTCTAAACTTTGAAATTTCTCTGCCATTTCCCGGCGAAAGTCTGTCAATTTTTTGTGACAAGTGCGCAATATAGAGAGTTTAGGGCATGCAAAATTTGAAGTTCGTCGGAACATTTTTCGACCTCCAAATTTGCCGACGTTTGGACCACACTTTGACCAAAGTGCCGAGCCAAACTGCGGTGCGTTAACGACAGTCCGAATGACTGAGCATGCGCACAACTCAGGAGTACCCCAAAGAGGTGTGTACAGACAGCCACGGTTTGCGTGAGAGCAGTCAGGAAGCCTCAACCCAGTTTTTTCTAAACTTTGAAATTTCTCTGCCATTTCCCGGCGAAAGTCTGTCAATTTTTTATGACAAGTGCGCAATATAGAGAGTTTAGGGCATGCAAAATTTGAAGTTCGTCGGAACATTTTTCGACCTCCAAATTTCCCGACGTTTGGACCACACTTTGACCAAATTGCCGAGCCAAACTGCGGTGCGTTAACGACAGTCCGAATGACTGAGCATGCGCACAACTCAGGAGTACCCCAAAGAGGTGTGTACAGACAGCCACGGTTTGCGTGAGAGCAGTCAGGAAGCCTCAACCCAGTTTTTTTCTAAACTTTGAAATTTCTCTGCCATTTCCCGGCGAAAGTCTGTCAATTTTTTATGACAAGTGCGCAATATAGAGAGTTTAGGGCATGCAAAATTTGAAGTTCGTCGGAACATTTTTCGACCTCCAAATTTGCCGACGTTTGGACCACACTTTGACCAAATTGCCGAGCCAAACTGCGGTGCGTTAACGACAGTCCGAATGACTGAGCATGCGCACAACTCAGGAGTACCCCAAAGAGGTGTGTACAGACAGCCACGGTTTGCGTGAGAGCAGTCAGGAAGCCTCAACCCAGTTTTTTCTAAACTTTGAAATTTCTCTGCCATTTCCCGGCGAAAGTCTGTCAATTTTGTTATGACAAGTGCGCAATATAGAGAGTTTAGGGCATGCAAAATTTGAAGTTCGTCGGAACATTTTTCGACCTCCAAATTTGCCGACGTTTGGACCACACTTTGACCAAATTGCCGAGCCAAACTGCGGTGCGTCAACGACAGTCCGAATGACTGAGCATGCGCACAACTCAGGAGTACCCCAAAGAGGTGTGTACAGACAGCCACGGTTTGCATGAGAGCAGTCAGGAAGCCTCAACCCAGTTTTTTCTAAACTTTGAAATTTCTCTGCCATTTCCCGGCGAAAGTCTGTCAATTTTTTATGACAAGTGCGCAATATAGAGAGTTTAGGGCATGCAAAATTTGAAGTTCGTCGGAACATTTTTCGACCTCAAAATTTGCCGACGTTTGGACCACACTTTGCCCAAATTGCCGAGCCAAACTGCAGTGCGTTAACGACAGTCCGAATGACTGAGCATGCGCACAACTCAGGAGTACCCCAAAGAGGTGTGTACAGACAGCCACGGTTTGCGTGAGAGCAGTCAGGAAGCCTCAACCCAGTTTTTTCTAAACTTTGAAATTTCTCTGCCATTTCCCGGCGAAAGTCTGTCAATTTGTTATGACAAGTGCGCAATATAGAGAGTTTAGGGCATGCAAAATTTGAAGGTCGTCAGAACATTTTTCGACCTCCAAATTTGCCGACGTTTGGACCACACTTTGACCAAATTGCCGAGCCAAACTGCGGTGCGTTAACGACAGTCCGAATGACTGAGCATGCGCACAACTCAGGAGTACCCCAAAGAGGTGTGTACAGACAGCCACGGTTTGCGTGAGAGCAGTCAGAAAGCCTCAACCCAGTTTTTTCTAAACTTTGAAATTTCTCTGCCATTTCCCGGCGAAAGTCTGTCAATTTTTGTATGACAAGTGCGCAATATAGAGAGTTTAGGGCATGCAAAATTTGAAGTTCGTCGGAACATTTTTCGACCTCCAAATTTGCCGACGTTTGGACCACACTTTGACCAAATTGCCGAGCCAAACTGCGGTGCGTTAACGACAGTCCGAATGACTGAGCATGCGCACAACTCAGGAGTACCCCAAAGAGGTGTGTACAGACAGCCACGGTTTGCGTGAGAGCAGTCAGGAAGCCTCAACCCAGTTTTTTCTAAACTTTGAAATTTCTCTGCCATTTCCGGGCGAAAGTCTGTCAATTTTTTATGACAAGTGCGCAATATAGAGAGTTTAGGGCATGCAAAATTTGAAGTTCGTCGGAACATTTTTCGACCTACAAATTTGCCGACGTTTGGACCACACTTTGACCAAATTGCCGAGCCAAACTGCAGTGTGTTAACGACAGTCCGAATGACTGAGCATGCGCACAACTCAGGAGTACCCCAAAGAGGTGTGTACAGACAGCCACGGTTTGCGTGAGAGCAGTCAGGAAGCCTCAACCCAGTTTTTTCTAAACTTTGAAATTTCTCTGCCATTTCCCGGCGAAAGTCTGTCAATTTTTTATGACAAGTGCGCAATATAGAGAGTTTAGGGCATGCAAAATTTGAAGTTCGTCGGAACATTTTTCGACCTCCAAATTTGCCGACGTTTGGACCACACTTTGACCAAATTGCCGAGCCAAACTGCGGTGCGTTAACGACAGTCCGAATGACTGAGCATGCGCACAACTCAGGAGTACCCCAAAGAGGTGTGTACAGACAGCCACGGTTTGCGTGAGAGCAGTCAGGAAGCCTCAACCCAGTTTTTTTCTAAACTTTGAAATTTCTCTGCTATTTCCCGGCGAAAGTCTGTCAATTTTTTATGACAAGTGCGCAATATAGAGAGTTTAGGGCATGCAAAATTTGAAGTTCGTCGGAACATTTTTCGACCTCCAAATTTGCCGACGTTTGGACCACACTTTGACCAAATTGCCGAGCCAAACTGCGGTGCGTTAACGACAGTCCGAATGACTGAGCATGCGCACAACTCAGGAGTACCCCAAAGAGGTGTGTACAGACAGCCACGGTTTGCGTGAGAGCAGTCAGGAACCCTCAACCCAGTTTTTTCTAAACTTTGAAATTTCTCTGCCATTTCCCGGCGAAAGTCTGTCAATTTTTTATGACAAGTGCGCAATATAGAGAGTTTAGGGCATGCAAAATTTGAAGTTCGTCGGATAATTTTTTCGACCTCCAAATTTGCCGACGTTTGGACCACACTTTGACCAAATTGCCGAGCCAAACTGCGGTGCGTTAACGACAGTCCGAATGACTGAGCATGCGCACAACTCAGGAGTACCCCAAAGAGGTGTGTACAGACAGCCACGGTTTGCGTGAGAGCAGTCAGTAAGCCTCAACCCAGTTTTTTCTAAACTTTGAAATTTCTCTGCCATTTCCCGGCGAAAGTCTGTCAATTTTTTTATGACAAGTGCGCAATATAGAGAGTTTAGGGCATGCAAAATTTGAAGTTCGTCGGAACATTTTTCGACCTCCAAATTTGCCGACGTTTGGACCACACTTTGACCAAATTGCCGAGCCAAACTGCGGTGCGTTAACGACAGTCCGAATGACTGAGCATGCGCACAACTCAGGAGTACCCCAAAGAGGTGTGTACAGACAGCCACGGTTTGCGTGAGAGCAGTCAGGAAGCCTCAACCCAGTTTTTTCTAAACTTTGAAATTTCTCTGCCATTTCCCGGCGAAAGTCTGTCAATTTTGTTATGACAAGTGCGCAATATAGAGAGTTTAGGGCATGCAAAATTTGAAGTTCGTCGGAACATTTTTCGACCTCCAAATTTGCCGACGTTTGGACCACACTTTGACCAAATTGCCGAGCCAAACTGCGGTGCGTGAACGACAGTCCGAATGACTGAGCATGCGCACAACTCAGGAGTACCCCAAAGAGGTGTGTACAGACAGCCACGGTTTGCATGAGAGCAGTCAGGAAGCCTCAACCCAGTTTTTTCTAAACTTTGAAATTTCTCTGCCATTTCCCGGCGAAAGTCTGTCAATTTTTTATGACAAGTGCGCAATACAGAGAGTTTAGGGCATGCAAAATTTGAAGTTCGTCGGAACATTTTTCAACCTCCAAATTTGCCGACGTTTGGACCACACTTTGACCAAATTGCCGAGCCAAACTGCAGTGCGTTAACGACAGTCCGAATGACTGAGCATGCGCACAACTCAGGAGTACCCCAAAGAGGTGTGTACAGACAGCCACGGTTTGCGTGAGAGCAGTCAGTAAGCCTCAACCCAGTTTTTTCTAAACTTTGAAATTTCTCTGCCATTTCCCGGCGAAAGTCTGTCAATTTTTTTATGACAAGTGCGCAATATAGAGAGTTTAGGGCATGCAAAATTTGAAGTTCGTCGGAACATTTTTCGACCTCCAAATTTGCCGACGTTTGGACCACACTTTGACCAAATTGCCGAGCCAAACTGCGGTGCGTTAACGACAGTCCGAATGACTGAGCATGCGCACAACTCAGGAGTACCCCAAAGAGGTGTGTACAGACAGCCACGGTTTGCGTGAGAGCAGTCAGGAAGCCTCAACCCAGTTTTTTCTAAACTTTGAAATTTCTCTGCCATTTCCCGGCGAAAGTCTGTCAATTTTTTTATGACAAGTGCGCAATATAGAGAGTTTAGGGCATGCAAAATTTGAAGTTCGTCGGAACATTTTTCGACCTCCAAATTTGCCGACGTTTGGACCACACTTTGACCAAATTGCCGAGCCAAACTGCGGTGCGTGAACGACAGTCCGAATGACTGAGCATGCGCACAACTCAGGAGTACCCCAAAGAGGTGTGTACAGACAGCCACGGTTTGCATGAGAGCAGTCAGGAAGCCTCAACCCAGTTTTTTCTAAACTTTGAAATTTCTCTGCCATTTCCCGGCGAAAGTCTGTCAATTTTTTATGACAAGTGCGCAATACAGAGAGTTTAGGGCATGCAAAATTTGAAGTTCGTCGGAACATTTTTCAACCTCCAAATTTGCCGACGTTTGGACCACACTTTGACCAAATTGCCGAGCCAAACTGCAGTGCGTTAACGACAGTCCGAATGACTGAGCATGCGCACAACTCAGGAGTACCCCAAAGAGGTGTGTACAGACAGCCACGGTTTGCGTGAGAGCAGTCAGTAAGCCTCAACCCAGTTTTTTCTAAACTTTGAAATTTCTCTGCCATTTCCCGGCGAAAGTCTGTCAATTTTTTTATGACAAGTGCGCAATATAGAGAGTTTAGGGCATGCAAAATTTGAAGTTCGTCGGAACATTTTTCGACCTCCAAATTTGCCGACGTTTGGACCACACTTTGACCAAATTGCCGAGCCAAACTGCGGTGCGTTAACGACAGTCCGAATGACTGAGCATGCGCACAACTCAGGAGTACCCCAAAGAGGTGTGTACAGACAGCCACGGTTTGCGTGAGAGCAGTCAGGAAGCCTCAACCCAGTTTTTTCTAAACTTTGAAATTTCTCTGCCATTTCCCGGCGAAAGTCTGTCAATTTTTTTATGACAAGTGCGCAATATAGAGAGTTTAGGGCATGCAAAATTTGAAGTTCGTCGGAACATTTTTCGACCTCCAAATTTGCCGACGTTTGGACCACACTTTGACCAAATTGCCGAGCCAAACTGCGGTGCGTGAACGACAGTCCGAATGACTGAGCATGCGCACAACTCAGGAGTACCCCAAAGAGGTGTGTACAGACAGCCACGGTTTGCATGAGAGCAGTCAGGAAGCCTCAACCCAGTTTTTTCTAAACTTTGAAATTTCTCTGCCATTTCCCGGCGAAAGTCTGTCAATTTTTTATGACAAGTGCGCAATACAGAGAGTTTAGGGCATGCAAAATTTGAAGTTCGTCGGAACATTTTTCAACCTCCAAATTTGCCGACGTTTGGACCACACTTTGACCAAATTGCCGAGCCAAACTGCAGTGCGTTAACGACAGTCCGAATGACTGAGCATGCGCACAACTCAGGAGTACCCCAAAGAGGTGTGTACAGACAGCCACGGTTTGCGTGAGAGCAGTCAGGAAGCCTCAACCCAGTTTTTTCTAAACTTTGAAATTTCTCTGCCATTTCCCGGCGAAAGTCTGTCAATTTTGTATGACAAGTGCGCAATATAGAGAGTTTAGGGCATGCAAAATTTGAAGTTCGTCGGAACATTTTTCGACCTCCAAATTTGCCGACGTTTGGACCACACTTTGACCAAATTGCCGAGCCAAACTGCGGTGCGTTAACGACAGTCCGAATGACTGAGCATGCGCACAACTCAGGAGTACCCCAAAGAGGTGTGTACAGACAGCCACGGTTTGCGTGAGAGCAGTCAGGAAGCCTCAACCCAGTTTTTTCTAAACTTTGAAATTTCTCTGCTATTTCCCGGCGAAAGTCTGTCAATTTTTTATGACAAGTGCGCAATATAGAGAGTTTAGGGCATGCAAAATTTGAAGTTCGTTGGAACATTTTTCGACCTCCAAATTTGCCGACGTTTGGACCACACTTTGACCAAATTGCCGAGCCAAACTGCGGTGCGTTAACGACAGTCCGAATGACTGACCATGCGCACAACTCAGGAGTACCCCAAAGAGGTGTGTACAGACAGCCACGGTTTGCGTGAGAGCAGTCAGGAACCCTCAACCCAGTTTTTTCTAAACTTTGAAATTTCTCTGCCATTTCCCGGCGAAAGTCTGTCAATTTTTTATGACAAGTGCGCAATATAGAGAGTTTAGGGCATGCAAAATTTGAAGTTCGTCGGATAATTTTTTCGACCTCCAAATGTGCCGACGTTTGGACCACACTTTGACCAAATTGCCGAGCCAAACTGCGGTGCGTTAACGACAGTCCGAATGACTGAGCATGCGCACAACTCAGGAGTACCCCAAAAAGGTGTGTACAGACAGCCACGGTTTGCGTGAGAGCAGTCAGGAAGCCTCAACCCAGTTTTTTCTAAACTTTGAAATTTCTCTGCCATTTCCCGGCGAAAGTCTGTCAATTTTTTATGACAAGTGCGCAATATAGAGAGTTTAGGGCATGCAAAATTTGAAATTCGTCGGAACATTTTTCGACCTCCAAATTTGCCGCCGTTTGGACCACACTTTGACCAAATTGCCGAGCCAAACTGCGGTGCGTTAACGACAGTCCGAATGACTGAGCATGCGCACAACTCAGGAGTACCCCAAAGAGGTGTGTACAGACAGCCACGGTTTGCGTGAGAGCAGTCAGGAAGCCTCAACCCAGTTTTTTCTAAACTTTGAAATTTCTCTGCTATTTCCCGGCGAAAGTCTGTCAATTTTTTATGACAAGTGCGCAATATAGAGAGTTTAGGGCATGCAAAATTTGAAGTTCGTCGGAACATTTTTCGACCTCCAAATTTGCCGACGTTTGGACCACACTTTGACCAAATTGCCGAGCCAAACTGCGGTGCGTTAACGACAGTCCGAATGACTGAGCATGCGCACAACTCAGGAGTACCCCAAAGAGGTGTGTACAGACAGCCACGGTTTGCGTGAGAGCAGTCAGGAACCCTCAACCCAGTTTTTTCTAAACTTTGAAATTTCTCTGCCATTTCCCGGCGAAAGTCTGTCAATTTTTTATGACAAGTGCGCAATATAGAGAGTTTAGGGCATGCAAAATTTGAAGTTCGTCGGATAATTTTTTCGACCTCCAAATTTGCCGACGTTTGGACCACACTTTGACCAAATTGCCGAGCCAAACTGCGGTGCGTTAACGACAGTCCGAATGACTGAGCATGCGCACAACTCAGGAGTACCCCAAAAAGGTGTGTACAGACAGCCACGGTTTGCGTGAGAGCAGTCAGGAAGCCTCAACCCAGTTTTTTCTAAACTTTGAAATTTCTCTGCCATTTCCCGGCGAAAGTCTGTCAATTTTTTATGACAAGTGCGCAATATAGAGAGTTTAGGGCATGCAAAATTTGAAATTCGTCGGAACATTTTTCGACCTCCAAATTTGCCGCCGTTTGGACCACACTTTGACCAAATTGCCGAGCCAAACTGCGGTGCGTTAACGACAGTCCGAATGACTGAGCATGCGCACAACTCAGGAGTACCCCAAAGAGGTGTGTACAGACAGCCACGGTTTGCGTGAGAGCAGTCAGGAAGCCTCAACCCAGTTTTTTCTAAACTTTGAAATTTCTCTGCTATTTCCCGGCGAAAGTCTGTCAATTTTTTATGACAAGTGCGCAATATAGAGAGTTTAGGGCATGCAAAATTTGAAGTTCGTCGGAACATTTTTCGACCTCCAAATTTGCCGACGTTTGGACCACACTTTGACCAAATTGCCGAGCCAAACTGCGGTGCGTTAACGACAGTCCGAATGACTGAGCATGCGCACAACTCAGGAGTACCCCAAAGAGGTGTGTACAGACAGCCACGGTTTGCGTGAGAGCAGTCAGGAAGCCTCAACCCAGTTTTTTCTAAACTTTGAAATTTCTCTGCCATTTCCCGGCGAAAGTCTGTCAATTTTTGTATGACAAGTGCGCAATATAGAGAGTTTAGGGCATGCAAAATTTGAAGTTCGTCGGAACATTTTTCGACCTCCAAATTTGCCGACGTTTGGACCACACTTTGACCAAATTGCCGAGCCAAACTGCAGTGCGTTAACGACAGTCCGAATGACTGAGCATGCGCACAACTCAGGAGTACCCCAAAAAGGTGTGTACAGACAGCCACGGTTTGCGTGAGAGCAGTCAGGAAGCCTCAACCCAGTTTTTTCTAAACTTTGAAATTTCTCTGCCATTTCCCGGCGAAAGTCTGTCAATTTTTTATGATAAGTGCGCAATATAGAGAGTTTAGGGCATGCAAAATTTGAAGTTCGTCGGAACATTTTTCGACCTCCAAATTTGCCGACGTTTGGACCACACTTTGACCAAATTGCCGAGCCAAACTGCGGTGCGTTAACGACAGTCCGAATGAATGAGCATGCGCACAACTCAGGAGTACCCCAAAGAGGTGTGTACAGACAGCCACGGTTTGCGTGAGAGCAGTCAGGAAGCCTCAACCCAGTTTTTTCTAAACTTTGAAATTTCTCTGCTATTTCCCGGCGAAAGTCTGTCAATTTTGTATGACAAGTGCGCAATATAGAGAGTTTAGGGCATGCAAAATTTGAAGTTCGTCGGAACATTTTTTCGACCTCCAAATTTGCCGACGTTTGGACCACACTTTGACCAAATTGCCGAGCCAAACTGCGGTGCGTTAACGACAGTCCGAATGACTGAGCATGCGCACAACTCAGGAGTACCCCAAAGAGGTGTGTACAGACAGCCACGGTTTGCGTGAGAGCAGTCAGGAAGCCTCAACCCAGTTTTTTCTAAACTTTGAAATTTCTCTGCCATTTCCCGGCGAAAGTCTGTCAATTTTTTATGACAAGTGCGCAATATAGAGAGTTTAGGGCATGCAAAATTTGAAATTCGTCGGAACATTTTTCGACCTCCAAATTTGCCGACGTTTGGACCACACTTTGACCAAATTGCCGAGCCAAACTGCGGTGCGTTAACGACAGTCCGAATGACTGAGCATGCGCACAACTCAGGAGTACCCCAAAGAGGTGTGTACAGACAGCCACGGTTTGCGTGAGAGCAGTCAGGAAGCCTCAACCCAGTTTTTTCTAAACTTTGAAATTTCTCTGCTATTTCCCGGCGAAAGTCTGTCAATTTTTTATGACAAGTGCGCAATATAGAGAGTTTAGGGCATGCAAAATTTGAAGTTCGTCGGAACATTTTTCGACCTCCAAATTTGCCGACGTTTGGACAACACTTTGACCAAATTGCCGAGCCAAACTGCGGTGCGTTAACGACAGTCCGAATGACTGAGCATGCGCACAACTCAGGAGTACCCCAAAGAGGTGTGTACAGACAGCCACGGTTTGCGTGAGAGCAGTCAGGAAGCCTCAACCCAGTTTTTTCTAAACTTTGAAATTTCTCTGCCATTTCCCGGCGAAAGTCTGTCAATTTTTGTATGACAAGTGCGCAATATAGAGAGTTTAGGGCATGCAAAATTTGAAGTTCGTCGGAACATTTTTCGACCTCCAAATTTGCCGACGTTTGGACCACACTTTGACCAAATTGCCGAGCCAAACTGCGGTGCGTTAACGACAGTCCGAATGACTGAGCATGCGCACAACTCAGGAGTACCCCAAAGAGGTGTGTACAGACAGCCACGGTTTGCGTGAGAGCAGTCAGGAAGCCTCAACCCATTTTTTTCTAAACTTTGAAATTTCTCTGCCATTTCCGGGCGAAAGTCTGTCAATTTTTTATGACAAGTGCGCAATATAGAGAGTTTAGGGCATGCAAAATTTGAAGTTCGTCGGAACGTTTTTCGACCTACAAATTTGCCGACGTTTGGACCACACTTTGACCAAATTGCCGAGCCAAACTGCAGTGCGTTAACGACAGTCCGAATGACTGAGCATGCGCACAACTCAGGAGTACCCCAAAAAGGTGTGTACAGACAGCCACGGTTTGCGTGAGAGCAGTCAGGAAGCCTCAACCCAGTTTTTTCTAAACTTTGAAATTTCTCTGCCATTTCCCGGCGAAAGTCTGTCAATTTTTTATGACAAGTGCGCAATATAGAGAGTTTAGGGCATGCAAAATTTGAAGTTCGTCGGAACATTTTTCGACCTCCAAATTTGCCGACGTTTGGACCACACTTTGACCAAATTGCCGAGCCAAACTGCGGTGCGTTAACGACAGTCCGAATGACTGAGAATGCGCACAACTCAGGAGTACCCCAAAGAGGTGTGTACAGACAGCCACGGTTTGCGTGAGAGCAGTCAGGAAGCCTCAACCCAGTTTTTTCTAAACTTTGAAATTTCTCTGCTATTTCCCGGCGAAAGTCTGTCAATTTTTTATGACAAGTGCGCAATATAGAGAGTTTAGGGCATGCAAAATTTGAAGTTCGTCGGAACATTTTTCGACCTCCAAATTTGCCGACGTTTGGACCACACTTTGACCAAATTGCCGAGCCAAACTGCGGTGCGTTAACGACAGTCCGAATGACTGAGCATGCGCACAACTCAGGAGTACCCCAAAGAGGTGTGTACAGACAGCCACGGTTTGCGTGAGAGCAGTCAGGAACCCTCAACCCAGTTTTTTCTAAACTTTGAAATTTCTCTGCCATTTCCCGGCGAAAGTCTGTCAATTTTTTATGACAAGTGCGCAATATAGAGAGTTTAGGGCATGCAAAATTTGAAGTTCGTCGGATAATTTTTTCGACCTCCAAATTTGCCGACGTTTGGACCACACTTTGACCAAATTGCCGAGCCAAACTGCGGTGCGTTAACGACAGTCCGAATGACTGAGCATGCGCACAACTCAGGAGTACCCCAAAGAGGTGTGTACAGACAGCCACGGTTTGCGTGAGAGCAGTCAGTAAGCCTCAACCCAGTTTTTTCTAAACTTTGAAATTTCTCTGCCATTTCCCGGCGAAAGTCTGTCAATTTTTTTATGACAAGTGCGCAATATAGAGAGTTTAGGGCATGCAAAATTTGAAGTTCGTCGGAACATTTTTCGACCTCCAAATTTGCCGACGTTTGGACCGCACTTTGACCAAATTGCCGAGCCAAACTGCGGTGCGTTAACGACAGTCCGAATGACTGAGCATGCGCACAACTCAGGAGTACCCCAAAGAGGTGTGTACAGACAGCCACGGTTTGCGTGAGAGCAGTCAGGAAGCCTCAACCCAGTTTTTTCTAAACTTTGAAATTTCTCTGCCATTTCCGGGCGAAAGTCTGTCAATTTTTTATGACAAGTGCGCAATATAGAGAGTTTAGGGCATGCAAAATTTGAAGTTCGTCGGAACGTTTTTCGACCTACAAATTTGCCGACGTTTGGACCACACTTTGACCAAATTGCCGAGCCAAACTGCAGTGCGTTAACGACAGTCCGAATGACTGAGCATGCGCACAACTCAGGAGTACCCCAAAAAGGTGTGTACAGACAGCCACGGTTTGCGTGAGAGCAGTCAGGAAGCCTCAACCCAGTTTTTTCTAAACTTTAAAATTTCTCTGCCATTTCCCGGCGAAAGTCTGTCAATTTTTTATGACAAGTGCGCAATATAGAGAGTTTAGGGCATGCAAAATTTGAAGTTCGTCGGAACATTTTTCGACCTCCAAATTTGCCGACGTTTGGACCACACTTTGACCAAATTGCCGAGCCAAACTGCGGTGCGTTAACGACAGTCCGAATGACTGAGCATGCGCACAACTCAGGAGTACCCCAAAGAGGTGTGTACAGACAGCCACGGTTTGCGTGAGAGCAGTCAGGAAGCCTCAACCCAGTTTTTTCTAAACTTTGAAATTTCTCTGCTATTTCCCGGCGAAAGTCTGTCAATTTTTTTATGACAAGTGCGCAATATAGAGAGTTTAGGGCATGCAAAATTTGAAGTTCGTCGGAACATTTTTCGACCTCCAAATTTGCCGACGTTTGGACCACACTTTGACCAAATTGCCGAGCCAAACTGCGGTGCGTTAACGACAGTCCGAATGACTGAGCATGCGCACAACTCAGGAGTACCCCAAAGAGGTGTGTACAGACAGCCACGGTTTGCGTGAGAGCAGTCAGGAACCCTCAACCCAGTTTTTTCTAAACTTTGAAATTTCTCTGCCATTTCCCGGCGAAAGTCTGTCAATTTTTTATGACAAGTGCGCAATATAGAGAGTTTAGGGCATGCAAAATTTGAAGTTCGTCGGATAATCTTTTCGACCTCCAAATTTGCCGACGTTTGGACCACACTTTGACCAAATTGCCGAGCCAAACTGCGGTGCGTTAACGACAGTCCGAATGACTGAGCATGCGCACAACTCAGGAGTACCCCAAAGAGGTGTGTACAGACAGCCACGGTTTGCGTGAGAGCAGTCAGTAAGCCTCAACCCAGTTTTTTCTAAACTTTGAAATTTCTCTGCCATTTCCCGGCGAAAGTCTGTCAATTTTTTTATGACAAGTGCGCAATATAGAGAGTTTAGGGCATGCAAAATTTGAAGTTCGTCGGAACATTTTTCGACCTCCAAATTTGCCGACGTTTGGACCACACTTTGACCAAATTGCCGAGCCAAACTGCGGTGCGTTAACGACAGTCCGAATGACTGAGCATGCGCACAACTCAGGAGTACCCCAAAGAGGTGTGTACAGACAGCCACGGTTTGCGTGAGAGCAGTCAGGAAGCCTCAACCCAGTTTTGTCTAAACTTTGAAATTTCTCTGCCATTTCCCGGCGAAAGTCTGTCAATTTTTTTATGACAAGTGCGCAATATAGAGAGTTTAGGGCATGCAAAATTTGAAGTTCGTCGGAACATTTTTCGACCTCCAAATTTGCCGACGTTTGGACCACACTTTGACCAAATTGCCGAGCCAAACTGCGGTGCGTGAACGACAGTCCGAATGACTGAGCATGCGCACAACTCAGGAGTACCCCAAAGAGGTGTGTACAGACAGCCACGGTTTGCATGAGAGCAGTCAGGAAGCCTCAACCCAGTTTTTTCTAAACTTTGAAATTTCTCTGCCATTTCCCGGCGAAAGTCTGTCAATTTTTTATGACAAGTGCGCAATATAGAGAGTTTAGGGCATGCAAAATTTGAAGTTCGTCGGAACATTTTTCGACCTCCAAATTTGCCGACGTTTGGACCACACTTTGACCAAATTGCCGAGCCAAACTGCGGTGCGTTTAACGACAGTCGAATGACTGAGCATGCGCAACTCAGGAGTACCCAAAGAGGTGTGTACAGACAGCCACGGTTTGCGTGAGAGCAGTCAGGAAGCTCAATCCAGTTTTTTTCTAAACTTTGAATTTCTCTGCATTTCCCGGCGAAAGTCTGTCAATTTTTGTATGAAGTGCGCAATATAGGATTTTAGGGCATGCAAAATTTGAAGTTCGTCGAACTTTTTCGACCTCCAAATTGCGACGTTTGGACCACACTTTGACCAAATTGCCGAGCCAAACTGCGGTGCGTAACGACAGTCCGAATGACTGAGCATGCGCACAACTCAGGAGTACCCCAAAGAGGTGTGTACAGACAGCCACGGTTTGCGTGAGAGCAGTCAGGAAGGCCTCAACCCAGTTTTTTTCTAAACTTTGAAATTCTCTGCCATTTCCCGGCGAAAGTCTGTCAATTTTTTTATGACAAGTGCGCTATATAGAGAGTTTAGGGCATGCAAAATTTGAAGTTCGTCGGAACATTTTTCGACCTCCAATTGCCGACGTTTGGACCACACTTTGACCAAATTGCCGAGCCAAACTGCGGTGCGTTAACGACAGTCCGAATGACTGAGCATGCGCACAACTCAGGAGTACGCCAAAGAGGTGTGTACAGACAGCCACGGTTTGCGTGAGAGCAGTCAGGAAGCCTCAACCCAGTTTTTTCTAAACTTTGAAATTTCTCTGCCATTCCTCCGGCGAAAGTCTGTCAATTTTTTATGACAAGTGCGCAATATAGAGAGTTTAGGCATGCAAAATTTGAAGTTCGTCGGAACATTTTTCGACCTCCAAATTTGCCGACGTTTGGACCACACTTTGACCAATTGCCGAGCCAACTGCGGTGCGTTAACGACAGTCCGAATGACTGAGCATGCGCACAACTCAGGAGTACGCCAAAGAGGTGTGTACAGACAGCCACGGTTTGCGTGAGAGCAGTCAGAAGCCTCAACCCAGTTTTTTCTAAACTTAGAAATTTCTCTGCCATTTCCCGGCGAAAGTCTGTCAATTTTTTATGACAAGTGCGCAATATAGAGAGTTTAGGGCATGCAAAATTTGAAGTTCGTCGGAACATTTTTCGACCTCCCAAATTTGCCGACGTTTGGACCACACTTTGACCAAATTGCCGAGCCAAACTGCGGTGCGTTAACGACAGTCCGAATGACTGAGCATGCGCACAACTCAGGAGTACCCAAAGAGGTGTGTACAGACAGCCACGGTTTGCGTGAGAGCAGTCAGGAAGCCTCAACCCAGTTTTTTCTAAACTTTGAAATTTCTCTGCCATTTCCCGGCGAAAGTCTGTCAATTTTTTATGACAAGTGCGCAATATAGAGAGTTTAGGGCATGCAAAATTTGAAGTTCGTCGGAACATTTTTCGACCTCCAAATTTGCCCGACGTTTGGACCACACTTTGACCAAATTGCCGAGCCAAACTGCGGTGCGTTAACGACAGTCCGAATGACTGAGCATGCGCACAACTCAGGCGTACCCCAAAGAGGTGTGTACAGACAGCCACGGTTTGCGTGAGAGCAGTCAGGAAGCCCTCAACCCAGTTTTTTTCTAAACTTTGAAATTTCTCTGCCATTTCCCGCGAAAGTCTGTCATTTTTTTATGACAAGTGCGCAATATAGAGAGTTTAGGGCATGCAAAATTTGAAGTTCGTCGGAACATTTTTCGACCTCCAAATTTGCCGACGTTTGACCACACTTTGACCAAATTGCCGAGCCAAACTGCGGTGCGTTAACGACAGTCCGAATGACTGAGCATGCGCACAACTCAGGAGTACCCAAAGAGGTGTGTACAGACAGCCACGGTTTGCGTGAGAGCAGTCAGGAAGCCTCAACCCAGTTTTTTCTAAACTTTGCAAATTCTCTGCCATTTCCCCGGCGAAAGTCTGTCAATTTTTTATGACAAGTGGCGCAATAATAGAGAGTTTAAGGGCATGCAAAATATTGAAGTTCGTCGGAACATTTTTTCGACCTCCAAATTTGCCGACGTTTGGACCACACTTTGACCAAATTGCCGAGCCAAACTGCGGTGCGTTAACGACAGTCCGAATGACTGAGCATGCGCACAACTCAGGAGTACCCAAAGAGGTGGTACAGACAGCCACGGTTTGCGTGAGAGCCAGTCCAGGAAGCCTCAACCCAGTTTTTTCTAAACTTTGAAATTTCTCTGCATTTCCCCGGCGAAAGTCTGTCAATTTTTTATGACAAGTGCGCAATATAGAGAGTTTAGGGCATGCAAAATTTGAAGTTCGTCGGAACATTTTTCGACCTCCAAATTTGCCGACGTTTGGACCACACTTTGACCAAATTGTCGAGCCAAACTGCGGTGCGTTAACGACAGTCCGAATGACTGAGCATGCGCCAAACTCAGAGAGTACCCCAAAGCAGGTGTGTACAGACAGCCACGGTTTGCGTGAGAGCAGTCAGGAAGCCCTCAACCCAGTTTTTTTCTAACTTTGAAATTTCTCTCTCTGCCATTTCCCGGCGAAAGTCCTGTCAATTTTTATGACAAGTGCGCAATATAGAGAGTTTAGGGCATGCAAAATTTGAAGTTCGTCGGAACATTTTCGACCTCCAAATTTGCCGACGTTTGGACCACACTTTGACCAAATTGCCGAGCCAAACTGGCGGTGCGTTAACGACTGTCCGAATGACTGAGCATGCGCACAACTCAGGAGTACCCCAAAGAGGTGTGTACAGACAGCCACGGTTTGCGTGAGAGCAGTCAGGAAGCCTCAACCCAGTTTTTTTCTAAAACTTTGAAATTTCTCTGCCATTTCCCGGCGAAAGTCTGT
The DNA here is from genome assembly GCA_037783545.1 of Henricia sp. BOLD:AAB3569. Classification (NCBI taxonomy): domain Eukaryota; kingdom Metazoa; phylum Echinodermata; class Asteroidea; order Spinulosida; family Echinasteridae; genus Henricia; species Henricia sp. BOLD:AAB3569. The sequence goes on along the minus strand of JBBELK010000031.1, from coordinate 10,517 downwards.
CAATTTTTTATGACAAGTGCGCAATATAGAGAGTTTAGAGCATGCAAAATTTGAAGTTCGTCGAACATTTTTCGACCTCCAAATTTGCCGACGTTTGGACCACACTTTGACCAAATTGCCCGAGCCAAACTGCGGTGCGTTAACGACAGTCCGAATGACTGAGCATGCGCACAACTCAGGAGTACCCAAAGAGGTGTGTACAGACAGCCACGGTTTGCGTGAGAGCAAGTCAGGAAGCCTCAACCCAGTTTTTTTCTAAACTTGAAATTTCTCTGCCATTTCCCCGGCGAAAAGTCTGTCAATTTTTTATGACAAGTGCGCAATATAGAGAGTTTAGGGCACGCAAAATTTGAAGTTCGTCGGAACATTTTTCGACCTCCAAATTTGCCGACGTTTGGACCACACTTTGACCAAATTGCCGAGCCAAACTGCGGTGCGTTAACGACAGTCCGAATGACTGAGCATGCGCACAACTCAGGAGTACCCCAAAGAGGTGTGTACAGACAGCCTTGGTTTGCGTGAGAGCAGTCAGGAAGCCTCAACCCAGTTTTTTCTAAACTTTGAAATTTCTCTGCCATTTCCCGGCGAAAGATCTGTCAATTTTTTTATGACAAGTGCGCAATATAGAGAAGTTTAGGGGCATGCAAAATTTGAAGTTCGTCGGAACATTTTTCGACCTCCAAATTGCCCGACGTTTGGACCACACTTTGACCAAATTGCCGAGCCAAACTGCGGTGCGTTAACGGACAGTCCGAATGACTGAGCATGCGCACAACTCAGAGTACCCAAAGAGGTGTGTACAGACAGCCACGGTTTGCGTGAGAGCCAGTCAGGAAGCCTCAAACCCAGTTTTTTCTAAACTTTGAAATTTCTCTGCCATTTCCCGGCGAAAAGTCTGTCAATTTTTTATGACAAGTGCGCAATATAGAGAGTTTAGGGCATGCAAAATTTGAAGTTCGTCGGAACATTTTTTCGACCTCCAAATTTGCCGACGTTTGGACCACAACTTTGACCCCAATTGCCGAGCCAAACTGCGGTGATGCGTTAACGACAGTCCGAATGACTGAGCATGCGCACAACTCAGGAGTACCCCAAAGAGGTGTGTACAGACAGCCACGGTTTGCGTGAGAGCAGTCAGGAAGCCTCAACCCAGTTTTTTTCTAAACTTTGAAATTTCTCTGCCATTTCCCGGCGAAAGTCTGTCAATTTTTTATGACAAGTGCGCAATATAGAGAGTTTAGGGCATGCAAAATTTGAAGTTCGTCGGAACATTTCTCCGACCTCAAAATTGCCGACGTTTGGACCACACTTTGACCAAATTGCCAGAGCCAAACTGCGGTGCGTTAACGACAGTCCGAATGACTGAGCATGCGCACAACTCAGGAGTACCCAAAGAGGTGTGTACAGACAGCCACGGTTGCGTGAGAGCAGTCAGGAAGCCTCAACCCAGTTTTTTCTAAACTTTGAAATTTCTCTGCCATTTCCCGGCGAAAGTCTGTCAATTTTTTATGACAAGTGCGCAATATAGAGAGTTTAGGGCACGCAAAATTTGAAGTTCGTCGGAACATTTTTTCGACCTCCAAATTTGCCGACGTTTGGACCACACTTTGACCAAATTGCCGAGCCAAACTGCGGTGCGTTAAACGACAGTCCGAATGACTGAGCATGCGCACAACTCAGGAGTACCCCAAAGAGGTGTGTACAGACAGCCACGGTTTTGCGTGAGAGCAGTCAGGAAGCCTCAACCCAGTTTTTTTCTAAACTTTGAAATTTCTCTGCCATTTCCCGGCGAAAGTCTGTCAATTTTTTATGACAAGTGCGCAAATAGAGAGTTTAGGGCATGCAAAATTTGAAGTTCGTCGGAACATTTTTCGACCTCCAAATTTGCCGACGTTTGGACCACACTTTGACCAAATTGCCGAGCCAAACTGCGGTGCGTTAACGACAGTCCGAATGACTGAGCATGCGCACAACTCAGGGAGTACCCCAAAGAGGTGTGTACAGACAGCCACGGTTTGCGTGAGAGCAGTCAGGAAGCCTCAACCCAGTTTTTTCTAAACTTTGAAATTTCTCTGCCATTTCCCGGCGAAAGTCTGTCAATTTTTTATGACAAGTGCGCAATATAGAGAGTTTAGGGCATGCAAAATTTGAAGTTCGTCGGAACATTTTCGACCTCCAAATTTGCCGACGTTTGGACCACACTTTGACCAAATTGCCGAGCCAAACTGCGGTGCGTTAACGACAGTCCGAATGACTGAGCATGCGCACAACTCAGGAGTACCCCAAAGAGGTGTGTACAGACAGCCACGGTTTGCGTGAGAGCAGGCCAGGAAGCCTCAACCCAGTTTTTTTCTAAACTTTGAAATTTCTCTGCCATTTCCGGCGAAAGTCTGTCAATTTTGTATGACAAGTGCGCAATATAGAGAGTTTAGGGCACGCAAAATTTGAAGTTCGTCGGAACATTTTTCGACCTCCAAATTTGCCGACGTTTGGACCACACTTTGACCAAATTTGCCGAGCCAAACTGCGGTGCGTTAACGACAGTCCGAATGACTGAGCATGCGCACAACTCAGGAGTACCCCAAAGAGGTGTGTACAGACAGCCACGGTTTGCGTGAGAGCAGTCAGGAAGCCTCAACCAGTTTTTTTCTAAACTTTGAAATTTCTCTGCCATTTCCGGCGAAAGTCTGTCAATTTTTTATGACAAGTGCGCAATATAGAGAGTTTAGGGCATGCAAAATTTGAAGTTCGTCGGAACATTTTCGACCTCCAAATTTGCCGACGTTTGGACCACACTTTGACCAAATTGCCGAGCCAAACTGCGGTGCGTTAACGACAGTCCGAATGACTGAGCATGCGCACAACTCAGGAGTACCCCAAAGAGGTGTGTACAGACAGCCACGGTTTGCGTGAGAGCAGCCAGGAAGCCTCAACCCAGTTTTTTCTAAACTTTGAAATTTCTCTGCCATTTCCCGGCGAAAGTCTGTCAATTTTTGTATGACAAAGTGCGCAATATAGAGAGTTTTAGGGGCATGCAAAAATTTGAAGTTCGTCGGAACATTTTTCGACCTCCAAATTTGCCGACGTTTGGACCACACTTTGACCAAATTGCCGAGCCAAACTGCGGTGCGTTAACGACAGTCCGAATGACTGAGCATGCGCACAACTCAGGAGTACCCCAAAGAGGTGTGTACAGACAGCCACGGTTTGCGTGAGAGCAGTCAGGAAGCCTCAACCCAGTTTTTTTTCTAAACTTTGAAATTTCTCTGCCATTTCCCGGCGAAAGTCTGTCAATTTTTTATGACAAGTGCGCAATATAGAGAGTTTAGGCGCATGCAAAATTTGAAAGTTCGTCGGAACATTTTTCGACCTCCAAATTTGCCGACGTTTGGACCACACTTTGACCAAATTGCCGAGCCAAACTGCGGTGCGTTAACGACAGTCCGAATGACTGAGCATGCGCACAACTCAGGAGTACCCAAAAGAGGTGTGTACAGACAGCCACGGTTTGCGTGAGAGCAGTCAGGAAGCCTCAACCCCAGTTTTTTCTAAACTTTGAAATTTCTCTGCCATTTCCCGGCGAAAGTCTGTCAATTTTTTATGACAAGTGCGCAATATAGAGAGTTTAGGGCATGCAAAATTTGAAGTTCGTCGGAACATTTTTCGACCTCCAAATTTGCCGACGTTTGGACCACACTTTGACCAAATTGCCGAGCCAAACTGCGGTGCGTTAACGACAGTCCGAATGACTGAGCATGCGCACAACTCAGGAGTACCCAAAGAGGTGTGTACAGACAGCCACGGTTTGCGTGAGAGCAGCCAGGAAGCCTCAACCCAGTTTTTTCTAAACTTTGAAATTTCTCTGCCATTTCCCGGCGAAAGTCTGTCAATTTTGTATGGACAAGTGCGCATATAGAGAGTTTAGGGCACGCAAAATTTGAAGTTCGTCGGAACATTTTTCGACCTCCAAATTTGCCGACGTTTGGACCACACTTTGACCAAATTGCCGAGCCAAACTGCGGTGCGTTAACGACAGTCCGAATGACTGAGCATGCGCACAACTCAGGAGTACCCCAAAGAGGTGTGTACAGACAGCCACGGTTTGCGTGAGAGCAGTCAGGAAGCCTCAACCCCAGTTTTTTCTAAACTTTGAAATTTCTCTGCCATTTCCCGGCGAAAGTCTGTCAATTTTTTATGACAAGTGCGCAATATAGAGAGTTTAGGGCATGCAAAATTTGAAGTTCGTCGGAACATTTTTCGACCTCCAAATTTGCCGACGTTTGGACCACACTTTGACCAAATTGCCGAGCCAAAACTGCGGTGCGTTAAACGACAGTCCGAATGACTGAGCCATGCGCACAACTCAGGAGTACCCCAAAGAGGTGTGTACAGACAGCCACGGTTTGCGTGAGAGCAGTCAGGAAGCCTCAACCCAGTTTTTTTTCTAACTTTGAAATTTCTCTGCCATTTCCCGGCGAAAGTCTGTCAATTTGTTATGACAAGTGCGCAATATAGAGAGTTTAGGGCATGGCAAAATTTGAAGTTCGTCGGAACATTTTCGACCTCCAAATTTGCCGACGTTTGGACCACACTTTGACCAAATTGCCGAGCCAAACTGCGGTGCGTTAACGACAGTCCGAATGACTGAGCATGCGCACAACTCAGGAGTACCCCAAAGAGGTGTGTACAGACAGCCACGGTTTGCGTGAGAGCAGTCAGGAAGCCTAAAACCAGTTTTTTCTAAACTTTGAATTTCTCTGCCATTTCCCCGGCGAAAGTCTGTCAATTTGTTATGACAAGTGCGGCAATATAGAGAGTTTAGGGCATGCACAATTTGAAGTTCGTCGGAACATTTTTCGACCTCCAAATTTGCCGACGTTTGGACCACACTTTGACCAAATTGCCGAGCCAAACTGCGGTGCGTTAACGACAGTCCGAATGACTGAGCATGCGCACAACTCAGGAGTACCCCAAAGAGGTGTGTACAGACAGCCACGGTTTGCGTGAGAGCAGTCAGGAAGACTCAACCCAGTTTTTTTCTAAACTTTGAAATTTCTCTGCCATTTCCCGGCGAAAGTCTGTCAATTTTTTATGACAAGTGCGCATATAGAGAGTTTAGGGCATGCAAAATTTGAAGTTCGTCGGAACATTTTTCGACCTCCAAATTTGCCGACGTTTGGACCACACTTTGACCAAATTGCCGAGCCAAACTGCGGTGCGTTAACGACAGTCCGAATGACTGAGCATGCGCACAACTCAGGAGTACCCCAAAGAGGTGTGTACAGACAGCCACGGTTTGCGTGAGAGCAGTCAGGAAGCCTCAACCCAGTTTTTTCTAAACTTTGAAATTTCTCTGCCATTTCCCGGCGAAAGTCTGTCAATTTTGTATGACAAGTGCGCAATATAGAGAGTTTAGGGCATGCAAAATTTGAAGTTCGTCGGAACATTTTCGACCTCCAAATTTGCCGACGTTTGGACCACACTTTGACCAAATTGCCGAGCCAAACTGCGGTGCGTTAACGACAGTCCGAATGACTAGCATGCGCACAACTCAGGAGTACCCCAAAAGAGGTGTGTACAGACAGCCACGGTTTGCGTGAGAGCAGTCAGGAAGCCTCAACCCAGTTTTTTCTAAACTTTGAAATTTCTCTGCCATTTCCCGGCGAAAGTCTGTCAATTGTTTATGACAAGTGCGCAATATAGAGAGTTTAGGGCATGCAAAATTTGAAGTTCGTCGGAACATTTTTTTCGACCTCCAAATTTGCCGACGTTTGGACCACACTTTGACCAAATTGCCGAGCCAAACTGCGGTGCGTTAACGACAGTCCGAATGACTGAGCATGCGCACAACTCAGGAGTACCCCAAAGAGGTGTGTACAGACAGCCACGGTTTTGCGTGAGAGCAGTCAGGAAGCCTCAACCCAGTTTTTTTCTAAACTTTGAAATTTCTCTGCCATTTCCCGGCGAAAGTCTGTCAATTTGTTATGACAAGTGCGCAATATAGAGAGTTTAGGGCATGCAAAATTTGAAGTTCGTCGGAACATTTTTCGACCTCCAATTTGCCGACGTTTGGACCACACTTTGACCAAATTGCCGAGCCAAACTGCGGTGCGTTAACGACAGTCCGAATGACTGAGCATGCGCACAACTCAGGAGTACCCCAAAGAGGTGTGTACAGACAGCCACGGTTTGCGTGAGAGCAGTCAGGAAGCCTCAACCCAGTTTTTTTCTAAACTTTGAAATTTCTCTGCCATTTCCCTGGCGAAAGTCTGTCAATTTTTTATGACAAGTGCGCAATATAGAGAGTTTAGGGCATGCAAAATTTTAAGTTCGTCGGAACATTTTTCGACCTCCAAATTTGCCGACGTTTGGACCACACTTTGACCAAATTGCCGAGCCAAACTGCGGTGCGTTAACGACAGTCCGAATGACTGAGCATGCGCACAACTCAGGAGTACCCCCAAAGAGGTGTGTACAGACAGCCACGGTTTGCGTGAGAGCAGTCAGGAAGCCTAAACCCAGTTTTTTCTAAAACTTTGAAATTTCTCTGCCATTTCCCAGGCGAAAGTCTGTCAATTTTGTTATGACAAGTGCGCAATATAGAGAGTTTAGGGCATGCACAATTTGAAGTTCGTCGGAACATTTTTTCGACCTCCAATTTGCCGACGTTTGGACCACACTTTGACCAAATTGCCGAGCCAAACTGCGGTGCGTTAACGACAGTACGAATGACTGAGCATGCGCACAACTCAGGAGTACCCCAAAGAGGTGTGTACAGACAGCCACGGTTTGCGTGAGAGCAGTCAGGAAAGCCTCAACCAGTTTTTTCCTAAACTTTGAAATTTCTCTGCCATTTTCCCGGCGAAAGTCTGTCAATTTTTTATGACAAGTGCGCAATATAGAGAGTTTAGGGCATGCAAAATTTGAAGTTCGTCGGAACATTTTTCGACCTCCAAATTTGCCGACGTTTGGACCACACTTTGACCAAATTGCCGAGCCAAACTGCGGTGCGTTAACGACAGTCCGAATGACTGAGCATGCGCAACAACTCAGGAGTACCCCCAAAGAGGTGGGTACAGACAGCCACGGTTTGCGTGAGAGCAGTCAGGAAGCCTCAACCCAGTTTTTTCTAAACTTTGAAATTTCTCTGCCATTTCCCGGCGAAAGTCTGTCAATTTTTTTATGACAAGTGCGCAATATAGAGAGTTTAGAGCATGCAAAATTAGAAATTCGTCGGAACATTTTTCGACCTCCAAATTTGCCGACGTTTGGACCACACTTTGACCAAATTGCCGAGCCAAACTGCGGTGCGTTAACGACAGTCCGAATGACTGAGCATGCGCACAACTCAGGAGTACCCCAAAGAGGTGTGTACAGACAGCCACGGTTTGCGTGAGAGCAGTCAGGAAGCCTCAACCCAGTTTTTTCTAAACTTTGAAATTTCTCTGCCATTTCCCGGCGAAAGTCTGTCAATTTTTTATGACAAGTGCGGCAATATAGAGAGTTTAGGGCATGCAAAATTTTAAGTTCGTCGGAACATTTTTCGACCTCCAAATTTGCCGACGTTTGGACCACACTTTGACCAAATTGCCGAGCCAAACTGCGGTGCGTTAAACGACAGTCCGAATGACTGAGCATGCGCACAACTCAGGAGTACCCCAAAGAGGTGTGTACAGACAGCCACGGTTTGCGTGAGAGCAGTCAGGAAGCCTCAACCCAGTTTTTTCTAAACTTTGAAATTTCTCTGCCATTTCCCGGCGAAAGTCTGTCAATTTTTTTATGACAAGTGCGCAATATAGAGAGTTTAGAGCATGCAAAATTAGAAATTCGTCGGAACATTTTTCGACCTCCAAATTTGCCGACGTTTGGACCACACTTTGACCAAATTGCCGAGCCAAACTGCGGTGCGTTAACGACAGTCCGGAATGACTGAGCATGCGCACAACTCAGGAGTACCCCAAAGAGGTGTGTACAGACAGCCACGGTTTGCGTGAGAGCAGTCAGGAAGCCTCAAACCCAGTTTTTTTCTAAACTTTGAAATTTCTCTGCCATTTCCCGGCGAAAGTCTGTCAATTTTTTATGACAAGTGCGCAATATAGAGAGTTTAGGGCATGCAAAATTTGAAGTTCGTCGGAACATTTTTCGACCTCCAAATTTGCCGACGTTTGGACCACACACTTTGACCAAATTGCCGAGCCAAACTGCGGTGCGTTAACGACAGTCCGAATGACTGAGCATGCGCACAACTCAGGAGTACCCCAAAGAGGTGTGTACAGACAGCCACGGTTTGCGTGAGAGGCAGTCAGAAGCCTCAACCCAGTTTTTTCTAAACTTTGAATTTCTCTGCCATTTCCCGGCGAAAGTCTGTCAATTTGTTATGACAAGTGCGCAATATAGAGAGTTTAGGGCATGCAAAATTTGAAGTTCGTCGGAACATTTTTCGACCTCCAAATTTGCCCGACGTTTGGACCACACTTTGACCAAACTTGCCGAGCCAAACTGCGGTGCGTTAACGACAGTCCGAATGACTGAGCATGCGCACAACTCAGGAGTACCCAAAGAGGTGGGTACAGACAGCCACGGTTTGCGTGAGAGCAGTCAGGAAGCCTCAAACCCAGTTTTTTCTAAACTTTGAAAATTTTCTCTGCCATTTCCCGGCGAAAGTCTGTCAATTTTTTTATGACAAGTGCGCAATATAGAGAGTTTAGAGCATGCAAAATTAGAAATTCGTCGGAACATTTTTCGACCTCCAAATTTGCCGACGTTTGGACCACACTTTGACCAAATTTGCCGAGCCAAACTGCGGTGCGTTAACGACAGTCCGAATGACTGAGCATGCGCACAACTCAGGAGTACCCCAAAGAGGTGTGTACAGACAGCCACGGTTTGCGTGAGAGCAGTCAGGAAGCCTCAAAACCAGTTTTTTCTAAACTTTGAAATTTCTCTGCCATTTCCCGGCGAAAGTCTGTCAATTTTTTATGACAAGTGCGCAATATAGAGAGTTTAGGGCATGCAAAATTTTAAGTTCGTCGGAACATTTTTCGACCTCCAAATTTGCCGACGTTGGACCACACTTTGACCAAATTGCCGAGCCAAACTGCGGTGCGTTAACGACAGTCCGAATGACTGAGCATGCGCACAACTCAGGAGTACCCCAAAGAGGTGTGTACAGACAGCCACGGTTTGCGTGAGAGCAGTCAGGAAGCCTCAACCCAGTTTTTTCTAAACTTGAAATTTCTCCCTGCCATTTCCCGGCGAAAGTCTGTCAATTTTTTTATGACAAGTGCGCAATATAGAGAGTTTAGGAGCATGCAAAAATTGAGAAATTCGTCGGAACATTTTTCGACCCTCCAAATTTGCCGACGTTTGGACCACACTTTGGACCAAATTGCCGAGCCAAACTGCGGTGCGTTAACGACAGTCCGAATGAGCTGAGCATGCGCACAACTCAGGAGTACCCCAAAGAGGTGTGTACAAGACAGCCACGGTTTGCGTGAGAGCAGTCAGGAAGCCTCAACCCAGTTTTTTCTTCTAAAACTTTGAAATTTCTCTGTGCCATTTCCCCGGCGAAAGTCTGTCAATTTTGTTATAACAAGTGCGCAATATAGAGAGTTTAGGGCATGCAAAATTTGAAAGTTCGTCGGAACATTTTTCGACCTCCAAATTTGCCGACGTTTGGACCACACTTTGACCAAATTGCCGAGCCAAACTGCGGTGCGTTAACGACAGTCCGAATGACTGAGCATGCGCACAAACTCAGGAGTACCCCAAAGAGGTGTGTACAGACAGCCACGGTTTGCGTGAGAGCAGTCAGGAAGCCTCAACCCAGTTTTTTTCTAAACTTTGAAATTTCTCTGCCATTTCCCGGCGAAAGTCTGTCAATTTGTTATGACAAGTGCGCAATATAGAGAGTTTTAGGGCATGCCAAGAATTTTGAGAGTTCGTCGGAACATTTTTTCGACCTCCAAAATTGCCGACGTTTGGAACCACACTTTGACCAAATTGCCGAGCCAAACTGCGGTGCGTTAACGACAGTCCGAATGACTGAGCATGCGCACAACTCAGGAGTACCCCAAAGAGGTGTGTACAGACAGCCACGGTTTGCGTGAGAGCAGTCAAGGAAGCCTCAACCCAGTTTTTTTTTTTCTAAACTTTGAAATTTCTCTGCCAGTTTCCCGGCGAAAGTCTGGTCAATTTTGTTATGACAAGTGCGCAATATAGAGAGTTTAGGGCATGCAAAATTTTAAAGTTCGTCGAACATTTTTTCGACCTCCAAATTTGCCGACGTTTGGACCACACACTTGACCAAATTGCCGAGCCAAACTGCGGTGCGTTAACGACAGTCCGAATGACTGAGCCATGCGCACAACTCAGGAGTACCCCCAAAGAGGTGTGTACAGACAGCCACGGTTTTGCGTGAGAGCAGTCAGGAAGCCTAAACCCAGTTTTTTTCTAAACTTTGAAATTTCTCCTGCCATTTCCAGGCGACAAGTCTGTCAATTTGTTATGACAAGTGC
>JBBELK010000030.1:1200000-1581766 GCA_037783545.1 Henricia sp. BOLD:AAB3569 | reverse complement strand
GCTTCCTGACTGCTCTCACGCAAACCGTGGCTGTCTGTACACACCTCTTTGGGGTACTCCTGAGTTGTGCGCATGCTCAGTCATTCGGACTGTCGTTAACGCACCGCAGTTTGGCTCGGCAATTTGGTCAAAGTGTGGTCCAAACGTCGGCAAATTTGGAGGTCGAAAAATGTTCCGACGAACTTCAAATTTTGCATGCCCTAAACTCTTTATATTGCGCACTTGTCATAAAAATTGACAGACTTTCGCCGGGAAATGGCAGAGAAATTTCAAAGTTTAGAAAAAACTGGGTTGAGGCTTCCTGACTGCTCTCACGCAAACCGTGGCTGTCTGTACACACCTCTTTGGGGCACTCCTGAGTTGTGCGCATGCTCAGTCATTCGGACTGTCGTTAACGCACCGCAGTTTGGCTCGGCAATTTGGTCAAAGTGTGGTCCAAACGTCGGCAAATTTGGAGGTCGAAAAATGTTCCGACGAACTTCAAATTTTGCATGCCCTAAACTCTCTATATTGCGCACTTGTCATAAAAAATTGACAGACTTTCGCCGGGAAATGGCAGAGAAATTTCAAAGTTTAGAAAAAACTGGGTTGAGGCTTCCTGACTGCTCTCACGCAAACCGTGGCTGTCTGTACACACCTCTTTGGGGTACTCCTGAGTTGTGCGCATGCTCAGTCATTCGGACTGTCGTTAACGCACCGCAGTTTGGCTCGGCAATTTGGTCAAAGTGTGGTCCAAACGTCGGCAAATTTGGAGGTCGAAAAATGTTCCGACGAACTTCAAATTTTGCATGCCCTAAACTCTTTATATTGCGCACTTGTCATAAAAAATTGACAGACTTTCGCCGGGAAATGGCAGAGAAATTTCAAAGTTTAGAAAAAAACTGGGTTGAGGCTTCCTGACTGCTCTCACGCAAACCGTGGCTGTCTGTACACACCTCTTTGGGGTACTCCTGAGTTGTGCGCATGCTCAGTCATTCGGACTGTCGTTAACGCACCGCAGTTTGGCTCGGCAATTTGGTCAAAGTGTGGTCCAAACGTCGGCAAATTTGGAGGTCGAAAAATGTTCCGACGAACTTCAAATTTTGCATGCCCTAAACTCTCTATATTGCGCACTTGTCATAAAAAATTGACAGACTTTCGCCGGGAAATGGCAGAGAAATTTCAAAGTTTAGAAAAAACTGGGTTGAGACTTCCTGACTGCTCTCACGCAAACCGTGGCTGTCTGTACACACCTCTTTGGGGTACTCCTGAGTTGTGCGCATGCTCAGTCATTCGGACTGTCGTTAACGTACCGCAGTTTGGCTCGGCAATTTGGTCAAAGTGTGGTCCAAACGTCGGCAAATTTGGAGGTCGAAAAATGTTCCGACGAACTTCAAATTTTGCATGCCCTAAACTCTCTATATTGCGCACTTGTCATAAAAAATTGACAGACTTTCGCCGGGAAATGGCAGAGAAATTTCAAAGTTTAGAAAAAACTGGGTTGAGGCTTCCTGACTGCTCTCACGCAAACCGTGGCTGTCTGTACACACCTCTTTGGGGTACTCCTGAGTTGTGCGCATGCTCAGTCATTCGGACTGTCGTTAACGCACCGCAGTTTGGCTCGGCAATTTGGTCAAAGTGTGGTCCAAACGTCGGCAAATTTGGAGGTCGAAAAATGTTCCGACGAACTTCAAATTTTGCATGCCCTAAACTCTCTATATTGCGCACTTGTCATAAAAAATTGACAGACTTTCGCCGGGAAATGGCAGAGAAATTTCAAAGTTTAGAAAAAACTGGGTTGAGGTTTCCTGACTGCTCTCACGCAAACCGTGGCTGTCTGTACACACCTCTTTGGGGTACTCCTGAGTTGTGCGCATGCTCAGTCATTCGGACTGTCGTTAACGCACCGCAGTTTGGCTCGGCAATTTGGTCAAAGTGTGGTCCAAACGTCGGCAAATTTGGAGGTCGAAAAATGTTCCGACGAACTTCAAATTTTGCATGCCCTAAACTCTCTATATTGCGCACTTGTCATAAAAAATTGACAGACTTTCGCCGGGAAATGGCAGAGAAATTTCAAAGTTTAGAAAAAACTGGGTTGAGGCTTCCTGACTGCTCTCACGCAAACCGTGGCTGTCTGTACACACCTCTTTGGGGTACTCCTGAGTTGTGCGCATGCTCAGTCATTCGGACTGTCGTTAACGCACCGCAGTTTGGCTCGGCAATTTGGTCAAAGTGTGGTCCAAACGTCGGCAAATTTGGAGGTCGAAAAATGTTCCGACGAACTTCAAATTTTGCATGCCCTAAACTCTCTATATTGCGCACTTGTCATAAAAAATTGACAGACTTTCGCCGGGAAATGGCAGAGAAATTTCAAAGTTTAGAAAAAACTGGGTTGAGGCTTCCTGACTGCTCTCACGCAAACCGTGGCTGTCTGTACACACCTCTTTGGGGTACTCCTGAGTTGTGCGCATGCTCAGTCATTCGGACTGTCGTTAACGCACCGCAGTTTGGCTCGGCAATTTGGTCAAAGTGTGGTCCAAACGTCGGCAAATTTGGAGGTCGAAAATGTTCCGACGAACTTCAAATTTTGCATGCCCTAAACTCTCTATATTGCGCACTTGTCATAAAAAATTGACAGACTTTCGCCGGGAAATGGCAGAGAAATTTCAAAGTTTAGAAAAAACTGGGTTGAGGTTTCCTGACTGCTCTCACGCAAACCGTGGCTGTCTGTACACACCTCTTTGGGGTACTCCTGAGTTGTGCGCATGCTCAGTCATTCGGACTGTCGTTAACGCACCGCAGTTTGGCTCGGCAATTTGGTCAAAGTGTGGTCCAAACGTCGGCAAATTTGGAGGTCGAAAAATGTTCCGACGAACTTCAAATTTTGCATGCCCTAAACTCTCTATATTGCGCACTTGTCATAAAAAATTGACAGACTTTCGCCGGGAAATGGCAGAGAAATTTCAAAGTTTAGAAAAAAACTGGGTTGAGGCTTCCTGACTGCTCTCACGCAAACCGTGGCTGTCTGTACACACCTCTTTGGGGTACTCCTGAGTTGTGCGCATGCTCAGTCATTCGGACTGTCGTTAACGCACCGCAGTTTGGCTCGGCAATTTGGTCAAAGTGTGGTCCAAACGTCGGCAAATTTGGAGGTCGAAAAATGTTCCGACGAACTTCAAATTTTGCATGCCCTAAACTCTCTATATTGCGCACTTGTCATAAAAAATTGACAGACTTTCGCCGGGAAATGGCAGAGAAATTTCAAAGTTTAGAAAAAACTGGGTTGAGGCTTCCTGACTGCTCTCACGCAAACCGTGGCTGTCTGTACACACCTCTTTGGGGTACTCCTGAGTTGTGCGCATGCTCAGTCATTCGGACTGTCGTTAACGCACCGCAGTTTGGCTCGGCAATTTGGTCAAAGTGTGGTCCAAACGTCGGCAAATTTGGAGGTCGAAAAATGTTCCGACGAACTTCAAATTTTGCATGCCCTAAACTCTCTATATTGCGCACTTGTCATAAAAAATTGACAGACTTTCGCCGGGAAATGGCAGAGAAATTTCAAAGTTTAGAAAAAACTGGGTTGAGGCTTCCTGACTGCTCTCACGCAAACCGTGGCTGTCTGTACACACCTCTTTGGGGTACTCCTGAGTTGTGCGCATGCTCAGTCATTCGGACTGTCGTTAACGCACCGCAGTTTGGCTCGGCAATTTGGTCAAAGTGTGGTCCAAACGTCGGCAAATTTGGAGGTCGAAAAATGTTCCGACGAACTTCAAATTTTGCATGCCCTAAACTCTCTATATTGCGCACTTGTCATAAAAAATTGACAGACTTTCGCCGGGAAATGGCAGAGAAATTTCAAAGTTTAGAAAAAACTGGGTTGAGGCTTCCTGACTGCTCTCACGCAAACCGTGGCTGTCTGTACACACCTCTTTGGGGTACTCCTGAGTTGTGCGCATGCTCAGTCATTCGGACTGTCGTTAACGCACCGCAGTTTGGCTCGGCAATTTGGTCAAAGTGTGGTCCAAACGTCGGCAAATTTGGAGGTCGAAAAATGTTCCGACGAACTTCAAATTTTGCATGCCCTAAACTCTCTATATTGCGCACTTGTCATAAAAAATTGACAGACTTTCGCCGGGAAATGGCAGAGAAATTTCAAAGTTTAGAAAAAACTGGGTTGAGGCTTCCTGACTGCTCTCACGCAAACCGTGGCTGTCTGTACACACCTCTTTGGGGTACTCCTGAGTTGTGCGCATGCTCAGTCATTCGGACTGTCGTTAACGCACCGCAGTTTGGCTCGGCAATTTGGTCAAAGTGTGGTCCAAACGTCGGCAAATTTGGAGGTCGAAAAATGTTCCGACGAACTTCAAATTTTGCATGCCCTAAACTCTCTATATTGCGCACTTGTCATAAAAAATTGACAGACTTTCGCCGGGAAATGGCAGAGAAATTTCAAAGTTTAGAAAAAACTGGGTTGAGGCTTCCTGACTGCTCTCACGCAAACCGTGGCTGTCTGTACACACCTCTTTGGGGTACTCCTGAGTTGTGCGCATGCTCAGTCATTCGGACTGTCGTTAACGCACCGCAGTTTGGCTCGGCAATTTGGTCAAAGTGTGGTCCAAACGTCGGCAAATTTGGAGGTCGAAAAATGTTCCAACGAACTTCAAATTTTGCATGCCCTAAACTCTCTATATTGCGCACTTGTCATAAACAATTGACAGACTTTCGCCGGGAAATGGCAGAGAAATTTCAAAGTTTAGAAAAAACTGGGTTGAGGCTTCCTGACTGCTCTCACGCAAACCGTGGCTGTCTGTACACACCTCTTTGGGGTACTCCTGAGTTGTGCGCATGCTCAGTCATTCGGACTGTCGTTAACGCACCGCAGTTTGGCTCGGCAATTTGGTCAAAGTGTGGTCCAAACGTCGGCAAATTTGGAGGTCGAAAAATGTTCCGACGAACTTCAAATTTTGCATGCCCTAAACTCTCTATATTGCGCACTTGTCATAAAAAATTGACAGACTTTCGCCGGGAAATGGCAGAGAAATTTCAAAGTTTAGAAAAAACTGGGTTGAGGCTTCCTGACTGCTCTCACGCAAACCGTGGCTGTCTGTACACACCTCTTTGGGGTACTCCTGAGTTGTGCGCATGCTCAGTCATTCGGACTGTCGTTAACGCACCGCAGTTTGGCTCGGCAATTTGGTCAAAGTGTGGTCCAAACGTCGGCAAATTTGGAGGTCGAAAAATTTTCCGACGAACTTCAAATTTTGCATGCCCTAAACTCTCTATATTGCGCACTTGTCATAACAAATTGACAGACTTTCGCCGGGAAATGGCAGAGAAATTTCAAAATATAGAAAAAACTGGGTTGAGGCTTCCTGACTGCTCTCACGCAAACCGTGGCTGTCTGTACACACCTCTTTGGGGTACTCCTGAGTTGTGCGCATGCTCAGTCATTCGGACTGTCGTTAACGCACCGCAGTTTGGTTCGGCAATTTGGTCAAAGTGTGGTCCAAACGTCGGCAAATTTGGAGGTCGAAAAATGTTCCGACGAACTTCAAATTTTGCATGCCCTAAACTCTCTATATTGCGCACTTGTCATAACAAATTGACAGACTTTCGCCGGGAAATGGCAGATAAATTTCAAAGTTTAGAAAAAAATGGGTTGAGGCTTCCTGACTGCTCTCACGCAAACCGTGGCTGTCTGTACACACCTCTTTGGGGTACTCCTGAGTTGTGCGCATGCTCAGTCATTCGGACTGTCGTTAACGCACCGCAGTTTGGCTCGGCAATTTGGTCAAAGTGTGGTCCAAACGTCGGCAAATTTGGAGGTCGAAAAATGTTCCGACGAACTTCAAATTTTGCATGCCCTAAACTCTCTATATTGCGCACTTGTCATAAAAAATTGACAGACTTTCGCCGGGAAATGGCAGAGAAATTTCAAAGTTTAGAAAAAAACTGGGTTGAGCCTTGCTGACTGCTCTCACGCAAACCGTGGCTGTCTGTACACACCTCTTTGGGGTACTCCTGAGTTGTGCGCATGCTCAGTCATTCGGACTGTCGTTAACGCACCGCAGTTTGGCTCGGCAATTTGGTCAAAGTGTGGTCCAAACGTCGGCAAATTTGGAGGTCGAAAAATGTTCCGACGAACTTCAAATTTTGCATGCCCTAAACTCTCTATATTGCGCACTTGTCATAACAAATTGACAGACTTTCGCCGGGAAATGGCAGAGAAATTTCAAAGTTTAGAAAAAACTGGGTTGAGGCTTCTTGACTGCTCTCACGCAAACCGTGGCTGTCTGTACACACCTCTTTGGGGTACTCCTGAGTTGTGCGCATGTTCAGTCATTCGGACTGTCGTTAACGCACCGCAGTTTGGCTCGGCAATTTTGTCAAAGTGTGGTCCAAACGTCGGCAAATTTGGAGGTCGAAAAATGTTCCGACGAACTTCAAATTTTGCATGCCCTAAACTCTCTATATTGCGCACTTGTCATAAAAAATTGACAGACTTTCGCCGGGAAATGGCAGAGAAATTTCAAAGTTTAGAAAAAAACTGGGTTGAGGCTTCCTGACTGCTCTCACGCAAATCGTGGCTGTCTGTACACACCTCTTTGGGGTACTCCTGAGTTGTGCGCATGCTCAGTCATTCGGACTGTCGTTAACGCACCGCAGTTTGGCTCGGCAATTTGGTCAAAGTGTGGTCCAAACGTCGGCAAATTTGGAGGTCGAAAAATGTTCCGACGAACTTCAAATTTTGCATGCCCTAAACTCTCTATATTGCGCACTTGTCATAAAAAATTGACAGACTTTCGCCGGGAAATGGCAGAGAAATTTCAAAGTTTAGAAAAAACTGGGTTGAGGCTTCCTGACTGCTCTCACGCAAACCGTGGCTGTCTGTACACACCTCTTTGGGGTACTCCTGAGTTGTGCGCATGCTCAGTCATTCGGACTGTCGTTAACGCACCGCAGTTTGGCTCGGCAATTTGGTCAAAGTGTGGTCCAAACGTCGGCAAATTTGGAGGTCGAAAAATGTTCCGACGAACTTCAAATTTTGCATGCCCTAAACTCTCTATATTGCGCACTTGTCATAAAAAATTGACAGACTTTCGCCGGGAAATGGCACAGAAATTTCAAAGTTTAGAAAAAAACTGGGTTGAGGCTTCCTGACTGCTCTCACGCAAACCGTGGCTGTCTGTACACACCTCTTTGGGGTACTCCTGAGTTGTGCGCATGCTCAGTCATTCGGACTGTCGTTAACGCACCGCAGTTTGGCTCGGCAATTTGGTCAAAGTGTGGTCCAAACGTCGGCAAATTTGGAGGTCGAAAAATGTTCCGACGAACTTCAAATTTTGCATGCCCTAAACTCTCTATATTGCGCACTTGTCATAAAAAATTGACAGACTTTCGCCGGGAAATGGCAGAGAAATTTCAAAGTTTAGAAAAAACTGGGTTGAGGCTTCCTGACTGCTCTCACGCAAACCGTGGCTGTCTGTACACACCTCTTTGGGGTACTCCTGAGTTGTGCGCATGCTCAGTCATTCGGACTGTCGTTAACGCACCGCAGTTTGGCTCGGCAATTTGGTCAAAGTGTGGTCCAAACGTCGGCAAATTTGGAGGTCGAAAAATGTTCCGACGAACTTCAAATTTTGCATGCCCTAAACTCTCTATATTGCGCACTTGTCATAAAAAATTGACAGACTTTCGCCGGGAAATGGCAGAGAAATTTCAAAGTTTAGAAAAAAACTGGGTTGAGGCTTCCTGACTGCTCTCACGCAAACCGTGGCTGTCTGTACACACCTCTTTGGGGTACTCCTGAGTTGTGCGCATGCTCAGTCATTCGGACTGTCGTTAACGCACCGCAGTTTGGCTCGGCAATTTGGTCAAAGTGTGGTCCAAACGTCGGCAAATTTGGAGGTCGAAAAATGTTCCGACGAACTTCAAATTTTGCATGCCCTAAACTCTCTATATTGCGCACTTGTCATAACAAATTGACAGACTTTCGCCGGGAAATGGCAGAGAAATTTCAAAGTTTAGAAAAAACTGGGTTGAGGCTTCTTGACTGCTCTCACGCAAACCGTGGCTGTCTGTACACACCTCTTTGGGGTACTCCTGAGTTGTGCGCATGTTCAGTCATTCGGACTGTCGTTAACGCACCGCAGTTTGGCTCGGCAATTTTGTCAAAGTGTGGTCCAAACGTCGGCAAATTTGGAGGTCGAAAAATGTTCCGACGAACTTCAAATTTTGCATGCCCTAAACTCTCTATATTGCGCACTTGTCATAAAAAATTGACAGACTTTCGCCGGGAAATGGCAGAGAAATTTCAAAGTTTAGAAAAAAACTGGGTTGAGGCTTCCTGACTGCTCTCACGCAAATCGTGGCTGTCTGTACACACCTCTTTGGGGTACTCCTGAGTTGTGCGCATGCTCAGTCATTCGGACTGTCGTTAACGCACCGCAGTTTGGCTCGGCAATTTGGTCAAAGTGTGGTCCAAACGTCGGCAAATTTGGAGGTCGAAAAATGTTCCGACGAACTTCAAATTTTGCATGCCCTAAACTCTCTATATTGCGCACTTGTCATAAAAAATTGACAGACTTTCGCCGGGAAATGGCAGAGAAATTTCAAAGTTTAGAAAAAACTGGGTTGAGGCTTCCTGACTGCTCTCACGCAAACCGTGGCTGTCTGTACACACCTCTTTGGGGTACTCCTGAGTTGTGCGCATGCTCAGTCATTCGGACTGTCGTTAACGCACCGCAGTTTGGCTCGGCAATTTGGTCAAAGTGTGGTCCAAACGTCGGCAAATTTGGAGGTCGAAAAATGTTCCGACGAACTTCAAATTTTGCATGCCCTAAACTCTCTATATTGCGCACTTGTCATAAAAAATTGACAGACTTTCGCCGGGAAATGGCAGAGAAATTTCAAAGTTTAGAAAAAACTGGGTTGAGGCTTCCTGACTGCTCTCACGCAAACCGTGGCTGTCTGTACACACCTCTTTGGGGTACTCCTGAGTTGTGCGCATGCTCAGTCATTCGGACTGTCGTTAACGCACCGCAGTTTGGCTCGGCAATTTGGTCAAAGTGTGGTCCAAACGTCGGCAAATTTGGAGGTCGAAAAATGTTCCGACGAACTTCAAATTTTGCATGCCCTAAACTCTCTATATTGCGCACTTGTCATAAAAAATTGACAGACTTTCGCCGGGAAATGGCAGAGAAATTTCAAAGTTTAGAAAAAAACTGGGTTGAGGCTTCCTGACTGCTCTCACGCAAACCGTGGCTGTCTGTACACACCTCTTTGGGGTACTCCTGAGTTGTGCGCATGCTCAGTCATTCGGACTGTCGTTAACGCACCGCAGTTTGGCTCGGCAATTTGGTCAAAGTGTGGTCCAAACGTCGGCAAATTTGGAGGTCGAAAAATGTTCCGACGAACTTCAAATTTTGCATGCCCTAAACTCTCTATATTGCGCACTTGTCATAAAAAATTGACAGACTTTCGCCGGGAAATGGCAGAGAAATTTCAAAGTTTAGAAAAAACTGGGTTGAGGCTTCCTGACTGCTCTCACGCAAACCGTGGCTGTCTGTACACACCTCTTTGGGGTACTCCTGAGTTGTGCGCATGCTCAGTCATTCGGACTGTCGTTAACGCACCGCAGTTTGGCTCGGCAATTTGGTCAAAGTGTGGTCCAAACGTCGGAAAATTTGGAGGTGGAAAAATGTTCCGACGAACTTCAAATTTTGCATGCCCTAAACTCTCTATATTGCGCACTTGTCATAAAAAATTGACAGACTTTCGCCGGGAAATGGCAGAGAAATTTCAAAGTTTAGAAAAAACTGGGTTGAGGCTTCCTGACTGCTCTCACGCAAACCGTGGCTGTCTGTACACACCTCTTTGGGGTACTCCTGAGTTGTGCGCATGCTCCGTCATTCGGACTGTCGTTAACGCACCGCAGTTTGGCTCGGCAATTTGGTCAAAGTGTGGTCCAAACGTCGGCAAATTTGGAGGTCGAAAAATGTTCCGACGAACTTCAAATTTTGCATGCCCTAAACTCTCTATATTGCGCACTTGTCATAACAAATTGACAGACTTTCGCCGGGAAATGGCAGAGAAATTTCAAAGTTTAGAAAAAACTGGGTTGAGGCTTCCTGACTGCTCTCACGCAAACCGTGGCTGTCTGTACACACCTCTTTGGGGTACTCCTGAGTTGTGCGCATGCTCAGTCATTCGGACTGTCGTTAACGCACCGCAGTTTGGCTCGGCAATTTGGTCAAAGTGTGGTCCAAACGTCGGCAAATTTGGAGGTCGAAAAATGTTCCGACGAACTTCAAATTTTGCATGCCCTAAACTCTCTATATTGCGCACTTGTCATAAAAAATTGACAGACTTTCGCCGGGAAATGGCAGAGAAATTTCAAAGTTTAGAAAAAACTGGGTTGAGGCTTCCTGACTGCTCTCACGCAAACCGTGGCTGTCTGTACACACCTCTTTGGGGTACTCCTGAGTTGTGCGCATGCTCAGTCATTCGGACTGTCGTTAACGCACCGCAGTTTGGCTCGGCAATTTGGTCAAAGTGAGGTCCAAACGTCGGCAAATTTGGAGGTCGAAAAATGTTCCGACGAACTTCAAATTTTGCATGCCCTAAACTCTCTATATTGCGCACTTGTCATAAAAAAATGACAGACTTTCGCCGGGAAATGGCAGAGAAATTTCAAAGTTTAGAAAAAACTGGGTTGAGGCTTCCTGACTGCTCTCACGCAAACCGTGGCTGTCTGTACACACCTCTTTGGGGTACTCCTGAGTTGTGCGCATGCTCAGTCATTCGGACTGTCGTTAACGCACCGCAGTTTGGCTCGGCAATTTGGTCACAGTGTGGTCCAAACGTCGGCAAATTTGGAGGTCGAAAAATGTTCCGACGAACTTCAAATTTTGCATGCCCTAAACTCTCTATATTGCGCACTTGTCATAAAAAAATTGACAGACTTTCGCCGGGAAATGGCAGAGAAATTTCAAAGTTTAGAAAAAACTGGGTTGAGGCTTCCTGACTGCTCTCACGCAAACCGTGGCTGTCTGTACACACCTCTTTGGGGTACTCCTGAGTTGTGCGCATGCTCAGTCATTCGGACTGTCGTTAACGCACCGCAGTTTGGCTCGGCAATTTGGTCAAAGTGTGGTCCAAACGTCGGCAAATTTGGAGGTCGAAAAATGTTCCGACGAACTTCAAATTTTGCATGCCCTAAACTCTCTATATTGCGCACTTGTCATAACAAATTGACAGACTTTCGCCGGGAAATGGCAGAGAAATTTCAAAATATAGAAAAAAACTGGGTTGAGGCTTCCTGACTGCTCTCACGCAAACCGTGGCTGTCTGTACACACCTCTTTGGGGTACTCCTGAGTTGTGCGCATGCTCAGTCATTCGGACTGTCGTTAACGCACCGCAGTTTGGTTCGGCAATTTGGTCAAAGTGTGGTCCAAACGTCGGCAAATTTGTAGGTCGAAAAATGTTCCGACGAACTTCAAATTCTGCATGCCCTAAACTCTCTATATTGCGCACTTGTCATACAAAATTGACAGACTTTCGCCGGGAAATGGCAGATAAATTTCAAAGTTTAGAAAAAAATGGGTTGAGGCTTCCTGACTGCTCTCACGCAAACCGTGGCTGTCTGTACACACCTCTTTGGGGTACTCCTGAGTTGTGCGCATGCTCAGTCATTCGGACTGTCGTTAACGCACCGCAGTTTGGCTCGGCAATTTGGTCAAAGGGTGGTCCAAACGTCGGCAAATTTGGAGGTCGAAAAATGTTCCGACGAACTTCAAATTTTGCATGCCCTAAACTCTCTATATTGCGCACTTGTCATAAAAAATTGACAGACTTTCGCCGGGAAATGGCAGAGAAATTTCAAAGTTTAGAAAAAAACTGGGTTGAGCCTTGCTGACTGCTCTCACGCAAACCGTGGCTGTCTGTACACACCTCTTTGGGGTACTCCTGAGTTGTGCGCATGCTCAGTCATTCGGACTGTCGTTAACGCACCGCAGTTTGGCTCGGCAATTTGCTCAAAGTGTGGTCCAAACGTCGGCAAATTTGGAGGTCGAAAAATGTTCCGACGAACTTCAAATTTTGCATGCCCTAAACTCTCTATATTGCGCACTTGTCATAAAAAATTGACAGACTTTCGCCGGGAAATGGCAGAGAAATTTCAAAGTTTAGAAAAAACTGGGTTGAGGCTTCCTGACTGCTCTCACGCAAACCGTGGCTGTCTGTACACACCTCTTTGGGTACTCCTGAGTTGTGCGCATGATCAGTAATTCGGACTGTCGTTAACGCACCGCAGTTTGGCTCGGCAATTTGGTCAAAGTGTGGTCCAAACGTCGGCAAATTTGGAGGTCGAAAAATGTTCCGACGAACTTCAAATTTTGCATGCCCTAAACTCTCTATATTGCGCACTTGTCATAAAAAATTGACAGACTTTCGCCGGGAAATGGCAGAGAAATTTCAAAGTTTAGAAAAAACTGGGTTGAGGCTTCCTGACTGCTCTCACGCAAACCGTGGCTGTCTGTACACACCTCTTTGGGGTACTCCTGAGTTGTGCGCATGCTCAGTCATTCGGACTGTCGTTAACGCACCGCAGTTTGGTTCGGCAATTTGGTCAAAGTGTGGTCCAAACGTCGGCAAATTTGGAGGTCGAAAAATGTTCCGACGAACTTCAAATTTTGCATGCCCTAAACTCTCTATATTGCGCACTTGTCATAACAAATTGACAGACTTTCGCCGGGAAATGGCAGATAAATTTCAAAGTTTAGAAAAAAATGGGTTGAGGCTTCCTGACTGCTCTCACGCAAACCGTGGCTGTCTGTACACACCTCTTTGGGGTACTCCTGAGTTGTGCGCATGCTCAGTCATTCGGACTGTCGTTAACGCACCGCAGTTTGGCTCGGCAATTTGCTCAAAGTGTGGTCCAAACGTCGGCAAATTTGGAGGTCGAAAAATGTTCCGACGAACTTCAAATTTTGCATGCCCTAAACTCTCTATATTGCGCACTTGTCATAAAAAATTGACAGACTTTCGCCGGGAAATGGCAGAGAAATTTCAAAGTTTAGAAAAAACTGGGTTGAGGCTTCCTGACTGCTCTCACGCAAACCGTGGCTGTCTGTACACACCTCTTTGGGTACTCCTGAGTTGTGCGCATGCTCAGTAATTCGGACTGTCGTTAACGCACCGCAGTTTGGCTTGGCAATTTGGTCAAAGTGTGGTCCAAACGTCGGCAAATTTGGAGGTCGAAAAATGTTCCGACGAACTTCAAATTTTGCATGCCCTAAACTCTCTATATTGCGCACTTGTCATAAAAAATTGACAGACTTTCGCCGGGAAATGGCAGAGAAATTTCAAAGTTTAGAAAAAACTGGGTTGAGGCTTCCTGACTGCTCTCACGCAAACCGTGGCTGTCTGTACACACCTCTTTGGGGTACTCCTGAGTTGTGCGCATGCTCAGTCATTCGGACTGTCGTTAACGCACCGCAGTTTGGCTCGGCAATTTGGTCAAAGTGTGGTCCAAACGTCGGCAAATTTGGAGGTCGAAAAATGTTCCGACGAACTTCAAATTTTGCATGCCCTAAACTCTCTATATTGCGCACTTGTCATAAAAAATTGACAGACTTTCGCCGGGAAATGGCAGAGAAATTTCAAAGTTTAGAAAAAACTGGGTTGAGGCTTCCTGACTGCTCTCACGCAAACCGTGGCTGTCTGTACACACCTCTTTGGGGTACTCCTGAGTTGTGCGCATGCTCAGTCATTCGGACTGTCGTTAACGCACCGCAGTTTGGCTCGGCAATTTGGTCAAAGTGTGGTCCAAACGTCGGCAAATTTGGAGGTCGAAAAATGTTCCAACGAACTTCAAATTTTGCATGCCCTAAACTCTCTATATTGCGCACTTGTCATAAAAAATTGACAGACTTTCGCCGGGAAATGGCAGAGAAATTTCAAAGTTTAGAAAAAACTGGGTTGAGGCATCCTGACTGCTCTCACGCAAACCGTGGCTGTCTGTACACACCTCTTTGTGGTACTCCTGAGTTGTGCGCATGCTCAGTCATTTGGACTGTCGTTAACGCACCGCAGTTTGGCTCGGCAATTTGGTCAAAGTGTGGTCCAAACGTCGGCAAATTTGGAGGTCGAAAAATGTTCCGACGAACTTCAAATTTTGCATGCCCTAAACTCTCTATATTGCGCACTTGTCATAAAAAATTGACAGACTTTCGCCGGGAAATGGCAGAGAAATTTCAAAGTTTAGAAAAAACTGGGTTGAGGCTTCCTGACTGCTCTCACGCAAACCGTGGCTGTCTGTACACACCTCTTTGGGGTACTCCTGAGTTGTGCGCATGCTCAGTCATTCGGACTGTCGTTAACGCACCGCAGTTTGGCTCGGCAATTTGGTCAAAGTGTGGTCCAAACGTCGGCAAATTTGGAGGTCGAAAAATGTTCCGACGAACTTCAAATTTTGCATGCCCTAAACTCTCTATATTGCGCACTTGTCATAAAAAATTGACAGACTTTCGCCGGGAAATGGCAGAGAAATTTCAAAGTTTAGAAAAAACTGGGTTGAGGCTTCCTGACTGCTCTCACGCAAACCGTGGCTGTCTGTACACACCTCTTTGGGGTACTCCTGAGTTGTGCGCATGCTCAGTCATTCGGACTGTCGTTAACGCACCGCAGTTTGGCTCGGCAATTTGGTCAAAGTGAGGTCCAAACGTCGGCAAATTTGGAGGTCGAAAAATGTTCCGACGAACTTCAAATTTTGCATGCCCTAAACTCTCTATATTGCGCACTTGTCATAAAAAAATGACAGACTTTCGCCGGGAAATGGCAGAGAAATTTCAAAGTTTAGAAAAAACTGGGTTGAGGCTTCCTGACTGCTCTCACGCAAACCGTGGCTGTCTGTACACACCTCTTTGGGGTACTCCTGAGTTGTGCGCATGCTCAGTCATTCGGACTGTCGTTAACGCACCGCAGTTTGGCTCGGCAATTTGGTCACAGTGTGGTCCAAACGTCGGCAAATTTGGAGGTCGAAAAATGTTCCGACGAACTTCAAATTTTGCATGCCCTAAACTCTCTATATTGCGCACTTGTCATAAAAAAATTGACAGACTTTCGCCGGGAAATGGCAGAGAAATTTCAAAGTTTAGAAAAAACTGGGTTGAGGCTTCCTGACTGCTCTCACGCAAACCGTGGCTGTCTGTACACACCTCTTTGGGGTACTCCTGAGTTGTGCGCATGCTCAGTCATTCGGACTGTCGTTAACGCACCGCAGTTTGGCTCGGCAATTTGGTCAAAGTGTGGTCCAAACGTCGGCAAATTTGGAGGTCGAAAAATGTTCCGACGAACTTCAAATTTTGCATGCCCTAAACTCTCTATATTGCGCACTTGTCATAACAAATTGACAGACTTTCGCCGGGAAATGGCAGAGAAATTTCAAAATATAGAAAAAAACTGGGTTGAGGCTTCCTGACTGCTCTCACGCAAACCGTGGCTGTCTGTACACACCTCTTTGGGGTACTCCTGAGTTGTGCGCATGCTCAGTCATTCGGACTGTCGTTAACGCACCGCAGTTTGGTTCGGCAATTTGGTCAAAGTGTGGTCCAAACGTCGGCAAATTTGTAGGTCGAAAAATGTTCCGACGAACTTCAAATTCTGCATGCCCTAAACTCTCTATATTGCGCACTTGTCATACAAAATTGACAGACTTTCGCCGGGAAATGGCAGATAAATTTCAAAGTTTAGAAAAAAATGGGTTGAGGCTTCCTGACTGCTCTCACGCAAACCGTGGCTGTCTGTACACACCTCTTTGGGGTACTCCTGAGTTGTGCGCATGCTCAGTCATTCGGACTGTCGTTAACGCACCGCAGTTTGGCTCGGCAATTTGGTCAAAGGGTGGTCCAAACGTCGGCAAATTTGGAGGTCGAAAAATGTTCCGACGAACTTCAAATTTTGCATGCCCTAAACTCTCTATATTGCGCACTTGTCATAAAAAATTGACAGACTTTCGCCGGGAAATGGCAGAGAAATTTCAAAGTTTAGAAAAAAACTGGGTTGAGCCTTGCTGACTGCTCTCACGCAAACCGTGGCTGTCTGTACACACCTCTTTGGGGTACTCCTGAGTTGTGCGCATGCTCAGTCATTCGGACTGTCGTTAACGCACCGCAGTTTGGCTCGGCAATTTGCTCAAAGTGTGGTCCAAACGTCGGCAAATTTGGAGGTCGAAAAATGTTCCGACGAACTTCAAATTTTGCATGCCCTAAACTCTCTATATTGCGCACTTGTCATAAAAAATTGACAGACTTTCGCCGGGAAATGGCAGAGAAATTTCAAAGTTTAGAAAAAACTGGGTTGAGGCTTCCTGACTGCTCTCACGCAAACCGTGGCTGTCTGTACACACCTCTTTGGGTACTCCTGAGTTGTGCGCATGATCAGTAATTCGGACTGTCGTTAACGCACCGCAGTTTGGCTCGGCAATTTGGTCAAAGTGTGGTCCAAACGTCGGCAAATTTGGAGGTCGAAAAATGTTCCGACGAACTTCAAATTTTGCATGCCCTAAACTCTCTATATTGCGCACTTGTCATAAAAAATTGACAGACTTTCGCCGGGAAATGGCAGAGAAATTTCAAAGTTTAGAAAAAACTGGGTTGAGGCTTCCTGACTGCTCTCACGCAAACCGTGGCTGTCTGTACACACCTCTTTGGGGTACTCCTGAGTTGTGCGCATGCTCAGTCATTCGGACTGTCGTTAACGCACCGCAGTTTGGTTCGGCAATTTGGTCAAAGTGTGGTCCAAACGTCGGCAAATTTGGAGGTCGAAAAATGTTCCGACGAACTTCAAATTTTGCATGCCCTAAACTCTCTATATTGCGCACTTGTCATAAAAAATTGACAGACTTTCGCCGGGAAATGGCAGATAAATTTCAAAGTTTAGAAAAAAATGGGTTGAGGCTTCCTGACTGCTCTCACGCAAACCGTGGCTGTCTGTACACACCTCTTTGGGGTACTCCTGAGTTGTGCGCATGCTCAGTCATTCGGACTGTCGTTAACGCACCGCAGTTTGGCTCGGCAATTTGCTCAAAGTGTGGTCCAAACGTCGGCAAATTTGGAGGTCGAAAAATGTTCCGACGAACTTCAAATTTTGCATGCCCTAAACTCTCTATATTGCGCACTTGTCATAAAAAATTGACAGACTTTCGCCGGGAAATGGCAGAGAAATTTCAAAGTTTAGAAAAAACTGGGTTGAGGCTTCCTGACTGCTCTCACGCAAACCGTGGCTGTCTGTACACACCTCTTTGGGTACTCCTGAGTTGTGCGCATGCTCAGTAATTCGGACTGTCGTTAACGCACCGCAGTTTGGCTTGGCAATTTGGTCAAAGTGTGGTCCAAACGTCGGCAAATTTGGAGGTCGAAAAATGTTCCGACGAACTTCAAATTTTGCATGCCCTAAACTCTCTATATTGCGCACTTGTCATAAAAAATTGACAGACTTTCGCCGGGAAATGGCAGAGAAATTTCAAAGTTTAGAAAAAACTGGGTTGAGGCTTCCTGACTGCTCTTACGCAAACCGTGGCTGTCTGTACACACCTCTTTGGGGTACTCCTGAGTTGTGCGCATGCTCAGTCATTCGGACTGTCGTTAACGCACCGCAGTTTGGCTCGGCAATTTGGTCAAAGTGTGGTCCAAACGTCGGCAAATTTGGAGGTCGAAAAATGTTCCGACGAACTTCAAATTTTGCATGCCCTAAACTCTCTATATTGCGCACTTGTCATAAAAAATTGACAGACTTTCGCCGGGAAATGGCAGAGAAATTTCAAAGTTTAGAAAAAACTGGGTTGAGGCTTCCTGACTGCTCTCACGCAAACCGTGGCTGTCTGTACACACCTCTTTGGGGTACTCCTGAGTTGTGCGCATGCTCAGTCATTCGGACTGTCGTTAACGCACCGCAGTTTGGCTCGGCAATTTGGTCAAAGTGTGGTCCAAACGTCGGCAAATTTGGAGGTCGAAAAATGTTCCAACGAACTTCAAATTTTGCATGCCCTAAACTCTCTATATTGCGCACTTGTCATAAAAAATTGACAGACTTTCGCCGGGAAATGGCAGAGAAATTTCAAAGTTTAGAAAAAACTGGGTTGAGGCATCCTGACTGCTCTCACGCAAACCGTGGCTGTCTGTACACACCTCTTTGTGGTACTCCTGAGTTGTGCGCATGCTCAGTCATTTGGACTGTCGTTAACGCACCGCAGTTTGGCTCGGCAATTTGGTCAAAGTGTGGTCCAAACGTCGGCAAATTTGGAGGTCGAAAAATGTTCCGACGAACTTCAAATTTTGCATGCCCTAAACTCTCTATATTGCGCACTTGTCATAAAAAATTGACAGACTTTCGCCGGGAAATGGCAGAGAAATTTCAAAGTTTAGAAAAAAATGGGTTGAGGCTTCCTGACTGCTCTCACGCAAACCGTGGCTGTCTGTACACACCTCTTTGGGGTACTCCTGAGTTGTGCGCATGCTCAGTCATTCGGACTGTCGTTAACGCACCGCAGTTTGGCTCGGCAATTTGGTCAAAGTGTGGTCCAAACGTCGGCAAATTTGGAGGTCGAAAAATGTTCCTACGAACTTCAAATTTTGCACGCCCTAAACTCTCTATATTGCGCACTTGTCATAAAAAATTGACAGACTTTCGCCGGGAAATGGCAGAGAAATTTCAAAGTTTAGAAAAAACTGGGTTGAGGCTTCCTGACTGCTCTCACGCAAACCGTGGCTGTCTGTACACACCTCTTTGGGGTACTCCTGAGTTGTGCGCATGCTCAGTCATTCGGACTGTCGTTAACGCACCGCAGTTTGGCTCGGCAATTTGGTCAAAGTGTGGTCCAAACGTCGGCAAATTTGGAGGTCGAAAAATGTTCCGACGAACTTCAAATTTTGCACGCCCTAAACTCTCTATATTGCGCACTTGTCATAAAAAATTGACAGACTTTCGCCGGGAAATGGCAGAGAAATTTCAAAGTTTAGAAAAAACTGGGTTGAGGCTTCCTGACTGCTCTCACGCAAACCGTGGCTGTCTGTACACACCTCTTTGGGGTACTCCTGAGTTGTGCGCATGCTCAGTCATTCGGACTGTCGTTAACGCACCGCAGTTTGGCTCGGCAATTTGGTCAAAGTGTGGTCCAAACGTCGGCAAATTTGGAGGTCGAAAAATGTTCCGACGAACTTCAAATTTTGCATGCCCTAAACTCTCTATATTGCGCACTTGTCATAAAAAAATTGACAGACTTTCGCCGGGAAATGGCAGAGAAATTTCAAAGTTTAGAAAAAAATGGGTTGAGGCTTCCTGACTGCTCTCACGCAAACCGTGGCTGTATGTACACACCTCTTTGGGGTACTCCTGAGTTGTGCGCATGCTCAGTCATTCGGACTGTCGTTAACGCACCGCAGTTTGGCTCGGCAATTTGGTCAAAGTGTGGTCCAAACGTCGGCAAATTTGGAGGTCGAAAAATGTTCCGACGAACTTCAAATTTTGCATGCCCTAAACTCTCTATATTGCGCACTTGTCATAAAAAATTGACAGACTTTCGCCGGGAAATGGCAGAGAAATTTCAAAGTTTAGAAAAAACTGGGTTGAGGCTTCCTGACTGCTCTCACGCAAACCGTGGCTGTCTGTACACACCTCTTTGGGGTACTCCTGAGTTGTGCGCATGCTCAGTCATTCGGACTGTCGTTAACGCACCGCAGTTTGGCTCGGCAATTTGGTCAAAGTGTGGTCCAAACGTCGGCAAATTTGGAGGTCGAAAAATGTTCCAACGAACTTCAAATTTTGCATGCCCTAAACTCTCTATATTGCGCACTTGTCATAAAAAATTGACAGACTTTCGCCGGGAAATGGCAGAGAAATTTCAAAGTTTAGAAAAAACTGGGTTGAGGCATCCTGACTGCTCTCACGCAAACCGTGGCTGTCTGTACACACCTCTTTGTGGTACTCCTGAGTTGTGCGCATGCTCAGTCATTTGGACTGTCGTTAACGCACCGCAGTTTGGCTCGGCAATTTGGTCAAAGTGTGGTCCAAACGTCGGCAAATTTGGAGGTCGAAAAATGTTCCGACGAACTTCAAATTTTGCATGCCCTAAACTCTCTATATTGCGCACTTGTCATAAAAAATTGACAGACTTTCGCCGGGAAATGGCAGAGAAATTTCAAAGTTTAGAAAAAAATGGGTTGAGGCTTCCTGACTGCTCTCACGCAAACCGTGGCTGTCTGTACACACCTCTTTGGGGTACTCCTGAGTTGTGCGCATGCTCAGTCATTCGGACTGTCGTTAACGCACCGCAGTTTGGCTCGGCAATTTGGTCAAAGTGTGGTCCAAACGTCGGCAAATTTGGAGGTCGAAAAATGTTCCTACGAACTTCAAATTTTGCACGCCCTAAACTCTCTATATTGCGCACTTGTCATAAAAAATTGACAGACTTTCGCCGGGAAATGGCAGAGAAATTTCAAAGTTTAGAAAAAACTGGGTTGAGGCTTCCTGACTGCTCTCACGCAAACCGTGGCTGTCTGTACACACCTCTTTGGGGTACTCCTGAGTTGTGCGCATGCTCAGTCATTCGGACTGTCGTTAACGCACCGCAGTTTGGCTCGGCAATTTGGTCAAAGTGTGGTCCAAACGTCGGCAAATTTGGAGGTCGAAAAATGTTCCGACGAACTTCAAATTTTGCACGCCCTAAACTCTCTATATTGCGCACTTGTCATAAAAAATTGACAGACTTTCGCCGGGAAATGGCAGAGAAATTTCAAAGTTTAAAAAAAACTGGGTTGAGGCTTCCTGACTGCTCTCACGCAAACCGTGGCTGTCTGTACACACCTCTTTGGGGTACTCCTGAGTTGTGCGCATGCTCAGTCATTCGGACTGTCGTTAACGCACCGCAGTTTGGCTCGGCAATTTGGTCAAAGTGTGGTCCAAACGTCGGCAAATTTGGAGGTCGAAAAATGTTCCGACGAACTTCAAATTTTGCATGCCCTAAACTCTCTATATTGCGCACTTGTCATAAAAAAATTGACAGACTTTCGCCGGGAAATGGCAGAGAAATTTCAAAGTTTAGAAAAAACTGGGTTGAGGCTTCCTGACTGCTCTCACGCAAACCGTGGCTGTCTGTACACACCTCTTTGGGGTACTCCTGAGTTGTGCGCATGCTCAGTCATTCGGACTGTCGTTAACGCACCGCAGTTTGGCTCGGCAATTTGGTTAAAGTGTGGTCCAAACGTCGGCAAATTTGGAGGTCGAAAAATGTTCCGACGAACTTCAAATTTTGCATGCCCTAAACTCTCTATATTGCGCACTTGTCATAAAAAATTGACAGACTTTCGCCGGGAAATGGCAGAGAAATTTCAAAGTTTAGAAAAAACTGGGTTGAGGCTTCCTGACTGCTCTCACGCAAACCGTGGCTGTCTGTACACACCTCTTTGGGGTACTCCTGAGTTGTGCGCATGCTCAGTCATTCGGACTGTCGTTAACGCACCGCAGTTTGGCTCGGCAATTTGGTCAAAGTGTGGTCCAAACGTCGGCAAATTTGGAGGTCGAAAAATGTTCCGACGAACTTCAAATTTTGCATGCCCTAAACTCTCTATATTGCGCACTTGTCATAAAGAATTGACAGACTTTCGCCGGGAAATGGCAGAGAAATTTCAAAGTTTAGAAAAAACTGGGTTGAGGCTTCCTGACTGCTCTCACGCAAACCGTGGCTGTCTGTACACACCTCTTTGGGGTACTCCTGAGTTGTGCGCATGCTCAGTCATTCGGACTGTCGTTAACGCACCGCAGTTTGGCTCGGCAATTTGGTCAAAGTGTGGTCCAAACGTCGGCAAATTTGGAGGTCGAAAAATGTTCCGACGAACTTCAAATTTTGCATGCCCTAAACTCTCTATATTGCGCACTTGTCATACAAAAATTGACAGACTTTCGCCGGGAAATGGCAGAGAAATTTCAAAGTTTAGAAAAAACTGGGTTGAGGCTTCCTGACTGCTCTCACGCAAACCGTGGCTGTCTGTACACACCTCTTTGGGGTACTCCTGAGTTGTGCGCATGCTCAGTCATTCGGACTGTCGTTAACGCACCGCAGTTTGGCTCGGCAATTTGGTCAAAGTGTGGTCCAAACGTCGGCAAATTTGGAGGTCGAAAAATGTTCCGACGAACTTCAAATTTTGCATGCCCTAAACTCTCTATATTGCGCACTTGTCATAAAAAATTGACAGACTTTCGCCGGGAAATGGCAGAGAAATTTCAAAGTTTAGAAAAAACTGGGTTGAGGCTTCCTGACTGCTCTCACGCAAACCGTGGCTGTCTGTACACACCTCTTTGGGGTACTCCTGAGTTGTGCGCATGCTCAGTCATTCGGACTGTCGTTAACGCACCGCAGTTTGGCTCGGCAATTTGGTCAAAGTGTGGTCCAAACGTCGGCAAATTTGGAGGTCGAAAAATGTTCCGACGAACTTCAAATTTTGCATGCCCTAAACTCTCTATATTGCGCACTTGTCATAAAAAAATTGACAGACTTTCGCCGGGAAATGGCAGAGAAATTTCAAAGTTTAGAAAAAACTGGGTTGAGGCTTCCTGACTGCTCTCACGCAAACCGTGGCTGTCTGTACACACCTCTTTGGGGTACTCCTGAGTTGTGCGCATGCTCAGTCATTCGGACTGTCGTTAACGCACCGCAGTTTGGCTCGGCAATTTGGTCAAAGTGTGGTCCAAACGTCGGCAAATTTGGAGGTCGAAAAATGTTCCGACGAACTTCAAATTTTGCATGCCCTAAACTCTCTATATTGCGCACTTGTCATAAAAAAATTGACAGACTTTCGCCGGGAAATGGCAGAGAAATTTCAAAGTTTAGAAAAAACTGGGTTGAGGCTTCCTGACTGCTCTCACGCAAACCGTGGCTGTCTGTACACACCTCTTTGGGGTACTCCTGAGTTGTGCGCATGCTCAGTCATTCGGACTGTCGTTAACGCACCGCAGTTTGGCTCGGCAATTTGGTTAAAGTGTGGTCCAAACGTCGGCAAATTTGGAGGTCGAAAAATGTTCCGACGAACTTCAAATTTTGCATGCCCTAAACTCTCTATATTGCGCACTTGTCATAAAAAATTGACAGACTTTCGCCGGGAAATGGCAGAGAAATTTCAAAGTTTAGAAAAAACTGGGTTGAGGCTTCCTGACTGCTCTCACGCAAACCGTGGCTGTCTGTACACACCTCTTTGGGGTACTCCTGAGTTGTGCGCATGCTCAGTCATTCGGACTGTCGTTAACGCACCGCAGTTTGGCTCGGCAATTTGGTCAAAGTGTGGTCCAAACGTCGGCAAATTTGGAGGTCGAAAAATGTTCCGACGAACTTCAAATTTTGCATGCCCTAAACTCTCTATATTGCGCACTTGTCATAAAGAATTGACAGACTTTCGCCGGGAAATGGCAGAGAAATTTCAAAGTTTAGAAAAAACTGGGTTGAGGCTTCCTGACTGCTCTCACGCAAACCGTGGCTGTCTGTACACACCTCTTTGGGGTACTCCTGAGTTGTGCGCATGCTCAGTCATTCGGACTGTCGTTAACGCACCGCAGTTTGGCTCGGCAATTTGGTCAAAGTGTGGTCCAAACGTCGGCAAATTTGGAGGTCGAAAAATGTTCCGACGAACTTCAAATTTTGCATGCCCTAAACTCTCTATATTGCGCACTTGTCATAAAAAAATTGACAGACTTTCGCCGGGAAATGGCAGAGAAATTTCAAAGTTTAGAAAAAACTGGGTTGAGGCTTCCTGACTGCTCTCACGCAAACCGTGGCTGTCTGTACACACCTCTTTGGGGTACTCCTGAGTTGTGCGCATGCTCAGTCATTCGGACTGTCGTTAACGCACCGCAGTTTGGCTCGGCAATTTGGTTAAAGTGTGGTCCAAACGTCGGCAAATTTGGAGGTCGAAAAATGTTCCGACGAACTTCAAATTTTGCATGCCCTAAACTCTCTATATTGCGCACTTGTCATAAAAAATTGACAGACTTTCGCCGGGAAATGGCAGAGAAATTTCAAAGTTTAGAAAAAACTGGGTTGAGGCTTCCTGACTGCTCTCACGCAAACCGTGGCTGTCTGTACACACCTCTTTGGGGTACTCCTGAGTTGTGCGCATGCTCAGTCATTCGGACTGTCGTTAACGCACCGCAGTTTGGCTCGGCAATTTGGTCAAAGTGTGGTCCAAACGTCGGCAAATTTGGAGGTCGAAAAATGTTCCGACGAACTTCAAATTTTGCATGCCCTAAACTCTCTATATTGCGCACTTGTCATAAAGAATTGACAGACTTTCGCCGGGAAATGGCAGAGAAATTTCAAAGTTTAGAAAAAACTGGGTTGAGGCTTCCTGACTGCTCTCACGCAAACCGTGGCTGTCTGTACACACCTCTTTGGGGTACTCCTGAGTTGTGCGCATGCTCAGTCATTCGGACTGTCGTTAACGCACCGCAGTTTGGCTCGGCAATTTGGTCAAAGTGTGGTCCAAACGTCGGCAAATTTGGAGGTCGAAAAATGTTCCGACGAACTTCAAATTTTGCATGCCCTAAACTCTCTATATTGCGCACTTGTCATACAAAAATTGACAGACTTTCGCCGGGAAATGGCAGAGAAATTTCAAAGTTTAGAAAAAACTGGGTTGAGGCTTCCTGACTGCTCTCACGCAAACCGTGGCTGTCTGTACACACCTCTTTGGGGTACTCCTGAGTTGTGCGCATGCTCAGTCATTCGGACTGTCGTTAACGCACCGCAGTTTGGCTCGGCAATTTGGTCAAAGTGTGGTCCAAACGTCGGCAAATTTGGAGGTCGAAAAATGTTCCGACGAACTTCAAATTTTGCATGCCCTAAACTCTCTATATTGCGCACTTGTCATAAAAAATTGACAGACTTTCGCCGGGAAATGGCAGAGAAATTTCAAAGTTTAGAAAAAACTGGGTTGAGGCTTCCTGACTGCTCTCACGCAAACCGTGGCTGTCTGTACACACCTCTTTGGGGTACTCCTGAGTTGTGCGCATGCTCAGTCATTCGGACTGTCGTTAACGCACCGCAGTTTGGCTCGGCAATTTGGTCAAAGTGTGGTCCAAACGTCGGCAAATTTGGAGGTCGAAAAATGTTCCGACGAACTTCAAATTTTGCATGCCCTAAACTCTCTATATTGCGCACTTGTCATAACAAATTGACAGACTTTCGCCAGGAAATGGCAGAGAAATTTCAAAGTTTAGAAAAAACTGTGTTGAGGCTTCCTTACTGCTCTCACGCAAACCGTGGCTGTCTGTACACACCTCTTTGGGGTACTCCTGAGTTGTGCGCATGCTCAGTCATTCGGACTGTCGTTAACGCACCGCAGTTTGGCTCGGCAATTTGGTCAAAGTGTGGTCCAAACGTCGGCAAATTTGGAGGTCGAAAAATGTACCGACAAACTTCAAATTTTGCATGCCCTAAACTCTCTATATTGCGCACTTGTCATAAAAAATTGACAGACTTTCGCCGGGAAATGGCAGAGAAATTTCAAAGTTTAGAAAAAACTGGGTTGAGGCTTCCTGACTGCTCTCACGCAAACCGTGGCTGTCTGTACACACCTCTTTGGGGTACTCCTGAGTTGTGCGCATGCTCAGTCATTCGGACTGTCGTTAACGCACCGCAGTTTGGCTCGGCAATTTGGTCAAAGTGTGGTCCAAACGTCGGCAAATTTGGAGGTCGAAAAATGTTCCGACGAACTTCAAATTTTGCATGCCCTAAACTCTCTATATTGCGCACTTGTCATAAAAAATTGACAGACTTTCGCCGGGAAATGGCAGAGAAATTTCAAAGTTTAGAAAAAACTGGGTTGAGGCTTCCTGACTGCTCTCACGCAAACCGTGGCTGTCTGTACACACCTCTTTGGGGTACTCCTGAGTTGTGCGCATGCTCAGTCATTCGGACTGTCGTTAACGCACCGCAGTTTGGCTCGGCAATTTGGTCAAAGTGTGGTCCAAACGTCGGCAAATTTGGAGGTCGAAAAATGTTCCGACGAACTTCAAATTTTGCATGCCCTAAACTCTCTATATTGCGCACTTGTCATAAAAAATTGACAGACTTTCGCCGGGAAATGGCAGAGAAATTTCAAAGTTTAGAAAAAACTGGGTTGAGGCTTCCTGACTGCTCTCACGCAAACCGTGGCTGTCTGTACACACCTCTTTGGGGTACTCCTGAGTTGTGCGCATGCTCAGTCATTCGGACTGTCGTTAACGCACCGCAGTTTGGCTCGGCAATTTGGTCAAAGTGTGGTCCAAACGTCGGCAAATTTGGAGGTCGAAAAATGTTCCGACGAACTTCAAATTTTGCATGCCCTAAACTCTCTATATTGCGCACTTGTCATAACTAATTGACAGACTTTCGCCGGGAAATGGCAGAGAAATTTCAAAGTTTAGAAAAAACTGGGTTGAGGCTTCCTGACTGCTCTCACGCAAACCGTGGCTGTCTGTACACACCTCTTTGGGGTACTCCTGAGTTGTGCGCATGCTCAGTCATTCGGACTGTCGTTAACGCACCGCAGTTTGGCTCGGCAATTTGGTCAAAGTGTGGTCCAAACGTCGGCAAATTTGGAGGTCGAAAAATGTTCCGACGAACTTCAAATTTTGCATGCCCTAAACTCTCTATATTGCGCACTTGTCATAAAAAAATTGACAGACTTTCGCCGGGAAATGGCAGAGAAATTTCAAAGTTTAGAAAAAACTGGGTTGAGGCTTCCTGACTGCTCTCACGCAAACCGTGGCTGTCTGTACACACCTCTTTGGGGTACTCCTGAGTTGTGCGCATGCTCAGTCATTCGGACTGTCGTTAACGCACCGCAGTTTGGCTCGGCAATTTGGTCAAAGTGTGGTCCAAACGTCGGCAAATTTGGAGGTCGAAAAATGTTCCGACGAACTTCAAATTTTGCATGCCCTAAACTCTCTATATTGCGCACTTATCATAAAAAATTGACAGACTTTCGCCGGGAAATGGCAGAGAAATTTCAAAGTTTAGAAAAAATGGGTTGAGGCTTCCTGACTGCTCTCACGCAAACCGTGGCTGTCTGTACACACCTCTTTGGGGTACTCCTGAGTTGTGCGCATGCTCAGTCATTCGGACTGTCGTTAACGCACCGCAGTTTGGCTCGGCAATTTGGTCAAAGTGTGGTCCAAACGTCGGCAAATTTGGAGGTCGAAAAATGTTCCGACGAACTTCAAATTTTGCATGCCCTAAACTCTCTATATTGCGCACTTGTCATAAAAAATTGACAGACTTTCGCCGGGAAATGGCAGAGAAATTTCAAAGTTTAGAAAAAACTGGGTTGAGGCTTCCTGACTGCTCTCACGCAAACCGTGGCTGTCTGTACACACCTCTTTTGGGTACTCCTGAGTTGTGCGCATGCTCAGTCATTCGGACTGTCGTTAACGCACCGCAGTTTGGCTCGGCAATTTGGTCAAAGTGTGGTCCAAACGTCGGCAAATTTGGAGGTCGAAAAATGTTCCGACGAACTTCAAATTTTGCATGCCCTAAACTCTCTATATTGCGCACTTGTCATAAAAAAATTGACAGACTTTCGCCGGGAAATGGCAGAGAAATTTTAAAGTTTAGAAAAAACTGGGTTGAGGCTTCCTGACTGCTCTCACGCAAACCGTGGCTGTCTGTACACACCTCTTTGGGGTACTCCTGAGTTGTGCGCATGCTCAGTCATTCGGACTGTCGTTAACGCACCGCAGTTTGGCTCGGCAATTTGGTCAAAGTGTGGTCCAAACGTCGGCAAATTTGGAGGTCGAAAAATGTTCCGACGAACTTCAAATTTTGCATGCCCTAAACTCTCTATATTGCGCACTTGTCATAACAAATTGACAGACTTTCGCCGGGAAATGGCAGAGAAATTTCAAAGTTTAGAAAAAAACTGGGTTGAGGCTTCCTGACTGCTCTCACGCAAACCGTGGCTGTCTGTACACACCTCTTTGGGGTACTCCTGAGTTGTGCGCATGCTCAGTCATTCGGACTGTCGTTAACGCACCGCAGTTTGGCTCGGCAATTTGGTCAAAGTGTGGTCCAAACGTCGGCAAATTTGGAGGTCGAAAAATGTTCCGACGAACTTCAAATTTTGCATGCCCTAAACTCTCTATATTGCGCACTTGTCATAAAAAATTGACAGACTTTCGCCAGGAAATGGCAGAGAAATTTCAAAGTTTAGAAAAAACTGTGTTGAGGCTTCCTGACTGCTCTCACGCAAACCGTGGCTGTCTGTACACACCTCTTTGGGGTACTCCTGAGTTGTGCGCATGCTCAGTCATTCGGACTGTCGTTAACGCACCGCAGTTTGGCTCGGCAATTTGGTCAAAGTGTGGTCCAAACGTCGGCAAATTTGGAGGTCGAAAAATGTTCCGACGAACTTCAAATTTTGCATGCCCTAAACTCTCTATTTTGCGCACTTATCATAAAAAATTGACAGACTTTCGCCGGGAAATGGCAGAGAAATTTCAAAGTTTAGAAAAAAATGGGTTGAGGCTTCCTGACTGCTCTCACGCAAACCGTGGCTGTCTGTACACACCTCTTTGGGGTACTCCTGAGTTGTGCGCATGCTCAGTCATTCGGACTGTCGTTAACGCACCGCAGTTTGGCTCGGCAATTTGGTCAAAGTGTGGTCCAAACGTCGGCAAATTTGGAGGTCGAAAAATGTTCCGACGAACTTCAAATTTTGCATGCCCTAAACTCTCTATATTGCGCACTTGTCATAACAAATTGACAGACTTTCGCCGGGAAATGGCAGAGAAATTTCAAAGTTTAGAAAAAACTGGGTTGAGGCTTCCTGACTGCTCTCACGCAAACCGTGGCTGTCTGTACACACCTCTTTTGGGTACTCCTGAGTTGTGCGCATGCTCAGTCATTCGGACTGTCGTTAACGCACCGCAGTTTGGCTCGGCAATTTGGTCAAAGTGTGGTCCAAACGTCGGCAAATTTGGAGGTCGAAAAATGTTCCGACGAACTTCAAATTTTGCATGCCCTAAACTCTCTATATTGCGCACTTGTCATAAAAAAATTGGCAGACTTTCGCCGGGAAATGGCAGAGAAATTTTAAAGTTTAGAAAAAACTGGGTTGAGGCTTCCTGACTGCTCTCACGCAAACCGTGGCTGTCTGTACACACCTCTTTGGGGTACTCCTGAGTTGTGCGCATGCTCAGTCATTCGGACTGTCGTTAACGCACCGCAGTTTGGCTCGGCAATTTGGTCAAAGTGTGGTCCAAACGTCGGCAAATTTGGAGGTCGAAAAATGTTCCGACGAACTTCAAATTTTGCATGCCCTAAACTCTCTATATTGCGCACTTGTCATAACAAATTGACAGACTTTCGCCGGGAAATGGCAGAGAAATTTCAAAGTTTAGAAAAAAACTGGGTTGAGGCTTCCTGACTGCTCTCACG
Organism: Henricia sp. BOLD:AAB3569; assembly: GCA_037783545.1. Lineage (NCBI taxonomy): Eukaryota > Metazoa > Echinodermata > Asteroidea > Spinulosida > Echinasteridae > Henricia > Henricia sp. BOLD:AAB3569. Next base: position 1,552,324 of record JBBELK010000030.1, on the reverse strand, counting down.
CAAACCGTGGCTGTCTGTACACACCTCTTTGGGGTACTCCTGAGTTGTGCGCATGCTCAGTCATTCGGACTGTCGTTAACGCACCGCAGTTTGGCTCGGCAATTTGGTCAAAGTGTGGTCCAAACGTCGGCAAATTTGGAGGTCGAAAAATGTTCCGACGAACTTCAAATTTTGCATGCCCTAAACTCTCTATATTGCGCACTTGTCATAAAAAATTGACAGACTTTCGCCAGGAAATGGCAGAGAAATTTCAAAGTTGAGAAAAAACTGGGTTGAGGCTTCCTGACTGCTCTCACGCAAACCGTGGCTGTCTGTACACACCTCTTTGGGGTACTCCTGAGTTGTGCGCATGCTCAGTCATTCGGACTGTCGTTAACGCACCGCAGTTTGGCTCGGCAATTTGGTCAAAGTGTGGTCCAAACGTCGGCAAATTTGGAGGTCGAAAAATGTTCCGACGAACTTCAAATTTTGCATGCTCTAAACTCTCTATATTGCGCACTTGTCATAAAAAATTGACAGACTTTCGCCGGGAATTGGCAGAGAAATTTCAAAGTTTAGAAAAAACTGGGTTGAGGCTTCCTGACTGCTCTCACGCAAACCGTGGCTGTCTGTACACACCTCTTTGGGGTACTCCTGAGTTGTGCGCATGCTCAGTCATTCGGACTGTCGTTAACGCACCGCAGTTTGGCTCGGCAATTTGGTCAAAGTGTGGTCCAAACGTCGGCAAATTTGAAGGTCGAAAAATGTTCCGACGAACTTCAAATTTTGCATGCCCTAAACTCTCTATATTGCGCACTTGTCATAAAAAAATTGACAGACTTTCGCCGGGAAATGGCAGAGAAATTTCAAAGTTTAGAAAAAACTGGGTTGAGGCTTCCTGACTGCTCTCACGCAAACCGTGGCTGTCTGTACACACCTCTTTGGGGTACTCCTGAGTTGTGCGCATGCTCAGTCATTCGGACTGTCGTTAACGCACCGCAGTTTGGCTCGGCAATTTGGTCAAAGTGTGGTCCAAACGTCGGCAAATTTGGAGGTCGAAAAATGTTCCGACGAACTTCAAATTTTGCATGCCCTAAACTCTCTATATTGCGCACTTGTCATAAAAAAATTGACAGACTTTCGCCGGGAAATGGCAGAGAAATTTCAAAGTTTAGAAAAAACTGGGTTGAGGCTTCCTGACTGCTCTCACGCAAACCGTGGCTGTATGTACACACCTCTTTGGGGTACTCCTGAGTTGTGCGCATGCTCAGTCATTCGGACTGTCGTTAACGCACCGCAGTTTGGCTCGGCAATTTGGTCAAAGTGTGGTCCAAACGTCGGCAAATTTGGAGGTCGAAAAATGTTCCGACGAACTTCAAATTTTGCATGCCCTAAACTCTCTATATTGCGCACTTGTCATAACAAATTGACAGACTTTCGCCGGGAAATGGCAGAGAAATTTCAAAGTTTAGAAAAAAATGGGTTGAGGCTTCCTGACTGCTCTCACGCAAACCGTGGCTGTCTGTACACACCTCTTTGGGGTACTCCTGAGTTGTGCGCATGCTCAGTCATTCGGACTGTCGTTAACGCACCGCAGTTTGGCTCGGCAATTTGGTCAAAGTGTGGTCCAAACGTCGGCAAATTTGGAGGTCGAAAAATGTTCCGACGAACTTCAAATTTTGCATGCCCTAAACTCTCTATATTGCGCACTTGTCATAAAAAATTGACAGACTTTCGCCGGGAAATGGCAGAGAAATTTCAAAGTTTAGAAAAAACTGGGTTGAGGCTTCCTGACTGCTCTCACGCAAACCGTGGCTGTCTGTACACACCTCTTTGGGGTACTCCTGAGTTGTGCGCATGCTCAGTCATTCGGACTGTCGTTAACGCACCTCAGTTTGGCTCGGCAATTTGGTCAAAGTGTGGTCCAAACGTCGGCAAATTTGGAGGTCGAAAAATGTTCCGACGAACTTCAAATTTTGCATGCTCTAAACTCTCTATATTGCGCACTTGTCATAAAAAATTGACAGACTTTCGCCGGGAAATGGCAGAGAAATTTCAAAGTTTAGAAAAAACTGGGTTGAGGCTTCCTGACTGCTCTCACGCAAACCGTGGCTGTCTGTACACACCTCTTTGGGGTACTCCTGAGTTGTGCGCATGCTCAGTCATTCGGACTGTCGTTAACGCACCGCAGTTTGGCTCGGCAATTTGGTCAAAGTGTGGTCCAAACGTCGGCAAATTTGGAGGTCGAAAAATGTTCCGACGAACTTCAAATTTTGCATGCCCTAAACTCTCTATATTGCGCACTTGTCATAAAAAATTGACAGACTTTCGCCGGGAAATGGCAGAGAAATTTCAAAGTTTAGAAAAAAATGGGTTGAGGCTTCCTGACTGCTCTCACGCAAACCGTGGCTGTCTGTACACACCTCTTTGGGGTACTCCTGAGTTGTGCGCATGCTCAGTCATTCGGACTGTCGTTAACGCACCGCAGTTTGGCTCGGCAATTTGGTCAAAGTGTGGTCCAAACGTCGGCAAATTTGGAGGTCGAAAAATGTTCCGACGAACTTCAAATTTTGCATGCCCTAAACTCTCTATATTGCGCACTTGTCATAAAAAATTGACAGACTTTCGCCGGGAAATGGCAGAGAAATTTCAAAGTTTAGAAAAAACTGGGTTGAGGCTTCCTGACTGCTCTCACGCAAACCGTGGCTGTCTGTACACACCTCTTTGGGGTACTCCTGAGTTGTGCGCATGCTCAGTCATTCGAACTGTCGTTAACGCACCGCAGCTTGGCTCGGCAATTTGGTCAAAGTGTGGTCCAAACGTCGGCAAATTTGGAGGTCGAAAAATGTTCCGACGAACTTCAAATTTTGCATGCCCTAAACTCTCTATATTGCGCACTTGTCATAAAAAATTGACAGACTTTCGCCGGGAAATGGCAGAGAAATTTCAAAGTTTAGAAAAAAACTGGGTTGAGGCTTCCTGACTGCTCTCACGCAAACCGTGGCTGTCTGTACACACCTCTTTGGGGTACTCCTGAGTTGTGCGCATGCTCAGTCATTCGAACTGTCGTTAACGCACCTCAGTTTGGCTCGGCAATTTGGTCAAAGTGTGGTCCAAACGTCGGCAAATTTGGAGGTCGAAAAATGTTCCGACGAACTTCAAATTTTGCATGCCCTAAACTCTCTATATTGCGCACTTGTCATAAAAAATTGACAGACTTTCGCCGGGAAATGGCAGAGAAATTTTAAAGTTTAGAAAAAACTGGGTTGAGGCTTCCTGACTGCTCTCACGCAAACCGTGGCTGTCTGTACACACCTCTTTGGGGTACTCCTGAGTTGTGCGCATGCTCAGTCATTCGGACTGTCGTTAACGCACCTCAGTTTGGCTCGGCAATTTGGTCAAAGTGTGGTCCAAACGTCGGCAAATTTGGAGGTCGAAAAATGTTCCGACGAACTTCAAATTTTGCATGCCCTAAACTCTCTATATTGCGCACTTGTCATAAAAAATTGACAGACTTTCGCCGGGAAATGGCAGAGAAATTTTAAAGTTTAGAAAAAACTGGGTTGAGGCTTCCTGACTGCTCTCACGCAAACCGTGGCTGTCTGTACACACCTCTTTGGGGTACTCCTGAGTTGTGCGCATGCTCAGTCATTCGGACTGTCGTTAACGCACCTCAGTTTGGCTCGGCAATTTGGTCAAAGTGTGGTCCAAACGTCGGCAAATTTGGAGGTTGAAAAATGTTCCGACGAACTTCAAATTTTGCATGCTCTAAACTCTCTATATTGCGCACTTGTCATAAAAAATTGACAGACTTTCGCCGGGAAATGGCAGAGAAATTTCAAAGTTTAGAAAAAACTGGGTTGAGGCTTCCTGACTGCTCTCACGCAAACCGTGGCTGTCTGTACACACCTCTTTGGGGTACTCCTGAGTTGTGCGCATGCTCAGTCATTCGGACTGTCGTTAACGCACCGCAGTTTGGCTCGGCAATTTGGTCAAAGTGTGGTCCAAACGTCGGCAAATTTTGAGGTCGAAAAATGTTCCGACGAACTTCAAATTTTGCATGCCCTAAACTCTCTATATTGCGCACTTGTCATAAAAAATTGACAGACTTTCGCCGGGAAATGGCAGAGAAATTTCAAAGTTTAGAAAAAACTGGGTTGAGGCTTCCTGACTGCTCTCACGCAAACCGTGGCTGTCTGTACACACCTCTTTGGGGTACTCCTGAGTTGTGCGCATGCTCAGTCATTCGGACTGTCGTTAACGCACCGCAGTTTGGCTCGGCAATTTGGTCAAAGTGTGGTCCAAACGTCGGCAAATTTGGAGGTCGAAAAATGTTCCGACGAACTTCAAATTTTGCATGCCCTAAACTCTCTATATTGCGCACTTGTCATAAAAAGTTGACAGACTTTCGCCGGGAAATGGCAGAGAAATTTCAAAGTTTAGAAAAAACTGGGTTGAGGCTTCCTGACTGCTCTCACGCAAACCGTGGCTGTCTGTACACACCTCTTTGGGGTACTCCTGAGTTGTGCGCATGCTCAGTCATTCGGACTGTCGTTAACGCACCGCAGTTTGCCTCGGCAATTTGGTCAAAGTGTGGTCCAAACGTCGGCAAATTTGGAGGTCGAAAAATGTTCCGACGAACTTCAAATTTTGCATGCCCTAAACTCTCTATATTGCGCACTTGTCATAAAAAATTGACAGACTTTCGCCGGGAAATGGCAGAGAAATTTCAAAGTTTAGAAAAAACTGGGTTGAGGCTTCCTGACTGCTCTCACGCAAACCGTGGCTGTCTGTACACACCTCTTTGGGGTACTCCTGAGTTGTGCGCATGCTCAGTCATTCGGACTGTCGTTAACGCACCGCAGTTTGCCTCGGCAATTTGGTCAAAGTGTGGTCCAAAGGTCGGCAAATTTGGAGGTCGAAAAATGTTCCGACGAACTTCAAATTTTGCATGCCCTAAACTCTCTACATTGCGCACTTGTCATAAAAAATTGACAGACTTTCGCCGGGAAATGGCAGAGAAATTTCAAAGTTTAGAAAAAAACTGGGTTGAGGCTTCCTGACTGCTCTCACGCAAACCGTGGCTGTCTGTACACACCTCTTTGGGGTACTCCTGAGTTGTGCGCATGCTCAGTCATTCGGACTGTCGTTAACGCACCGCAGTTTGGCTCGGCAATTTGGTCAAAGTGTGGTCCAAACGTCGGCAAATTTGGAGGTCGAAAAATTTTCCGACGAACTTCAAATTTTGCATGCCCTAAACTCTCTATATTGCGCACTTGTCATACAAAATTGACAGACTTTCGCAGGGAAATGGCAGAGAAATTTCAAAGTTTAGAAAAAACTGGGTTGAGGCTTCCTGACTGCTCTCACGCAAACCGTGGCTGTCTGTACACACCTTTTTGGGGTACTCCTGAGTTGTGCGCATGCTCAGTCATTCGGACTGTCGTTAACGCACCGCAGTTTGGCTCGGCAATTTGGTCAAAGTGTGGTCCAAACGTCGGCAAATTTGGAGGTCGAAAAATGTTCCGACGAACTTCAAATTTTGCATGCCCTAAACTCTCTATATTGCGCACTTGTCATAAAAAATTGACAGACTTTCGCCGGGAAATGGCAGAGAAATTTCAAAGTTTAGAAAAAAACTGGGTTGAGGCTTCCTGACTGCTCTCACGCAAACCGTGGCTGTCTGTACACACCTCTTTGGGGTACTCCTGAGTTGTGCGCATGCTCAGTCATTCGGACTGTCGTTAACGCACCGCAGTTTGGCTCGGCAATTTGGTCAAAGTGTGGTCCAAACGTCGGCAAATTTGGAGGTCGAAAAATGTTCCGACGAACTTCAAATTTTGCATGCCCTAAACTCTCTATATTGCGCACTTGTCATAACAAATTGACAGACTTTCGCCGGGAAATGGCAGAGAAATTTCAAAGTTTAGAAAAAACTGGGTTGAGGCTTCCTGACTGCTCTCACGCAAACCGTGGCTGTCTGTACACACCTCTTTGGGGTACTCCTGAGTTGTGCGCATGCTCAGTCATTCGGACTGTCGTTAACGCACCGCAGTTTGGCTCGGCAATTTGGTCAAAGTGTGGTCCAAACGTCGGCAAATTTGGAGGTCGAAAAATGTTCCGACGAACTTCAAATTTTGCATGCCCTAAACTCTCTATATTGCGCACTTGTCATAAAAAAATTGACAGACTTTCGCCGGGAAATGGCAGAGAAATTTCAAAGTTTAGAAAAAACTGGGTTGAGGCTTCCTGACTGCTCTCACGCAAACCGTGGCTGTCTGTACACACCTCTTTGGGGTACTCCTGAGTTGTGCGCATGCTCAGTCATTCGGACTGTCGTTAACGCACCGCAGTTTGGCTCGGCAATTTGGTCAAAGTGTGGTCCAAACGTCGGCAAATTTGGAGGTCGAAAAATGTTCCGACGAACTTCAAATTTTGCATGCCCTAAACTCTCTATATTGCGCACTTGTCATAAAAAAATGACAGACTTTCGCCGGGAAATGGCAGAGAAATTTCAAAGTTTAGAAAAAACTGGGTTGAGGCTTCCTGACTGCTCTCACGCAAACCGTGGCTGTCTGTACACACCTCTTTGGGGTACTCCTGAGTTGTGCGCATGCTCAGTCATTCGGACTGTCGTTAACGCACCGCAGTTTGGCTCGGCAATTTGGTCAAAGTGTGGTCCAAACGTCGGCAAATTTGGAGGTCGAAAAATGTTCCGACGAACTTCAAATTTTGCATGCCCTAAACTCTCTATATTGCGCACTTGTCATAAAAATTGACAGACTTTCGCCGGGAAATGGCAGAGAAATTTCAAAGTTTAGAAAAAAACTGGGTTGAGGCTTCCTGACTGCTCTCACGCAAACCGTGGCTGTCTGTACACACCTCTTTGGGGTACTCCTGAGTTGTGCGCATACTCAGTCATTCGGACTGTCGTTAACGCACCGCAGTTTGGCTCGGTCGTTAACGCACCGCAGTTTGGGCGGTCGGGTTGGCGTACGGGTTCTTTCCTCGCTGGCCTGTGATGACCGCTTTCCAAAGGACTACCCTTGCACATAGGTAGTTTGGAGGAGTTTTTCGCGGAATCCGTGATGTCCTGGAACGTTGCTCAATGATGGAGTGACCAGTACGTACGTCACGGGGAACGCCGATGCAATTTTGGAACACGATTGGATCCGAGTCTGCGGTCTTGATTCTTCCAGACCTGGACTGGTGACGATTGTGGTTTTATGAGGATGTACCTGTGGTGCTTCTCGAAGGATATGACCTGATACTCGGACACGATCGACCAAGATTGGTGATGATTGTGATGGAGAATACTCGCCGGATAATGACCTGGATTGGCAACGACAACGAATGAGGAAATTTGGTGGATAAATGACCTGGACTGGCAACGAAACGAATGAGGAAATTTGGCAATAACGGCGAACAATTGGTGGATAAATGACCTGGACTGGCAACGACTACGAATGAGGAAATTTGGCAATAACGGCGAACGCTTAGTGGATAAATGACCTGGACTGGCAACGACTACGAATGAGGAAATTTGGCAATAACGGCGAACGCTTAGTGGATAAATGACCTGGACTGGCAACGACAACGCCTGAAGCACTGGTTCTATCGGTAACAACGTTGGACTGGTTAGCGTGTTTTATTCGGACGAATAAAACATTTTAGAAAAAGGCAATTTGGTCAAAGTGTGGTCCAAACGTCGGCAAATTTGGAGGTCGAAAAATGTTCCGACGAACTTCAAATTTTGCATGCCCTAAACTCTCTATATTGCGCACTTGTCATAACAAATTGACAGACTTTCGCCGGGAAATGGCAGAGAAATTTCAAAGTTTAGAAAAAACTGGGTTGAGGCTTCCTGACTGCTCTCACGCAAACCGTGGCTGTCTGTACACACCTCTTTGGGGTACTCCTGAGTTGTGCGCATGCTCAGTCATTCGGACTGTCGTTAACGCACCGCAGTTTGGCTCGGCAATTTGGTCAAAGTGTGGTCCAAACGTCGGCAAATTTGGAGGTCGAAAAATGTTCCGACGAACTTCAAATTTTGCATGCCCTAAACTCTCTATATTGCGCACTTGTCATAAAAAAATTGACAGACTTTCGCCGGGAAATGGCAGAGAAATTTCAAAGTTTAGAAAAAACTGGGTTGAGGCTTCCTGACTGCTCTCACGCAAACCGTGGCTGTCTGTACACACCTCTTTGGGGTACTCCTGAGTTGTGCGCATGCTCAGTCATTCGGACTGTCGTTAACGCACCGCAGTTTGGCTCGGCAATTTGGTCAAAGTGTGGTCCAAACGTCGGCAAATTTGGATGTCGAAAAATGTTCCGACGAACTTCAAATTTTGCATGCCCTAAACTCTCTATATTGCGCACTTGTCATAAAAAATTGACAGACTTTCGCCGGGAAATGGCAGAGAAATTTCAAAGTTTAGAAAAAACTGGGTTGAGGCTTCCTGACTGCTCTCACGCAAACCGTGGCTGTCTGTACACACCTCTTTGGGGTACTCCTGAGTTGTGCGCATGCTCAGTCATTCGGGACTGTCGTTAACGCACCGCAGTTTGGCTCGGCAATTTGGTCAAAGTGTGGTCCAAACGTCGGCAAATTTGGAGGTCGAAAAATGTTCCGACGAACTTCAAATTTTGCATGCTCTAAACTCTCTATATTGCGCACTTGTCATAAAAAATTGACAGACTTTCGCCGGGAAATGGCAGAGAAATTTCAAAGTTTAGAAAAAACTGGGTTGAGGCTTCCTGACTGCTCTCACGCAAACCGTGGCTGTCTGTACACACCTCTTTGGGGTACTCCTGAGTTGTGCGCATGCTCAGTCATTCGGACTGTCGTTAACGCACCGCAGTTTGGCTCGGCAATTTGGTCAAAGTGTGGTCCAAACGTCGGCAAATTTGGAGGTCGAAAAATGTTCCGACGAACTTCAAATTTTGCATGCCCTAAACTCTCTATATTGCGCACTTGTCATAAAAAATTGACAGACTTTCGCCGGGAAATGGCAGAGAAATTTCAAAGTTTAGAAAAAACTGGGTTGAGGCTTCCTTACTGCTCTCACGCAAACCGTGGCTGTCTGTACACACCTCTTTGGGGTACTCCTGAGTTGTGCGCATGCTCAGTCATTCGGACTGTCGTTAACGCACCGCAGTTTGGCTCGGCAATTTGGTCAAAGTGTGGTCCAAACGTCGGCAAATTTGGAGGTCGAAAAATGTTCCGACGAACTTCAAATTTTGCATGCCCTAAACTCTCTATATTGCGCACTTGTCATAAAAAATTGACAGACTTTCGCCGGGAAATGGCAGAGAAATTTCAAAGTTTAGAAAAAAATGGGTTGAGGCTTCCTGACTGCTCTCACGCAAACCGTGGCTGTCTGTACACACCTCTTTGGGGTACTCCTGAGTTGTGCGCATGCTCAGTCATTCGGACTGTCGTTAACGCACCGCAGTTTGGCTCGGCAATTTGGTCAAAGTGTGGTCCAAACGTCGGCAAATTTGGAGGTCGAAAAATGTTCCGACGAACTTCAAATTTTGCATGCCCTAAACTCTCTATATTGCGCACTTGTCATAAAAAATTGACAGACTTTCGCCGGGAAATGGCAGAGAAATTTCAAAGTTTAGAAAAAACTGGGTTGAGGCTTCCTGACTGCTCTCACGCAAACCGTGGCTGTCTGTACACACCTCTTTGGGGTACTCCTGAGTTGTGCGCATGCTCAGTCATTCGGACTGTCGTTAACGCACCGCAGTTTGGCTCGGCAATTTGGTCAAAGTGTGGTCCAAACGTCGGCAAATTTGGAGGTCGAAAAATGTTCCGACGAACTTCAAATTTTGCATGCCCTAAACTCTCTATATTGCGCACTTGTCATAAAAAAATTGACAGACTTTCGCCGGGAAATGGCAGAGAAATTTTAAAGTTTAGAAAAAACTGGGTTGAGGCTTCTTGACTGCTCTCACGCAAACCGTGGCTGTCTGTACACACCTCTTTGGGGTACTCCTGAGTTGTGCGCATGCTCAGTCATTCGGACTGTCGTTAACGCACCGCAGTTTGGCTTGGCAATTTGGTCAAAGTGTGGTCCAAACGTCGGCAAATTTGGAGGTCGAAAATGTTCCGACGAACTTCAAATTTTGCATGCCCTAAACTCTCTATATTGCGCACTTGTCATAAAAAATTGACAGACTTTCGCCGGGAAATGGCAGAGAAATTTCAAAGTTTAGAAAAAACTGGGTTGAGGCTTCCTGACTGCTCTCACGCAAACCGTGGCTGTCTGTACACACCTCTTTGGGGTACTCCTGAGTTGTGCGCATGCTCAGTCATTCGGACTGTCGTTAACGCACCGCAGTTTGGCTCGGCAATTTGGTCAAAGTGTGGTCCAAACGTCGGCAAATTTGGAGGTCGAAAAATGTTCCGACGAACTTCAAATTTTGCATGCCCTAAACTCTCTATATTGCGCACTTGTCATAAAAAATTGACAGACTTTCGCCGGGAAATGGCAGAGAAATTTCAAAGTTTAGAAAAAACTGGGTTGAGGCTTCCTGACTGCTCTCACGCAAACCGTGGCTGTCTGTACACACCTCTTTGGGGTACTCCTGAGTTGTGCGCATGCTCAGTCATTCGGACTGTCGTTAACGCACCGCAGTTTGGCTCGGCAATTTGGTCAAAGTGTGGTCCAAACGTCGGCAAATTTGGAGGTCGAAAAATGTTCCGACGAACTTCAAATTTTGCATGCCCTAAACTCTCTATATTGCGCACTTGTCATAAAAAATTGACAGACTTTCGCCGGGAAATGGCAGAGAAATTTCAAAGTTTAGAAAAAACTGGGTTGAGGCTTCCTGACTGCTCTTACGCAAACCGTGGCTGTCTGTACACACCTCTTTGGGGTACTCCCGAGTTGTGCGCATGCTCAGTCATTCGGACTGTCGTTAACGCACCGCAGTTTGGCTCGGCAATTTGGTCAAAGTGTGGTCCAAACGTCGGCAAATTGGAGGTCGAAAAATGTTCCGACGAACTTCAAATTTTGCATGCCCTAAACTCTCTATATTGCGCACTTGTCATAAAAAAATTGACAGACTTTCGCCGGGAAATGGCAGAGAAATTTCAAAGTTTAGAAAAAACTGGGTTGAGGCTTCCTGACTGCTCTCACGCAAACCGTGGCTGTCTGTACACACCTCTTTGGGGTACTCCTGAGTTGTGCGCATGCTCAGTCATTCGGACTGTCGTTAACGCACCGCAGTTTGGCTCGGCAATTTGGTCAAAGTGTGGTCCAAACGTCGGAAAATTTGGAGGTCGAAAAATGTTCCGACGAACTTCAAATTTTGCATGCCCTAAATTCTCTATATTGCGCACTTGTCATAAAAAAATTGACAGACTTTCGCCGGGAAATGGCAGAGAAATTTCAAAGTTTAGAAAAAACTGGGTTGAGGCTTCCTGACTGCTCTCACGCAAACCGTGGCTGTCTGTACACACCTCTTTGGGATACTCCTGAGTTGTGCGCATGCTCAGTCATTCGGACTGTCGTTAACGCACCGCAGTTTGGCTCGGCAATTTGGTCAAAGTGTGGTCCAAACGTCGGCAAATTTGGAGGTCGAAAAATGTTCCGACGAACTTCAAATTTTGCATGCCCTAAACTCTCTATATTGCGCACTTGTCATAAAAAATTGACAGACTTTCGCCGGGAAATGGCAGAGAAATTTCAAAGTTTAGAAAAAACTGGGTTGAGGCTTCCTGACTGCTCTCACGCAAACCGTGGCTGTCTGTACACACCTCTTTGGGGTACTCCTGAGTTGTGCGCATGCTCAGTCATTCGGACTGTCGTTAACGCACCGCAGTTTGGCTCGGCAATTTGGTCAAAGTGTGGTCCAAACGTCGGCAAATTTGGAGGTCGAAAAATGTTCCGACGAACTTCAAATTTTGCATGCCCTAAACTCTCTATATTGCGCCCTTGTCATAAAAAATTGACAGACTTTCGCCGGGAAATGGCAGAGAAATTTCAAAGTTTAGAAAAAACTGGGTTGAGGCTTCCTGACTGCTCTCACGCAAACCGTGGCTGTCTGTACACACCTCTTTGGGGTACTCCTGAGTTGTGCGCATGCTCAGTCATTCGGACTGTCGTTAACGCACCGCAGTTTGGCTCGGCAATTTGGTCAAAGTGTGGTCCAAACGTCGGCAAATTTGGAGGTCGAAAAATGTTCCGACGAACTTCAAATTTTGCATGCCCTAAACTCTCTATATTGCGCACTTGTCATCAAAAAGTTGACAGACTTTCGCCGGGAAATGGCAGAGAAATTTCAAAGTTTAGAAAAAACTGGGTTGAGGCTTCCTGACTGCTCTCACGCAAACCGTGGCTGTCTGTACACACCTCTTTGGGGTACTCCTGAGTTGTGCGCATGCTCAGTCATTCGGACTGTCGTTAACGCACCGCAGTTTGGCTCGGCAATTTGGTCAAAGTGTGGTCCAAACGTCGGCAAATTTGGAGGTCGAAAAATGTTCCGACGAACTTCAAATTTTGCATGCCCTAAACTCTCTATATTGCGCACTTGTCATAAAAAATTGACAGACTTTCGCCGGGAAATGGCAGAGAAATTTCAAAGTTTAGAAAAAACTGGGTTGAGGCTTCCTGACTGCTCTCACGCAAACCGTGGCTGTCTGTACACACCTCTTTGGGGTACTCCTGAGTTGTGCGCATGCTCAGTCATTCGGACTGTCGTTAACGCACCGCAGTTTGGCTCGGCAATTTGGTCAAAGTGTGGTCCAAACGTCGGCAAATTTGGAGGTCGAAAAATGTTCCGACGAACTTCAAATTTTGCATGCCCTAAACTCTCTATATTGCGCACTTGTCATAAAAAATTGACAGACTTTCGCCGGGAAATGGCAGAGAAATTTCAAAGTTTAGAAAAAACTGGGTTGAGGCTTCCTGACTGCTCTCACGCAAACCGTGGCTGTCTGTACACACCTCTTTGGGGTACTCCTGAGTTGTGCGCATGCTTAGTCATTCGGACTGTCGTTAACGCACCGCAGTTTGGCTCGGCAATTTGGTCAAAGTGTGGTCCAAACGTCGGCAAATTTGGAGGTCGAAAAATGTTCCGACGAACTTCAAATTTTGCATGCCCTAAACTCTCTATATTGCGCACTTGTCATAAAAAATTGACAGACTTTCGCCGGGAAATGGCAGAGAAATTTCAAAGTTTAGAAAAAACTGGGTTGAGGCTTCCTGACTGCTCTCACGCAAACCGTGGCTGTCTGTACACACCTCTTTGGGGTACTCCTGAGTTGTGCGCATGCTCAGTCATTCGGACTGTCGTTAACGCACCGCAGTTTGGCTCGGCAATTTGGTCAAAGTGTGGTCCAAACGTCGGCAAATTTGGAGGTCGAAAAATGTTCCGACGAACTTCAAATTTTGCATGCCCTAAACTCTCTATATTGCGCACTTGTCATAAAAAAATTACAGACTTTCGCCGGGAAATGGCAGAGAAATTTCAAAGTTTAGAAAAAACTGGGTTGAGGCTTCCTGACTGCTCTCACGCAAACCGTGGCTGTCTGTACACACCTCTTTGGGGTACTCCTGAGTTGTGCGCATGCTCAGTCATTCGGACTGTCGTTAACGCACCGCAGTTTGGCTCGGCAATTTGGTCAAAGTGTGGTCCAAACGTCGGCAAATTTGGAGGTCGAAAAATGTTCCGACGAACTTCAAATTTTGCATGCCCTAAACTCTCTATATTGCGCACTTGTCATAAAAAATTGACAGACTTTCGCCGGGAAATGGCAGAGAAATTTCAAAGTTTAGAAAAAACTGGGTTGAGGCTTCCTGACTGCTCTCACGCAAACCGTGGCTGTCTGTACACACCTCTTTGGGGTACTCCTGAGTTGTGCGCATGCTCAGTCATTCGGACTGTCGTTAACGCACCGCAGTTTGGCTCGGCAATTTGGTCAAAGTGTGGTCCAAACGTCGGCAAATTTGGAGGTCGAAAAATGTTCCGACGAACTTCAAATTTTGCATGCCCTAAACTCTCTATATTGCGCACTTGTCATAAAAAATTGACAGACTTTCGCCGGGAAATGGCAGAGAAATTTCAAAGTTTAGAAAAAACTGGGTTGAGGCTTCCTGACTGCTCTCACGCAAACCGTGGCTGTCTGTACACACCTCTTTGGGGTACTCCTGAGTTGTGCGCATGCTCAGTCATTCGGACTGTCGTTAACGCACCGCAGTTTGGCTCGGCAATTTGGTCAAAGTGTGGTCCAAACGTCGGCAAATTTGGAGGTCGAAAAATGTTCCGACGAACTTCAAATTTTGCATGCCCTAAACTCTCTATATTGCGCACTTGTCATAAAAAATTACAGACTTTCGCCGGGAAATGGCAGAGAAATTTCAAAGTTTAGAAAAAACTGGGTTGAGGCTTCCTGACTGCTCTCACGCAAACCGTGGCTGTCTGTACACACCTCTTTGGGGTACTCCTGAGTTGTGCGCATGCTCAGTCATTCGGACTGTCGTTAACGCACCGCAGTTTGGCTCGGCAATTTGGTCAAAGTGTGGTCCAAACGTCGGCAAATTTGGAGGTCGAAAAATGTTCCGACGAACTTCAAATTTTGCATGCCCTAAACTCTCTATATTGCGCACTTGTCATAAAAAATTGACAGACTTTCGCCGGGAAATGGCAGAGAAATTTCAAAGTTTAGAAAAAACTGGGTTGAGGCTTCCTGACTGCTCTCACGCAAACCGTGGCTGTCTGTACACACCTCTTTGGGGTACTCCTGAGTTGTGCGCATGCTCAGTCATTCGGACTGTCGTTAACGCACCGCAGTTTGGCTCGGCAATTTGGTCAAAGTGTGGTCCAAACGTCGGCAAATTTGGAGGTCGAAAAATGTTCCGACGAACTTCAAATTTTACATGCCCTAAACTCTCTGTATTGCGCACTTGTCATAACAAATTGACAGACTTTCGCCGGGAAATGGCAGAGAAATTTCAAAGTTTAGAAACAACTGGGTTGAGGCTTCCTGACTGCTCTCACGCAAACCGTGGCTGTCTGTACACACCTCTTTGGGGTACTCCTGAGTTGTGCGCATGCTCAGTCATTCGGACTGTCGTTAACGCACCGCAGTTTGGCTCGGCAATTTGGTCAAAGTGTGGTCCAAACGTCGGCAAATTTGGAGGTCGAAAAATGTTCCAACGAACTTCAAATTTTGCATGCCCTAAACTCTCTATATTGCGCACTTGTCATAAAAAAATGACAGACTTTCGCCGGGAAATGGCAGAGAAATTTCAAAGTTTAGAAAAAACTGGGTTGAGGCTTCCTGACTGCTCTCACGCAAACCGTGGCTGTCTGTACACACCTCTTTGGGGTACTCCTGAGTTGTGCGCATGCTCAGTCATTCGGACTGTCGTTAACGCACCGCAGTTTGGCTCGGCAATTTGGTCAAAGTGTGGTCCAAACGTCGGCAAATTTGGAGGTCGAAAAATGTTCCGACGAACTTCAAATTTTGCATGCCCTAAACTCTCTATATTGCGCACTTGTCATAAAAAATTGACAGACTTTCGCCGGGAAATGGCAGAGAAATTTCAAAGTTTAGAAAAAACTGGGTTGAGGCTTCCTGACTGCTCTCACGCAAACCGTGGCTGTCTGTACACACCTCTTTGGGGTACTCCTGAGTTGTGCGCATGCTCAGTCATTCGGACTGTCGTTAACGCACCGCAGTTTGGCTCGGCAATTTGGTCAAAGTGTGGTCCAAACGTCGGCAAATTTGGAGGTCGAAAAATGTTCCGACGAACTTCAAATTGTGCATGCCCTAAACTCTCTATATTGCGCACTTGTCATAAAAAATTGACAGACTTTCGCCGGGAAATGGCAGAGAAATTTCAAAGTTTAGAAAAAACTGGGTTGAGGCTTCCTGACTGCTCTCACGCAAACCGTGGCTGTCTGTACACACCTGTTTGGGGTACTCCTGAGTTGTGCGCATGCTCAGTCATTCGGACTGTCGTTAACGCACCGCAGTTTGGCTCGGCAATTTGGTCAAAGTGTGGTCCAAACGTCGGCAAATTTGGAGGTCGAAAAATGTTCCGACGAACTTCAAATTTTGCATGCCCTAAACTCTCTATATTGCGCACTTGTCATAAAAAATTGACAGACTTTCGCCGGGAAATGGCAGAGAAATTTCAAAGTTTAGAAAAAACTGGGTTGAGGCTTCCTGACTGCTCTCACGCAAACCGTGGCTGTCTGTACACACCTCTTTGGGGTACTCCTGAGTTGTGCGCATGCTCAGTCATTCGGACTGTCGTTAACGCAACGCAGTTTGGCTCGGCAATTTGGTCAAAGTGTGGTCCAAACGTCGGCAAATTTGGAGGTCGAAAAATGTTCCGACGAACTTCAAATTTTGCATGCCCTAAACTCTCTATATTGCGCACTTGTCATAAAAAATTTACAGACTTTCGCCGGGAAATGGCAGAGAAATTTCAAAGTTTAGAATAAACTGGGTTGAGGCTTCCTGACTGCTCTCACGCAAACCGTGGATGTCTGTACACACCTCTTTGGGGTACTCCTGAGTTGTGCGCATGCTCAGTCATTCGGACTGTCGTTAACGCACCGCAGTTTGGCTCGGCAATTTGGTCAAAGTGTGGTCCAAACGTCGGCAAATTTGGAGGTCGAAAAATGTTCCGACGAACTTCAAATTTTGCATGCCCTAAACTCTCTATATTGCGCACTTGTCATAAAAAATTGACAGACTTTCGCCGGGAAATGGCAGAGAAATTTCAAAGTTTAGAAAAAACTGGGTTGAGGCTTCCTGACTGCTCTCACGCAAACCGTGGCTGTCTGTACACACCTCTTTGGGGTACTCCTGAGTTGTGCGCATGCTCAGTCATTCGGACTGTCGTTAACGCACCGCAGTTTGGCTCGGCAATTTGGTCAAAGTGTGGTCCAAACGTCGGCAAATTTGGAGGTCGAAAAATGTTCCGACGAACTTCAAATTGTGCATGCCCTAAACTCTCTATATTGCGCACTTGTCATAAAAAATTGACAGACTTTCGCCGGGAAATGGCAGAGAAATTTCAAAGTTTAGAAAAAACTGGGTTGAGGCTTCCTGACTGCTCTCACGCAAACCGTGGCTGTCTGTACACACCTCTTTGGGGTACTCCTGAGTTGTGCGCATGCTCAGTCATTCGGACTGTCGTTAACGCACCGCAGTTTGGCTCGGCAATTTAGTCAAAGTGTGGTCCAAACGTCGGCAAATTTGGAGGTCGAAAAATGTTCCGACGAACTTCAAATTTTGCATGCCCTAAACTCTCTATATTGCGCACTTGTCATAAAAAATTGACAGACTTTCGCCGGGAAATGGCAGAGAAATTTCAAAGTTTAGAAAAAACTGGGTTGAGGCTTCCTGACTGCTCTCACGCAAACCGTGGCTGTCTGTACACACCTCTTTGGGGTACTCCTGAGTTGTGCGCATGCTCAGTCATTCGGACTGTCGTTAACGCACCGCAGTTTGGCTCGGCAATTTGGTCAAAGTGTGGTCCAAACGTCGGCAAATTTGGAGGTCGAAAAATGTTCCGACGAACTTCAAATTTTGCATGCCCTAAACTCTCTATATTGCGCACTTGTCATAACAAATTGACAGACTTTCGCCGGGAAATGGCAGAGAAATTTCAAAGTTTAGAAAAAACTGGGTTGAGGCTTCCTGACTGCTCTCACGCAAACCGTGGCTGTCTGTACACACCTCTTTGGGGTACTCCTGAGTTGTGCGCATGCTCAGTCATTCGGACTGTCGTTAACGCAACGCAGTTTGGCTCGGCAATTTGGTCAAAGTGTGGTCCAAACGTCGGCAAATTTGGAGGTCGAAAAATGTTCCGACGAACTTCAAATTTTGCATGCCCTAAACTCTCTATATTGCGCACTTGTCATAAAAAATTGACAGACTTTCGCCGGGAAATGGCAGAGAAATTTCAAAGTTTTGTGAAAAAACTGGGTTGAGGCTTCCTGACTGCTCTCACGCAAACCGTGGCTGTCTGTACACACCTCTTTGGGGTACTCCTGAGTTGTGCGCATGCTCAGTCATTCGGACTGTCGTTAACGCACCGCAGTTTGGCTCGGCAATTTGGTCAAAGTGTGGTCCAAACGTCGGCAAATTTGGAGGTCGAAAAATGTTCCGACGAACATCAAATTTTGCATGCCCTAAACTCTCTATATTGCGCACTTGTCATACAAAATTGACAGACTTTCGCCGGGAAATGGCAGAGAAATTTCAAAGTTTAGAAAAAACTGGGTTTAGGCTTCCTGACTGCTCTCACGCAAACCGTGGCTGTCTGTACACACCTCTTTGGGGTACTCCTGAGTTGTGCGCATGCTCAGTCATTCGGACTGTCGTTAACGCACCGCAGTTTGGCTCGGCAATTTGGTCAAAGTGTGGTCCAAACGTCGGCAAATTTGGAGGTCGAAAAATGTTCCGACGAACTTCAAATTTTGCATGCCCTAAACTCTCTATATTGCACACTTGTCATAAAAAATTGACAGACTTTCGCCAGGAAATGGCAGAGAAATTTCAAAGTTTAGAAAAAACTGGGTTGAGGCTTCCTGACTGCTCTCACGCAAACCGTGGCTGTCTGTACACACCTCTTTGGGGTACTCCTGAGTTGTGCGCATGCTCAGTCATTCGGACTGTCGTTAACGCACCGCAGTTTGGCTCGGCAATTTGGTCAAAGTGTGGTCCAAACGTCGGCAAATTTGGAGGTCGAAAAATGTTCCGACGAACTTCAAATTTTGCATGCCCTAAACTCTCTAAATTGCGCACTTGTCATACAAAATTGACAGACTTTCGCAGGGAAATGGCAGAGAAATTTCAAAGTTTAGAAAAAACTGGGTTGAGGCTTCCTGACTGCTCTCACGCAAACCGTGGCTGTCTGTACACACCTCTTTGGGGTACTCCTGAGTTGTGCGCATGCTCAGTCATTCGGACTGTCGTTAACGCACCGCAGTTTGGCTCGGCAATTTGGTCAAAGTGTGGTCCAAACGTCGGCAAATTTGGAGGTCGAAAAATGTTCCGACGAACTTCAAATTTTGCATGCCCTAAACTCTCTATATTGCGCACTTGTCATAAAAAATTGACAGACTTTCGCCGGGAAATGGCAGAGAAATTTCAAAGTTTAGAAAAAACTGGGTTGAGGCTTCCTGACTGCTCTCACGCAAACCGTGGCTGTCTGTACACACCTCTTTGGGGTACTCCTGAGTTGTGCGCATGCTCAGTCATTCGGACTGTCGTCAACGCACCGCAGTTTGGCTCGGCAATTTGGTCAAAGTGTGGTCCAAACGTCGGCAAATTTGGAGGTCGAAAAATGTTCCGACGAACTTCAAATTTTGCATGCCCTAAACTCTCTATATTGCGCACTTGTCATAAAAAATTGACAGACTTTCGCCCGGAAATGGCAGAGAAATTTCAAAGTTTAGAAAAAACTGGGTTGAGGCTTCCTGACTGCTCTCACGCAAACCGTGGCTGTCTGTACACACCTCTTTGGGGTACTCCTGAGTTGTGCGCATGCTCAGTCATTCGGACTGTCGTTAACGCACCGCAGTTTGGCTCGGCAATTTGGTCAAAGTGTGGTCCAAACGTCGGCAAATTTGGAGGTCGAAAAATGTTCCGACGAACTTCAAATTTTGCATGCCCTAAACTCTCTATATTGCGCACTTGTCATAAAAAATTGACAGACTTTCGCCGGGAAATGGCAGAGAAATTTCAAAGTTTAGAAAAAACTGGGTTGAGGCTTCCTGACTGCTCTCACGCAAACCGTGGCTGTCTGTACACACCTCTTTGGGGTACTCCTGAGTTGTGCGCATGCTCAGTCATTCGGACTGTCGTTAACGCACCGCAGTTTGGCTCGGCAATTTGGTCAAAGTGTGGTCCAAACGTCGGCAAATTTGGAGGTCGAAAAATGTTCCGACGAACTTCAAATTTTACATGCCCTAAACTCTCTGTATTGCGCACTTGTCATAAAAAATTGACAGACTTTCGCCGGGAAATGGCAGAGAAATTTCAAAGTTTAGAAAAAACTGGGTTGAGGCTTCCTGACTGCTCTCACGCAAACCGTGGCTGTCTGTACACACCTCTTTGGGGTACTCCTGAGTTGTGCGCATGCTCAGTCATTCGGACTGTCGTTAACGCACCGCAGTTTGGCTCGGCAATTTGGTCAAAGTGTGGTCCAAACGTCGGCAAATTTGGAGGTCGAAAAATGTTCCGACGAACTTCAAATTTTGCATGCCCTAAACTCTCTATATTGCGCACTTGTCATAAAAAATTGACAGACTTTCGCCCGGAAATGGCAGAGAAATTTCAAAGTTTAGAAAAAACTGGGTTTGGGCTTCCTGACTGCTCTCACGCAAACCGTGGCTGTCTGTACACACCTCTTTGGGGTACTCCTGAGTTGTGCGCATGCTCAGTCATTCGGACTGTCGTTAACGCACCGCAGTTTGGCTCGGCAATTTGGTCAAAGTGTGGTCCAAACGTCGGCAAATTTGGAGGTCGAAAAATGTTCCGACGAACTTCAAATTTTGCATGCCCTAAACTCTCTATATTGCACACTTGTCATAAAAAATTGACAGACTTTCGCCGGGAAATGGCAGAGAAATTTCAAAGTTTAGAAAAAACTGGGTTGAGGCTTCCTGACTGCTCTCACGCAAACCGTGGCTGTCTGTACACACCTCTTTGGGGTACTCCTGAGTTGTGCGCATGCTCAGTCATTCGGACTGTCGTTAACGCACCGCAGTTTGGCTCGGCAATTTGGTCAAAGTGTGGTCCAAACGTCGGCAAATTTGGAGGTCGAAAAATGTTCCGACGAACTTCAAATTTTGCATGCCCTAAACTCTCTATATTGCGCACTTGTCATAAAAAATTGACAGACTTTCGCCCGGAAATGGCAGAGAAATTTCAAAGTTTAGAAAAAACTGGGTTTGGGCTTCCTGACTGCTCTCACGCAAACCGTGGCTGTCTGTACACACCTCTTTGGGGTACTCCTGAGTTGTGCGCATGCTCAGTCATTCGGACTGTCGTTAACGCACCGCAGTTTGGCTCGGCAATTTGGTCAAAGTGTGGTCCAAACGTCGGCAAATTTGGAGGTCGAAAAATGTTCCGACGAACTTCAAATTTTGCATGCCCTAAACTCTCTATATTGCACACTTGTCATAAAAAATTGACAGACTTTCGCCGGGAAATGGCAGAGAAATTTCAAAGTTTAGAAAAAACTGGGTTGAGGCTTCCTGACTGCTCTCACGCAAACCGTGGCTGTCTGTACACACCTCTTTGGGGTACTCCTGAGTTGTGCGCATGCTCAGTCATTCGGACTGTCGTTAACGCACCGCAGTTTGGCTCGGCAATTTGGTCAAAGTGTGGTCCAAACGTCGGCAAATTTGGAGGTCGAAAAATGTTCCGACGAACTTCAAATTTTGCATGCCCTAAACTCTCTAAATTGCGCACTTGTCATACAAAATTGACAGACTTTCGCAGGGAAATGGCAGAGAAATTTCAAAGTTTAGAAAAAACTGGGTTGAGGCTTCCTGACTGCTCTCACGCAAACCGTGGCTGTCTGTACACACCTCTTTGGGGTACTCCTGAGTTGTGCGCATGCTCAGTCATTCGGACTGTCGTTAACGCACCGCAGTTTGGCTCGGCAATTTGGTCAAAGTGTGGTCCAAACGTCGGCAAATTTGGAGGTCGAAAAATGTTCCGACGAACTTCAAATTTTGCATGCCCTAAACTCTCTATATTGCGCACTTGTCATAAAAAATTGACAGACTTTCGCCGGGAAATGGCAGAGAAATTTCAAAGTTTAGAAAAAACTGGGTTGAGGCTTCCTGACTGCTCTCACGCAAACCGTGGCTGTCTGTACACACCTCTTTGGGGTACTCCTGAGTTGTGCGCATGCTCAGTCATTCGGACTGTCGTTAACGCACCGCAGTTTGGCTCGGCAATTTAGTCAAAGTGTGGTCCAAACGTCGGCAAATTTGGAGGTCGAAAAATGTTCCGACGAACTTCAAATTTTGCATGCCCTAAACTCTCTATATTGCGCACTTGTCATAAAAAATTGACAGACTTTTGCCGGGAAATGGCAGAGAAATTTCAAAGTTTAGAAAAAACTGGGTTGAGGCTTCCTGACTGTTCTCACGCAAACCGTGGCTGTCTGTACACACCTCTTTGGGGTACTCCTGAGTTGTGCGCATGCTCAGTCATTCGGACTGTCGTTAACGCACCGCAGTTTGGCTCGGCAATTTGGTCAAAGTGTGGTCCAAACGTCGGCAAATTTGGAGGTCGAAAAATGTTCCGACGAACTTCAAATTTTGCATGCCCTAAAATCTCTATATTGCGCACTTGTCATAAAAAATTGACAGACTTTCGCCGGGAAATGGCAGAGAAATTTCAAAGTTTAGAAAAAACTGGGTTGAGGCTTCCTGACTGCTCTCACGCAAACCGTGGCTGTCTGTACACACCTCTTTGGGGTACTCCTGAGTTGTGCGCATGCTCAGTCATTCGGACTGTCGTTAACGCACCGCAGTTTGGCTCGGCAATTTGGTCAAAGTGTGGTCCAAACGTCGGCAAATTTGGAGGTCGAAAAATGTTCCGACGAACTTCAAATTGTGCATGCCCTAAACTCTCTATATTGCGCACTTGTCATAACAAATTGACAGACTTTCGCCGGGAAATGGCAGAGAAATTTCAAAGTTTAGAAAAAACTGGGTTGAGGCTTCCTGACTGCTCTCACGCAAACCGTGGCTGTCTGTACACACCTCTTTGGGGTACTCCTGAGTTGTGCGCATGCTCAGTCATTCGGACTGTCGTTAACGCACCGCAGTTTGGCTCGGCAATTTGGTCAAAGCGTGGTCCAAACGTCGGCAAATTTGGAGGTCGAAAAATGTTCCGACGAACTTCAAATTTTGCATGCCCTAAACTCTCTATATTGCGCACTTGTCATAAAAAATTGACAGACTTTCGCCGGGAAATGGCAGAGAAATTTCAAAGTTTAGAAAAAACTGGGTTGAGGCTTCCTGACTGCTCTCACGCAAACCGTGGCTGTCTGTACACACCTCTTTGGGGTACTCCTGAGTTGTGCGCATGCTCAGTCATTCGGACTGTCGTTAACGCACCGCAGTTTGGCTCGGCAATTTGGTCAAAGTGTGGTCCAAACGTCGGCAAATTTGGAGGTCGAAAAATGTTCCGACGAACTTCAAATTTTGCATGCCCTAAACTCTCTATATTGCGCACTTGTCATAAAAAATTGACAGACTTTCGCCGGGAAATGACAGAGAAATTTCAAAGTTTAGAAAAAACTGGGTTGAGGCTTCCTGACTGCTCTCACGCAAACCGTGGCTGTCTGTACACACCTCTTTGGGGTACTCCTGAGTTGTGCGCATGCTCAGTCATTCGGACTGTCGTTAACGCACCGCAGTTTGGCTCGGCAATTTGGTCAAAGTGTGGTCCGAACGTCGGCAAATTTGGAGGTCGAAAAATGTTCCGACGAACTTCAAATTTTGCATGCCCTAAACTCTCTATATTGCGCACTTGTCATAAAAAATTGACAGACTTTCGCCGGGAAATGGCAGAGAAATTTCAAAGTTTAGAAAAAACTGGGTTGAGGCTTCCTGACTGCTCTCACGCAAACCGTGGCTGTCTGTACACACCTCTTTGGGGTACTCCTGAGTTGTGCGCATGCTCAGTCATTCGGACTGTCGTTAACGCACCGCAGTTTGGCTCGGCAATTTGGTCAAAGCGTGGTCCAAACGTCGGCAAATTTGGAGGTCGAAAAATGTTCCGACGAACTTCAAATTTTGCATGCCCTAAACTCTCTATATTGCGCACTTGTCATAAAAAATTGACAGACTTTTGCCGGGAAATGGCAGAGAAATTTCAAAGTTTAGAAAAAACTGGGTTGAGGCTTCCTGACTGCTCTCACGCAAACCGTGGCTGTCTGTACACACCTCTTTGGGGTACTCCTGAGTTGTGCGCATGCTCAGTCATTCGGACTGTCGTTAACGCACCGCAGTTTGGCTCGGCAATTTGGTCAAAGTGTGGTCCAAACGTCGGCAAATTTGGAGGTCGAAAAATGTTCCGACGAACTTCAAATTTTGCATGCCCTAAACTCTCTATATTGCGCACTTGTCATAAAAAAATTGACAGACTTTCGCCGGGAAATGACAGAGAAATTTCAAAGTTTAGAAAAAACTGGGTTGAGGCTTCCTGACTGCTCTCACGCAAACCGTGGCTGTCTGTACACACCTCTTTGGGGTACTCCTGAGTTGTGCGCATGCTCAGTCATTCGGACTGTCGTTAACGCACCGCAGTTTGGCTCGGCAATTTGGTCAAAGTGTGGTCCAAACGTCGGCAAATTTGGAGGTCGAAAAATGTTCCGACGAACTTCAAATTTTGCATGCCCTAAACTCTCTATATTGCGCACTTGTCATAATAAATTGACAGACTTTCGCCGGGAAATGGCAGAGAAATTTCAAAGTTTAGAAAAAACTGGGTTGAGGCTTCCTGACTGCTCTCACGCAAACCGTGGCTGTCTGTACACACCTCTTTGGGGTACTCCTGAGTTGTGCGCATGCTCAGTCATTCGGACTGTCGTTAACGCACCGCAGTTTGGCTCGGCAATTTGGTCAAAGTGTGGTCCAAACGTCGGCAAATTTGGAGGTCGAAAAATGTTCCGACGAACTTCAAATTGTGCATGCCCTAAACTCTCTATATTGCGCACTTGTCATAACAAATTGACAGACTTTCGCCGGGAAATGGCAGAGAAATTTCAAAGTTTAGAAAAAACTGGGTTGAGGCTTCCTGACTGCTCTCACGCAAACCGTGGCTGTCTGTACACACCTCTTTGGGGTACTCCTGAGTTGTGCGCATGCTCAGTCATTCGGACTGTCGTTAACGCACCGCAGTTTGGCTCGGCAATTTGGTCAAAGTGTGGTCCAAACGTCGGCAAATTTGGAGGTCGAAAAATGTTCCGACGAACTTCAAATTTTGCATGCCCTAAACTCTCTATATTGCGCACTTGTCATAAAAAATTGACAGACTTTCGCCGGGAAATGGCAGAGAAATTTCAAAGTTTAGAAAAAACTGGGTTGAGGCTTCCTGACTGCTCTCACGCAAACCGTGGCTGTCTGTACACACCTCTTTGGGGTACTCCTGAGTTGTGCGCATGCTCAGTCATTCGGACTGTCGTTAACGCACCGCAGTTTGGCTCGGCAATTTGGTCAAAGTGTGGTCCAAACGTCGGCAAATTTGGAGGTCGAAAAATGTTCCGACGAACTTCAAATTTTGCATGCCCTAAACTCTCTATATTGCGCACTTGTCATAAAAAATTGACAGACTTTCGCCGGGAAATGGCAGAGAAATTTCAAAGTTTAGAAAAAACTGGGTTGAGGCTTCCTGACTGCTCTCACGCAAACCGTGGCTGTCTGTACACACCTCTTTGGGGTACTCCTGAGTTGTGCGCATGCTCAGTCATTCGGACTGTCGTTAACGCACCGCAGTTTGGCTCGGCAATTTGGTCAAAGTGTGGTCCAAACGTCGGCAAATTTGGAGGTCGAAAAATGTTCCGACGAACTTCAAATTTTGCATGCCCTAAACTCTCTATATTGCACACTTGTCATAAAAAATTGACAGACTTTCGCCGGGAAATGGCAGAGAAATTTCAAAGTTTAGAAAAAACTGGGTTGAGGCTTCCTGACTGCTCTCACGCAAACCGTGGCTGTCTGTACACACCTATTTGGGGTACTCCTGAGTTGTGCGCATGCTCAGTCATTCGGACTGTCGTTAACGCACCGCAGTTTGGCTCGGTCGTTAACGCACCGCAGTTTGGGGCGGTCGGGTTGGCGTACGGGTTCTTTCCTCGCTGGCCTGTGATGACCGCTTTCCAAAGGACTACCCTTGCACATAGGTAGTTTGGAGGAGTTTTTCGCGGAATCCCGTGATGTCCTGGAACGTTGCTCAATGATGGAGTGACCAGTACGTACGTCACGGGGAACGCCGATGCAATTTTGGAACACGATTGGATCCGAGTCTGCGGTCTTGATTCTTCCAGACCTGGTCTGGTGACGATTGTGGTTTTATGAGGATGTACCTGTGGTGCTTCTCGAAGGATATGACCTGATACTCGGACACGATCGACCAAGATTGGTGATGATTGTGATGGAGAATACTCGCCGGATAATGACCTGGATTGGCAACGACAACGAATGAGGAAATTTGGTGGATAAATGACCTGGACTGGCAACGACAACGAATGAGGAAATTTGGCAATAACGGCGAACAATTGGTGGATAAATGACCTGGACTGGCAACGAAAACGGCTGAAGCACTGGTTCTATCGGTAACAACGTTGGACTGGTTAGCGTGTTTTATTCGGACGAATAAAACATTTTAGAAAAAGGCAATTTGGTCAAAGTGTGGTCCAAACGTCGGCAAATTTGGAGGTCGAAAAATGTTCCGACGAACTTCAAATTGTGCATGCCCTAAACTCTCTAAATTGCGCACTTGTCATACAAAATTGACAGACTTTCGCCGGGAAATGGCAGAGAAATTTCAAAGTTTAGAAAAAACTGGGTTGAGGCTTCCTGACTGCTCTCACGCAAACCGTGGCTGTCTGTACACACCTCTTTGGGGTACTCCTGAGTTGTGCGCATGCTCAGTCATTCGGACTGTCGTTAACGCACCGCAGTTTGGCTCGGCAATTTGGTCAAAGTGTGGTCCAAACGTCGGCAAATTTGGAGGTCGAAAAATGTTCCCACGAACTTCAAATTTTGCATGCCCTAAACTCTCTATATTGCGCACTTGTCATAAAAAAATTGACAGACTTTCGCCGGGAAATGGCAGAGAAATTTCAAAGTTTAGAAAAAACTGGGTTGAGGCTTCCTGACTGCTCTCACGCAAACCGTGGCTGTCTGTACACACCTCTTTGGGGTACTCCTGAGTTGTGCGCATGCTCAGTCATTCGGACTGTCGTTAACGCACCGCAGTTTGGCTCGGCAATTTGGTCAAAGTGTGGTCCAAACGTCGGCAAATTTGGAGGTCGAAAAATGTTCCGACGAACTTCAAATTTTGCATTCCCTAAACTCTCTATATTGCGCACTTGTCATAAAAAATTGACAGACTTTCGCCGGGAAATGGCAGAGAAATTTCAAAGTTTAGAAAAAACTGGGTTGAGGCTTCCTGACTGCTCTCACGCAAACCGTGGCTGTCTGTACACACCTCTTTGGGGTACTCCTGAGTTGTGCGCATGCTCAGTCATTCGGACTGTCGTTAACGCACCGCAGTTTGGCTCGGCAATTTGGTCAAAGTGTGGTCCAAACGTCGGCAAATTTGGAGGTCGAAAAATGTTCCGACGAACTTCAAATTTTGCATGCCCTAAACTCTCTATATTGCACACTTGTCATAAAAAATTGACAGACTTTCGCCGGGAAATGGCAGAGAAATTTCAAAGTTTAGAAAAAACTGGGTTGAGGCTTCCTGACTGCTCTCACGCAAACCGTGGCTGTCTGTACACACCTATTTGGGGTACTCCTGAGTTGTGCGCATGCTCAGTCATTCGGACTGTCGTTAACGCACCGCAGTTTGGCTCGGTCGTTAACGCACCGCAGTTTGGGGCGGTCGGGTTGGCGTACGGGTTCTTTCCTCGCTGGCCTGTGATGACCGCTTTCCAAAGGACTACCCTTGCACATAGGTAGTTTGGAGGAGTTTTTCGCGGAATCCCGTGATGTCCTGGAACGTTGCTCAATGATGGAGTGACCAGTACGTACGTCACGGGGAACGCCGATGCAATTTTGGAACACGATTGGATCCGAGTCTGCGGTCTTGATTCTTCCAGACCTGGTCTGGTGACGATTGTGGTTTTATGAGGATGTACCTGTGGTGCTTCTCGAAGGATATGACCTGATACTCGGACACGATCGACCAAGATTGGTGATGATTGTGATGGAGAATACTCGCCGGATAATGACCTGGATTGGCAACGACAACGAATGAGGAAATTTGGTGGATAAATGACCTGGACTGGCAACGACAACGAATGAGGAAATTTGGCAATAACGGCGAACAATTGGTGGATAAATGACCTGGACTGGCAACGACTACGAATGAGGAAATTTGGCAATAACGGCGAACGCTTAGTGGATAAATGACCTGGACTGGCAACGACTACGAATGAGGAAATTTGGCAATAACGGCGAACGCTTAGTGGATAAATGACCTGGACTGGCAACGAAAACGGCTGAAGCACTGGTTCTATCGGTAACAACGTTGGACTGGTTAGCGTGTTTTATTCGGACGAATAAAACATTTTAGAAAAAGGCAATTTGGTCAAAGTGTGGTCCAAACGTCGGCAAATTTGGAGGTCGAAAAATGTTCCGACGAACTTCAAATTGTGCATGCCCTAAACTCTCTAAATTGCGCACTTGTCATACAAAATTGACAGACTTTCGCCGGGAAATGGCAGAGAAATTTCAAAGTTTAGAAAAAACTGGGTTGAGGCTTCCTGACTGCTCTCACGCAAACCGTGGCTGTCTGTACACACCTCTTTGGGGTACTCCTGAGTTGTGCGCATGCTCAGTCATTCGGACTGTCGTTAACGCACCGCAGTTTGGCTCGGCAATTTGGTCAAAGTGTGGTCCAAACGTCGGCAAATTTGGAGGTCGAAAAATGTTCCCACGAACTTCAAATTTTGCATGCCCTAAACTCTCTATATTGCGCACTTGTCATAAAAAAATTGACAGACTTTCGCCGGGAAATGGCAGAGAAATTTCAAAGTTTAGAAAAAACTGGGTTGAGGCTTCCTGACTGCTCTCACGCAAACCGTGGCTGTCTGTACACACCTCTTTGGGGTACTCCTGAGTTGTGCGCATGCTCAGTCATTCGGACTGTCGTTAACGCACCGCAGTTTGGCTCGGCAATTTGGTCAAAGTGTGGTCCAAACGTCGGCAAATTTGGAGGTCGAAAAATGTTCCGACGAACTTCAAATTTTGCATGCCCTAAACTCTCTATATTGCGCACTTGTCATAAAAAATTGACAGACTTTCGCCGGGAAATGGCAGAGAAATTTCAAAGTTTAGAAAAACTGGGTTGAGGCTTCCTGACTGCTCTCACGCAAACCGTGGCTGTCTGTACACACCTCTTTGGGGTACTCCTGAGTTGTGCGCATGCTCAGTCATTCGGACTGTCGTTAACGCACCGCAGTTTGGCTCGGCAATTTGGTCAAAGTGTGGTCCAAACGTCGGCAAATTTGGAGGTCGAAAAATGTTCCGACGAACTTCAAATTTTGCATGCCCTAAACTCTCTATATTGCGCACTTGTCATACAAAAATTGACAGACTTTCGCCGGGAAATGGCAGAGAAATTTCAAAGTTTAGAAAAAACTGGGTTGAGGCTTCCTGACTGCTCTCACGCAAACCGTGGCTGTCTGTACACACCTCTTTGGGGGTACTCCTGAGTTGTGCGCATGCTCAGTCATTCGGACTGTCGTTAACGCACCGCAGTTTGGCTCGGCAATTTGGTCAAAGTGTGGTCCAAACGTCGGCAAATTTGGAGGTCGAAAAATGTTCCGACGAACTTCAAATTTTGCATGCCCCAAACTCTCTATATTGCGCACTTGTCATAAAAAATTGACAGACTTTCGCCGGGAAATGGCAGAGAAATTTCAAAGTTTAGAAAAAACTGGGTTGAGGCTTCCTGACTGCTCTCACGCAAACCGTGGCTGTCTGTACACACCTCTCTGGGGTACTCCTGAGTTGTGCGCATGCTCAGTCATTCGGACTGTCGTTAACGCACCGCAGTTTGGCTCGGCAATTTGGTCAAAGTGTGGTCCAAACGTCGGCAAATTTGGAGGTCGAAACATTTTCCGACGAACTTCAAATTTTGCATGCCCTAAACTCTCTATATTGCGCACTTGTCATAAAAAATTGACAGACTTTCGCCGGGAAATGGCAGAGAAATTTCAAAGTTTAGAAAAAACTGGGTTGAGGCTTCCTGACTGCTCTCACGCAAACCGTGGCTGTCTGTACACACCTCTTTGGGGTACTCCTGAGTTGTGCGCATGCTCAGTCATTCGGACTGTCGTTAACGCACCGCAGTTTGGCTCGGCAATTTGGTCAAAGTGTGGTCCAAACGTCGGCAAATTTGGAGGTCGAAAAATGTTGCATGCCCTAAACTCTCTATATTGCGCACTTGTCATAAAAAATTGACAGACTTTCGCCGGGAAATGGCAGAGAAATTTCAAAGTTTAGAAAAAACTGGGTTGAGGCTTCCTGACTGCTCTCACGCAAACCGTGGCTGTCTGTACACACCTCTTTGGGGTACTCCTGAGTTGTGCGCATGCTCAGTCATTCGGACTGTCGTTAACGCACCGCAGTTTGGCTCGGCAATTTGGTCAAAGTGTGGTCCAAACGTCTGCAAATTTGGAGGTCGAAAAATGTTCCGACGAACTTCAAATTTTGCATGCCCTAAACTCTCTATATTGCGCACTTGTCATAACAAATTGACAGACTTTCGCCGGGAAATGGCAGAGAAATTTCAAAGTTTAGAAAAAACTGGGTTGAGGCTTCCTGACTGCTCTCACGCAAACCGTGGCTGTCTGTACACACCTCTTTGGGGTACTCCTGAGTTGTGCGCATGCTCAGTCATTCGGACTGTCGTTAACGCACCGCAGTTTGGCTCGGCAATTTGGTCAAAGCGTGGTCCAAACGTCGGCAAATTTGGAGGTCGAAAAATGTTCCGACGAACTTCAAATTTTGCATGCCCTAAACTCTCTATATTGCGCACTTGTCATAAAAAATTGACAGACTTTCGCCGGGAAATGGCAGAGAAATTTCAAAGTTTAGAAAAAACTGGGTTGAGGCTTCCTGACTGCTCTCACGCAAACCGTGGCTGTCTGTACACACCTCTTTGGTGTACTCCTGAGTTGTGCGCATGCTCAGTCATTCGGACTGTCGTTAACGCACCGCAGTTTGGCTCGGCAATTTGGTCAAAGTGTGGTCCAAACGTCGGCAAATTTGGAGGTCGAAAAATGTTCCGACGAACTTCAAATTTTGCATGCCCTAAACTCTCTATATTGCGCACTTGTCATAAAAAATTGACAGACTTTCGCCGGGAAATGGCAGAGAAATTTCAAAGTTTAGAAAAAACTGGGTTGAGGCTTCCTGACTGCTCTCACGCAAACCGTGGCTGTCTGTACACACCTCTTTGGGGTACTCCTGAGTTGTGCGCATGCTCAGTCATTCGGACTGTCGTTAACGCACCGCAGTTTGGCTCGGCAATTTGGTCAAAGTGTGGTCCAAACGTCGGCAAATTTGGAGGTCGAAAAATGTTCCGACGAACTTCAAATTTTGCATGCCCTAAACTCTCTATATTGCGCACTTGTCATAAAAAATTGACAGACTTTCGCCGGGAAATGGCAGAGAAATTTCAAAGTTTAGAAAAAACTGGGTTGAGGCTTCCTGACTGCTCTCACGCAAACCGTGGCTGTCTGTACACACCTCTTTGAGGTACTTCTGAGTTGTGCGCATGCTCAGTCATTCGGACTGTCGTTAACGCACCGCAGTTTGGCTCGGCAATTTGGTCAAAGTGTGGTCCAAACGTCGGAAAATTTGGAGGTCGAAAAATGTTCCGACGAACTTCAAATTTTGCATGCCCTAAACTCTCTATATTGCGCACTTGTCATAACAAATTGACAGACTTTCGCCGGGAAATGGCAGAGAAATTTCAAAGTTTAGAAAAAACTGGGTTGAGGCTTCCTGACTCCTCTCACGCAAACCGTGGCTGTCTGTACACACCTCTTTAGGGTACTCCTGAGTTGTGCGCATGCTCAGTCATTCGGACTGTCGTTAACGCACCGCAGTTTGGCTCGGCAATTTGGTCAAAGTGTGGTCCAAACGTCGGCAAATTTGGAGGTCGAAAAATGTTCCGACGAACTTCAAATTTTGCATGCCCTAAACTCTCTATATTGCGCACTTGTCATAAAAAATTGACAGACTTTCGCCGGGAAATGGCAGAGAAATTTCAAAGTTTAGAAAAAACTGGGTTGAGGCTTCCTGACTGCTCTCACGCAAACCGTGGCTGTCTGTACACACCTCTTTGGGGTACTCCTGAGTTGTGCGCATGCTCAGTCATTCGGACTGTCGTTAACGCACCGCAGTTTGGCTCGGCAATTTGGTCAAAGTGTGGTCCAAACGTCGGCAAATTTGGAGGTCGAAAAATGTTCCGACGAACTTCAAATTTTGCATGCCCTAAACTCTCTATATTGCGCACTTGTCATAAAAAATTGACAGACTTTCGCCGGGAAATGGCAGAGAAATTTCAAAGTTTAGAAAAAACTGGGTTGAGGCTTCCTGACTGCTCTCACGCAAACCGTGGCTGTCTGTACACACCTCTTTGGGGTACTCCTGAGTTGTGGGCATGCTCAGTCATTCGGACTGTCGTTAACGCACCGCAGTTTGGCTCGGCAATTTGGTCAAAGTGTGGTCCAAACGTCGGCAAATTTGGAGGTCGAAAAATGTTCCGACGAACTTCAAATTTTGCATGCCCTAAACTCTCTATATTGCGCACTTGTCATAAAAAATTGAAAGACTTTCGCCGGGAAATGGCAGAGAAACTTCAAAGTTTAGAAAAAACTGGGTTGAGGCTTCCTGACTGCTCTCACGCAAACCGTGGCTGTCTGTACACACCTATTTGGGGTACTCCTGAGTTGTGCGCATGCTCAGTCATTCGGACTGTCGTTAACGCACCGCAGTTTGGCTCGGCAATTTGGTCAAAGTGTGGTCCAAACGTCGGAAAATTTGGAGGTCGAAAAATGTTCCGACGAACTTCAAATTTTGCATGCCCTAAACTCTCTATATTGCGCACTTGTCATAGAAAATTGACAGACTTTCGCCGGGAAATGGCAGAGAAACTTCAAAGTTTAGAAAAAAATGGGTTGAGGCTTCCTGACTGCTCTCACGCAAACCGTGGCTGTCTGTACACACCTATTTGGGGTACTCCTGAGTTGTGCGCATGCTCAGTCATTCGGACTGTCGTTAACGCACCGCAGTTTGGCTCGGTCGTTAACGCACCGCAGTTTGGGGCGGTCGGGTTGGCGTACGGGTTCTTTCCTCGCTGGCCTGTGATGACCGCTTTCCAAAGGACTACCCTTGCACATAGGTAGTTTGGAGGAGTTTTTCGCGGAATCCCGTGATGTCCTGGAACGTTGCTCAATGATGGAGTGACCAGTACGTACGTCACGGGGAACGCCGATGCAATTTTGGAACACGATTGGATCCGAGTCTGCGGTCTTGATTCTTCCAGACCTGGACTGGTGACGATTGTGGTTTTATGAGGATGTACCTGTGGTGCTTCTCGAAGGATATGACCTGATACTCGGACACGATCGACCAAGATTGGTGATGATTGTGATGGAGAATACTCGCCGGATAATGACCTGGATTGGCAACGACAACGAATGAGGAAATTTGGTGGATAAATGACCTGGACTGGCAACGACAACGAATGAGGAAATTTGGCAATAACGGCGAACAATTGGTGGATAAATGACCTGGACTGGCAACGACTACGAATGAGGAAATTTGGCAATAACGGCGAACGCTTAGTGGATAAATGACCTGGACTGGCAACGACTACGAATGAGGAAATTTGGCAATAACGGCGAACGCTTAGTGGATAAATGACCTGGACTGGCAACGACAACGCCTGAAGCACTGGTTCTATCGGTAACAACGTTGGACTGGTTAGCGTGTTTTATTCGGACGAATAAAACATTTTAGAAAAAGGCAATTTGGTCAAAGTGTGGTCCAAACGTCGGAAAATTTGGAGGTCGAAAAATGTTCCGACGAACTTCAAATTTTGCATGCCCTAAACTCTCTATATTGCGCACTTGTCATAACAAATTGACAGACTTTCGCCGGGAAATGGCAGAGAAATTTCAAAGTTTAGAAAAAACTGGGTTGAGGCTTCCTGACTGCTCTCACGCAAACCGTGGCTGTCTGTACACACCTCTTTGGGGTACTCCTGAGTTGTGCGCATGCTCAGTCATTCGGACTGTCGTTAACGCACCGCAGTTTGGCTCGGCAATTTGGTCAAAGTGTGGTCCAAACGTCGGCAAATTTGGAGGTCGAAAAATGTTCCAACGAACTTCAAATTTTGCATGCCCTAAACTCTCTATATTGCGCACTTGTCATAAAAAATTGACAGACTTTCGCCGGGAAATGGCAGAGAAATGTCAAAGTTTAGAAAAAACTGGGTTGAGGCTTCCTGACTGCTCTCACGCAAACCGTGGCTATCTGTACACACCTCTTTGGGGTACTCCTGAGTTGTGCGCATGCTCAGTCATTCGGACTGTCGTTAACGCACCGCAGTTTGGCTCGGCAATTTGGTCAAAGTGTGGTCCAAACGTCGGCAAATTTGGAGGTCGAAAAATGTTCCGACGAACTTCAAATTTTGCATGCCCTAAACTCTCTATATTGCGCACTTGTCATAAAAAATTGACAGACTTTCGCCGGGAAATGGCAGAGAAATTTCAAAGTTTAGAAAAAACTGGGTTGAGGCTTCCTGACTGCTCTCACGCAAACCGTGGCTGTCTGTACACACCTCTTTGGGGTACTCCTGAGTTGTGCGCATGCTCAGTCATTCGGACTGTCGTTAACGCACCGCAGTTTGGCTCGGCAATTTGGTCAAAGTGTGGTCCAAACGTCGGCAAATTTGGAGGTCGAAAAATGTTCCGACGAACTTCAAATTTTGCATGCCCTAAACTCTCTATATTGCGCACTTGTCAAAAAAAATTGACAGACTTTCGCCGGGAAATGGCAGAGAAATTTCAAAGTTTAGAAAAAACTGGGTTGAGGCTTCCTGACTGCTCTCACGCAAACCGTGGCTGTCTGTACACACCTCTTTGGGGTACTCCTGAGTTGTGGGCATGCTCAGTCATTCGGACTGTCGTTAACGCACCGCAGTTTGGCTCGGCAATTTGGTCAAAGTGTGGTCCAAACGTCGGCAAATTTGGAGGTCGAAAAATGTTCCGACGAACTTCAAATTTTGCATGCCCTAAACTCTCTATATTGCGCACTTGTCATAAAAAATTGAAAGACTTTCGCCGGGAAATGGCAGAGAAACTTCAAAGTTTAGAAAAAACTGGGTTGAGGCTTCCTGACTGCTCTCACGCAAACCGTGGCTGTCTGTACACACCTATTTGGGGTACTCCTGAGTTGTGCGCATGCTCAGTCATTCG
The DNA here is from genome assembly GCA_037783545.1 of Henricia sp. BOLD:AAB3569. Taxonomy (NCBI): domain Eukaryota; kingdom Metazoa; phylum Echinodermata; class Asteroidea; order Spinulosida; family Echinasteridae; genus Henricia; species Henricia sp. BOLD:AAB3569. The sequence continues at coordinate 1,517,117 of JBBELK010000030.1, read as the reverse complement.
GACTGTCGTTAACGCACCGCAGTTTGGCTCGGCAATTTGGTCAAAGTGTGGTCCAAACGTCGGAAAATTTGGAGGTCGAAAAATGTTCCGACGAACTTCAAATTTTGCATGCCCTAAACTCTCTATATTGCGCACTTGTCATAGAAAATTGACAGACTTTCGCCGGGAAATGGCAGAGAAACTTCAAAGTTTAGAAAAAACTGGGTTGAGGCTTCCTGACTGCTCTCACGCAAACCGTGGCTGTCTGTACACACCTATTTGGGGTACTCCTGAGTTGTGCGCATGCTCAGTCATTCGGACTGTCGTTAACGCACCGCAGTTTGGCTCGGCAATTTGGTCAAAGTGTGGTCCAAACGTCGGAAAATTTGGAGGTCGAATAATGTTCCGACGAACTTCAAATTTTGCATGCCCTAAACTCTCTATATTGCGCACTTGTCATAACAAATTGACAGACTTTCGCCGGGAAATGGCAGAGAAATTTCAAAGTTTAGAAAAAACTGGGTTGAGGCTTCCTGACTGCTCTCACGCAAACCGTGGCTGTCTGTACACACCTCTTTGGGGTACTCCTGAGTTGTGCGCATGCTCAGTCATTCGGACTGTCGTTAACGCACCGCAGTTTGGCTCGGCAATTTGGTCAAAGTGTGGTCCAAACGTCGGCAAATTTGGAGGTCGAAAAATGTTCCAACGAACTTCAAATTTTGCATGCCCTAAACTCTCTATATTGCGCACTTGTCATAAAAAATTGACAGACTTTCGCCGGGAAATGGCAGAGAAATGTCAAAGTTTAGAAAAAACTGGGTTGAGGCTTCCTGACTGCTCTCACGCAAACCGTGGCTATCTGTACACACCTCTTTGGGGTACTCCTGAGTTGTGCGCATGCTCAGTCATTCGGACTGTCGTTAACGCACCGCAGTTTGGCTCGGCAATTTGGTCAAAGTGTGGTCCAAACGTCGGCAAATTTGGAGGTCGAAAAATGTTCCGACGAACTTCAAATTTTGCATGCCCTAAACTCTCTATATTGCGCACTTGTCATAAAAAATTGACAGACTTTCGCCGGGAAATGGCAGAGAAATTTCAAAGTTTAGAAAAAACTGGGTTGAGGCTTCCTGACTGCTCTCACGCAAACCGTGGCTGTCTGTACACACCTCTTTGGGGTACTCCTGAGTTGTGCGCATGCTCAGTCATTCGGACTGTCGTTAACGCACCGCAGTTTGGCTCGGCAATTTGGTCAAAGTGTGGTCCAAACGTCGGCAAATTTGGAGGTCGAAAAATGTTCCGACGAACTTCAAATTTTGCATGCCCTAAACTCTCTATATTGCGCACTTGTCAAAAAAAATTGACAGACTTTCGCCGGGAAATGGCAGAGAAATTTCAAAGTTTAGAAAAAACTGGGTTGAGGCTTCCTGACTGCTCTCACGCAAACCGTGGCTGTCTGTACACACCTCTTTGGGGTACTCCTGAGTTGTGGGCATGCTCAGTCATTCGGACTGTCGTTAACGCACCGCAGTTTGGCTCGGCAATTTGGTCAAAGTGTGGTCCAAACGTCGGCAAATTTGGAGGTCGAAAAATGTTCCGACGAACTTCAAATTTTGCATGCCCTAAACTCTCTATATTGCGCACTTGTCATAAAAAATTGAAAGACTTTCGCCGGGAAATGGCAGAGAAACTTCAAAGTTTAGAAAAAACTGGGTTGAGGCTTCCTGACTGCTCTCACGCAAACCGTGGCTGTCTGTACACACCTATTTGGGGTACTCCTGAGTTGTGCGCATGCTCAGTCATTCGGACTGTCGTTAACGCACCGCAGTTTGGCTCGGCAATTTGGTCAAAGTGTGGTCCAAACGTCGGAAAATTTGGAGGTCGAAAAATGTTCCGACGAACTTCAAATTTTGCATGCCCTAAACTCTCTATATTGCGCACTTGTCATAGAAAATTGACAGACTTTCGCCGGGAAATGGCAGAGAAACTTCAAAGTTTAGAAAAAACTGGGTTGAGGCTTCCTGACTGCTCTCACGCAAACCGTGGCTGTCTGTACACACCTATTTGGGGTACTCCTGAGTTGTGCGCATGCTCAGTCATTCGGACTGTCGTTAACGCACCGCAGTTTGGCTCGGCAATTTGGTCAAAGTGTGGTCCAAACGTCGGAAAATTTGGAGGTCGAAAAATGTTCCGACGAACTTCAAATTTTGCATGCCCTAAACTCTCTATATTGCGCACTTGTCATAACAAATTGACAGACTTTCGCCGGGAAATGGCAGAGAAATTTCAAAGTTTAGAAAAAACTGGGTTGAGGCTTCCTGACTGCTCTCACGCAAACCGTGGCTGTCTGTACACACCTCTTTGGGGTACTCCTGAGTTGTGCGCATGCTCAGTCATTCGGACTGTCGTTAACGCACCGCAGTTTGGCTCGGCAATTTGGTCAAAGTGTGGTCCAAACGTCGGCAAATTTGGAGGTCGAAAAATGTTCCAACGAACTTCAAATTTTGCATGCCCTAAACTCTCTATATTGCGCACTTGTCATAAAAAATTGACAGACTTTCGCCGGGAAATGGCAGAGAAATGTCAAAGTTTAGAAAAAACTGGGTTGAGGCTTCCTGACTGCTCTCACGCAAACCGTGGCTATCTGTACACACCTCTTTGGGGTACTCCTGAGTTGTGCGCATGCTCAGTCATTCGGACTGTCGTTAACGCACCGCAGTTTGGCTCGGCAATTTGGTCAAAGTGTGGTCCAAACGTCGGCAAATTTGGAGGTCGAAAAATGTTTCGACGAACTTCAAATTTTGCATGCCCTAAACTCTCTATATTGCGCACTTGTCATAAAAAATTGACAGACTTTCGCCGGGAAATGGCAGAGAAATATCAAAGTTTAGAAAAAACTGGGTTGAGGCTTCCTGACTGCTCTCACGCAAACCGTGGCTGTCTGTACACACCTCTTTGGGGTACTCCTGAGTTGTGCGCATGCTCAGTCATTCGGACTGTCGTTAACGCACCGCAGTTTGGCTCGGCAATTTGGTCAAAGTGTGGTCCAAACGTCGGCAAATTTGGAGGTCGAAAAATGTTCCGACGAACTTCAAATTTTGCATGCCCTAAACTCTCTATATTGCGCACTTGTCATAAAAAATTGACAGACTTTCGCCGGGAAATGGCAGAGAAATTTCAAAGTTTAGAAAAAACTGGGTTGAGGCTTCCTGACTGCTCTCACGCAAACCGTGGCTGTCTGTACACACCTATTTGGGGTACTCCTGAGTTGTGCGCATGCTCAGTCATTCGGACTGTCGTTAACGCACCGCAGTTTGGCTCGGCAATTTGGTCAAAGTGTGGTCCAAACGTCGGCAAATTTGGAGGTCGAAAAATGTTCCGACGAACTTCAAATTTTGCATGCCCTAAACTCTCTATATTGCGCACTTGTCATAAAAAATTGACAGACTTTCGCCGGGAAATGGCAGAGAAATTTCAAAGTTTAGAAAAAACTGGGTTGAGGCTTCCTGACTGCTCTCACGCAAACCGTGGCTGTCTGTACACACCTCTTTGGGGTACTCCTGAGTTGTGCGCATGCTCAGTCATTCGGACTGTAGTTAACGCACCGCAGTTTGGCTCGGCAATTTGGTCAAAGTGTGGTCCAAACGTCGGCAAATTTGGAGGTCGAAAAATGTTCCGACGAACTTCAAATTTTGCATGCCCTAAACTCTCTATATTGCGCACTTGTCATAAAAAATTGACAGACTTTCGCCGGGAAATGGCAGAGAAATTTCAAAGTTTAGAAAAAACTGGGTTGAGGCTTCCTGACTGCTCTCACGCAAACCGTGGCTGTCTGTACACACCTCTTTGGGGTACTCCTGAGTTGTGCGCATGCTCAGTCATTCGGACTGTCGTTAACGCACCGCAGTTTGGCTCGGCAATTTGGTCAAAGTGTGGTCCAAACGTCGGCAAATTTGGAGGTCGAAAAATGTTCCGACGAACTTCAAATTTTGCATGCCCTAAACTCTCTATATTGCGCACTTGTCATAAAAAATTGACAGACTTTCGCCGGGAAATGGCAGAGAAATTTCAAAGTTTAGAAAAAACTGGGTTGAGGCTTCCTGACTGCTCTCACGCAAACCGTGGCTGTCTGTACACACCTCTTTGGGGTACTCCTGAGTTGTGGGCATGCTCAGTCATTCGGACTGTCGTTAACGCACCGCAGTTTGGCTCGGCAATTTGGTCAAAGTGTGGTCCAAACGTCGGCAAATTTGGAGGTCGAAAAATGTTCCGACGAACTTCAAATTTTGCATGCCCTAAACTCTCTATATTGCGCACTTGTCATAAAAAATTGAAAGACTTTCGCCGGGAAATGGCAGAGAAACTTCAAAGTTTAGAAAAAACTGGGTTGAGGCTTCCTGACTGCTCTCACGCAAACCGTGGCTGTCTGTACACACCTATTTGGGGTACTCCTGAGTTGTGCGCATGCTCAGTCATTCGGACTGTCGTTAACGCACCGCAGTTTGGCTCGGCAATTTGGTCAAAGTGTGGTCCAAACGTCGGAAAATTTGGAGGTCGAAAAATGTTCCGACGAACTTCAAATTTTGCATGCCCTAAACTCTCTATATTGCGCACTTGTCATAGAAAATTGACAGACTTTCGCCGGGAAATGGCAGAGAAACTTCAAAGTTTAGAAAAAAATGGGTTGAGGCTTCCTGACTGCTCTCACGCAAACCGTGGCTGTCTGTACACACCTATTTGGGGTACTCCTGAGTTGTGCGCATGCTCAGTCATTCGGACTGTCGTTAACGCACCGCAGTTTGGCTCGGTCGTTAACGCACCGCAGTTTGGGGCGGTCGGGTTGGCGTACGGGTTCTTTCCTCGCTGGCCTGTGATGACCGCTTTCCAAAGGACTACCCTTGCACATAGGTAGTTTGGAGGAGTTTTTCGCGGAATCCCGTGATGTCCTGGAACGTTGCTCAATGATGGAGTGACCAGTACGTACGTCACGGGGAACGCCGATGCAATTTTGGAACACGATTGGATCCGAGTCTGCGGTCTTGATTCTTCCAGACCTGGACTGGTGACGATTGTGGTTTTATGAGGATGTACCTGTGGTGCTTCTCGAAGGATATGACCTGATACTCGGACACGATCGACCAAGATTGGTGATGATTGTGATGGAGAATACTCGCCGGATAATGACCTGGATTGGCAACGACAACGAATGAGGAAATTTGGTGGATAAATGACCTGGACTGGCAACGACAACGAATGAGGAAATTTGGCAATAACGGCGAACAATTGGTGGATAAATGACCTGGACTGGCAACGACTACGAATGAGGAAATTTGGCAATAACGGCGAACGCTTAGTGGATAAATGACCTGGACTGGCAACGACTACGAATGAGGAAATTTGGCAATAACGGCGAACGCTTAGTGGATAAATGACCTGGACTGGCAACGACAACGCCTGAAGCACTGGTTCTATCGGTAACAACGTTGGACTGGTTAGCGTGTTTTATTCGGACGAATAAAACATTTTAGAAAAAGGCAATTTGGTCAAAGTGTGGTCCAAACGTCGGAAAATTTGGAGGTCGAAAAATGTTCCGACGAACTTCAAATTTTGCATGCCCTAAACTCTCTATATTGCGCACTTGTCATAACAAATTGACAGACTTTCGCCGGGAAATGGCAGAGAAATTTCAAAGTTTAGAAAAAACTGGGTTGAGGCTTCCTGACTGCTCTCACGCAAACCGTGGCTGTCTGTACACACCTCTTTGGGGTACTCCTGAGTTGTGCGCATGCTCAGTCATTCGGACTGTCGTTAACGCACCGCAGTTTGGCTCGGCAATTTGGTCAAAGTGTGGTCCAAACGTCGGCAAATTTGGAGGTCGAAAAATGTTCCAACGAACTTCAAATTTTGCATGCCCTAAACTCTCTATATTGCGCACTTGTCATAAAAAATTGACAGACTTTCGCCGGGAAATGGCAGAGAAATGTCAAAGTTTAGAAAAAACTGGGTTGAGGCTTCCTGACTGCTCTCACGCAAACCGTGGCTATCTGTACACACCTCTTTGGGGTACTCCTGAGTTGTGCGCATGCTCAGTCATTCGGACTGTCGTTAACGCACCGCAGTTTGGCTCGGCAATTTGGTCAAAGTGTGGTCCAAACGTCGGCAAATTTGGAGGTCGAAAAATGTTCCGACGAACTTCAAATTTTGCATGCCCTAAACTCTCTATATTGCGCACTTGTCATAAAAAATTGACAGACTTTCGCCGGGAAATGGCAGAGAAATTTCAAAGTTTAGAAAAAACTGGGTTGAGGCTTCCTGACTGCTCTCACGCAAACCGTGGCTGTCTGTACACACCTCTTTGGGGTACTCCTGAGTTGTGCGCATGCTCAGTCATTCGGACTGTCGTTAACGCACCGCAGTTTGGCTCGGCAATTTGGTCAAAGTGTGGTCCAAACGTCGGCAAATTTGGAGGTCGAAAAATGTTCCGACGAACTTCAAATTTTGCATGCCCTAAACTCTCTATATTGCGCACTTGTCAAAAAAAATTGACAGACTTTCGCCGGGAAATGGCAGAGAAATTTCAAAGTTTAGAAAAAACTGGGTTGAGGCTTCCTGACTGCTCTCACGCAAACCGTGGCTGTCTGTACACACCTCTTTGGGGTACTCCTGAGTTGTGGGCATGCTCAGTCATTCGGACTGTCGTTAACGCACCGCAGTTTGGCTCGGCAATTTGGTCAAAGTGTGGTCCAAACGTCGGCAAATTTGGAGGTCGAAAAATGTTCCGACGAACTTCAAATTTTGCATGCCCTAAACTCTCTATATTGCGCACTTGTCATAAAAAATTGAAAGACTTTCGCCGGGAAATGGCAGAGAAACTTCAAAGTTTAGAAAAAACTGGGTTGAGGCTTCCTGACTGCTCTCACGCAAACCGTGGCTGTCTGTACACACCTATTTGGGGTACTCCTGAGTTGTGCGCATGCTCAGTCATTCGGACTGTCGTTAACGCACCGCAGTTTGGCTCGGCAATTTGGTCAAAGTGTGGTCCAAACGTCGGAAAATTTGGAGGTCGAAAAATGTTCCGACGAACTTCAAATTTTGCATGCCCTAAACTCTCTATATTGCGCACTTGTCATAGAAAATTGACAGACTTTCGCCGGGAAATGGCAGAGAAACTTCAAAGTTTAGAAAAAACTGGGTTGAGGCTTCCTGACTGCTCTCACGCAAACCGTGGCTGTCTGTACACACCTATTTGGGGTACTCCTGAGTTGTGCGCATGCTCAGTCATTCGGACTGTCGTTAACGCACCGCAGTTTGGCTCGGCAATTTGGTCAAAGTGTGGTCCAAACGTCGGAAAATTTGGAGGTCGAAAAATGTTCCGACGAACTTCAAATTTTGCATGCCCTAAACTCTCTATATTGCGCACTTGTCATAACAAATTGACAGACTTTCGCCGGGAAATGGCAGAGAAATTTCAAAGTTTAGAAAAAACTGGGTTGAGGCTTCCTGACTGCTCTCACGCAAACCGTGGCTGTCTGTACACACCTCTTTGGGGTACTCCTGAGTTGTGCGCATGCTCAGTCATTCGGACTGTCGTTAACGCACCGCAGTTTGGCTCGGCAATTTGGTCAAAGTGTGGTCCAAACGTCGGCAAATTTGGAGGTCGAAAAATGTTCCAACGAACTTCAAATTTTGCATGCCCTAAACTCTCTATATTGCGCACTTGTCATAAAAAATTGACAGACTTTCGCCGGGAAATGGCAGAGAAATGTCAAAGTTTAGAAAAAACTGGGTTGAGGCTTCCTGACTGCTCTCACGCAAACCGTGGCTATCTGTACACACCTCTTTGGGGTACTCCTGAGTTGTGCGCATGCTCAGTCATTCGGACTGTCGTTAACGCACCGCAGTTTGGCTCGGCAATTTGGTCAAAGTGTGGTCCAAACGTCGGCAAATTTGGAGGTCGAAAAATGTTCCGACGAACTTCAAATTTTGCATGCCCTAAACTCTCTATATTGCGCACTTGTCATAAAAAATTGACAGACTTTCGCCGGGAAATGGCAGAGAAATTTCAAAGTTTAGAAAAAACTGGGTTGAGGCTTCCTGACTGCTCTCACGCAAACCGTGGCTGTCTGTACACACCTCTTTGGGGTACTCCTGAGTTGTGCGCATGCTCAGTCATTCGGACTGTCGTTAACGCACCGCAGTTTGGCTCGGCAATTTGGTCAAAGTGTGGTCCAAACGTCGGCAAATTTGGAGGTCGAAAAATGTTCCGACGAACTTCAAATTTTGCATGCCCTAAACTCTCTATATTGCGCACTTGTCAAAAAAAATTGACAGACTTTCGCCGGGAAATGGCAGAGAAATTTCAAAGTTTAGAAAAAACTGGGTTGAGGCTTCCTGACTGCTCTCACGCAAACCGTGGCTGTCTGTACACACCTCTTTGGGGTACTCCTGAGTTGTGGGCATGCTCAGTCATTCGGACTGTCGTTAACGCACCGCAGTTTGGCTCGGCAATTTGGTCAAAGTGTGGTCCAAACGTCGGCAAATTTGGAGGTCGAAAAATGTTCCGACGAACTTCAAATTTTGCATGCCCTAAACTCTCTATATTGCGCACTTGTCATAAAAAATTGAAAGACTTTCGCCGGGAAATGGCAGAGAAACTTCAAAGTTTAGAAAAAACTGGGTTGAGGCTTCCTGACTGCTCTCACGCAAACCGTGGCTGTCTGTACACACCTATTTGGGGTACTCCTGAGTTGTGCGCATGCTCAGTCATTCGGACTGTCGTTAACGCACCGCAGTTTGGCTCGGCAATTTGGTCAAAGTGTGGTCCAAACGTCGGAAAATTTGGAGGTCGAAAAATGTTCCGACGAACTTCAAATTTTGCATGCCCTAAACTCTCTATATTGCGCACTTGTCATAGAAAATTGACAGACTTTCGCCGGGAAATGGCAGAGAAACTTCAAAGTTTAGAAAAAACTGGGTTGAGGCTTCCTGACTGCTCTCACGCAAACCGTGGCTGTCTGTACACACCTATTTGGGGTACTCCTGAGTTGTGCGCATGCTCAGTCATTCGGACTGTCGTTAACGCACCGCAGTTTGGCTCGGCAATTTGGTCAAAGTGTGGTCCAAACGTCGGAAAATTTGGAGGTCGAAAAATGTTCCGACGAACTTCAAATTTTGCATGCCCTAAACTCTCTATATTGCGCACTTGTCATAACAAATTGACAGACTTTCGCCGGGAAATGGCAGAGAAATTTCAAAGTTTAGAAAAAACTGGGTTGAGGCTTCCTGACTGCTCTCACGCAAACCGTGGCTGTCTGTACACACCTCTTTGGGGTACTCCTGAGTTGTGCGCATGCTCAGTCATTCGGACTGTCGTTAACGCACCGCAGTTTGGCTCGGCAATTTGGTCAAAGTGTGGTCCAAACGTCGGCAAATTTGGAGGTCGAAAAATGTTCCAACGAACTTCAAATTTTGCATGCCCTAAACTCTCTATATTGCGCACTTGTCATAAAAAATTGACAGACTTTCGCCGGGAAATGGCAGAGAAATGTCAAAGTTTAGAAAAAACTGGGTTGAGGCTTCCTGACTGCTCTCACGCAAACCGTGGCTATCTGTACACACCTCTTTGGGGTACTCCTGAGTTGTGCGCATGCTCAGTCATTCGGACTGTCGTTAACGCACCGCAGTTTGGCTCGGCAATTTGGTCAAAGTGTGGTCCAAACGTCGGCAAATTTGGAGGTCGAAAAATGTTCCGACGAACTTCAAATTTTGCATGCCCTAAACTCTCTATATTGCGCACTTGTCATAAAAAATTGACAGACTTTCGCCGGGAAATGGCAGAGAAATATCAAAGTTTAGAAAAAACTGGGTTGAGGCTTCCTGACTGCTCTCACGCAAACCGTGGCTGTCTGTACACACCTCTTTGGGGTACTCCTGAGTTGTGCGCATGCTCAGTCATTCGGACTGTCGTTAACGCACCGCAGTTTGGCTCGGCAATTTGGTCAAAGTGTGGTCCAAACGTCGGCAAATTTGGAGGTCGAAAAATGTTCCGACGAACTTCAAATTTTGCATGCCCTAAACTCTCTATATTGCGCACTTGTCATAAAAAATTGACAGACTTTCGCCGGGAAATGGCAGAGAAATTTCAAAGTTTAGAAAAAACTGGGTTGAGGCTTCCTGACTGCTCTCACGCAAACCGTGGCTGTCTGTACACACCTATTTGGGGTACTCCTGAGTTGTGCGCATGCTCAGTCATTCGGACTGTCGTTAACGCACCGCAGTTTGGCTCGGCAATTTGGTCAAAGTGTGGTCCAAACGTCGGCAAATTTGGAGGTCGAAAAATGTTCCGACGAACTTCAAATTTTGCATGCCCTAAACTCTCTATATTGCGCACTTGTCATAAAAAATTGACAGACTTTCGCCGGGAAATGGCAGAGAAATTTCAAAGTTTAGAAAAAACTGGGTTGAGGTTCCTGACTGCTCTCACGCAAACCGTGGCTGTCTGTACACACCTCTTTGGGGTACTCCTGAGTTGTGCGCATGCTCAGTCATTCGGACTGTCGTTAACGCACCGCAGTTTGGCTCGGCAATTTGGTCAAAGTGTGGTCCAAACGTCGGCAAATTTGGAGGTCGAAAAATGTTCCGACGAACTTCAAATTTTGCATGCCCTAAACTCTCTATATTGCGCACTTGTCATAAAAAATTGACAGACTTTCGCCGGGAAATGGCAGAGAAATTTCAAAGTTTAGAAAAAACTGGGTTGAGGCTTCCTGACTGCTCTCACGCAAACCGTGGCTGTCTGTACACACCTCTTTGGGGTACTCCTGAGTTGTGCGCATGCTCAGTCATTCGGACTGTCGTTAACGCACCGCAGTTTGGCTCGGCAATTTGGTCAAAGTGTGGTCCAAACGTCGGCAAATTTGGAGGTCGAAAAATGTTCCGACGAACTTCAAATTTTGCATGCCCTAAACTCTCTATATTGCGCACTTGTCATAAAAAATTGACAGACTTTCGCCGGGAAATGGCAGAGAAATTTCAAAGTTTAGAAAAAACTGGGTTGAGGCTTCCTGACTGCTCTCACGCAAACCGTGGCTGTCTGTACACACCTATTTGGGGTACTCCTGAGTTGTGCGCATGCTCAGTCATTCGGACTGTCGTTAACGCACCGCAGTTTGGCTCGGCAATTTGGTCAAAGTGTGGTCCAAACGTCGGCAAATTTGGAGGTCGAAAAATGTTCCGACGAACTTCAAATTTTGCATGCCCTAAACTCTCTATATTGCGCACTTGTCATAAAAAATTGACAGACTTTCGCCGGGAAATGGCAGAGAAATTTCAAAGTTTAGAAAAAACTGGGTTGAGGCTTCCTGACTGCTCTCACGCAAACCGTGGCTGTCTGTACACACCTCTTTGGGGTACTCCTGAGTTGTGCGCATGCTCAGTCATTCGGACTGTCGTTAACGCACCGCAGTTTGGCTCGGCAATTTGGTCAAAGTGTGGTCCAAACGTCGGCAAATTTGGAGGTCGAAAAATGTTCCGACGAACTTCAAATTTTGCATGCCCTAAACTCTCTATATTGCGCACTTGTCATAAAAAATTGACAGACTTTCGCCGGGAAATGGCAGAGAAATTTCAAAGTTTAGAAAAAACTGGGTTGAGGCTTCCTGACTGCTCTCACGCAAACCGTGGCTGTCTGTACACACCTATTTGGGGTACTCCTGAGTTGTGCGCATGCTCAGTCATTCGGACTGTCGTTAACGCACCGCAGTTTGGCTCGGCAATTTGGTCAAAGTGTGGTCCAAACGTCGGCAAATTTGGAGGTCGAAAAATGTTCCGACGAACTTCAAATTTTGCATGCCCTAAACTCTCTATATTGCGCACTTGTAATAAAAAATTGACAGACTTTCGCCGGGAAATGGCAGAGAAATTTCAAAGTTTAGAAAAAACTGGGTTGAGGCTTCCTGACTGCTCTCACGCAAACCGTGGCTGTCTGTACACACCTCTTTGGGGTACTCCTGAGTTGTGCGCATGCTCAGTCATTCGGACTGTCGTTAACGCACCGCAGTTTGGCTCGGCAATTTGGTCAAAGTGTGGTCCAAACGTCGGCAAATTTGGAGGTCGAAAAATGTTCCGACGAACTTCAAATTTTGCATGCCCTAAACTCTCTATATTGCGCACTTGTCATAAAAAATTGACAGACTTTCGCCGGGAAATGGCAGAGAAATTTCAAAGTTTAGAAAAAACTGGGTTGAGGCTTCCTGACTGCTCTCACGCAAACCGTGGCTGTCTGTACACACCTCTTTGGGGTACTCCTGAATTGTGCGCATGCTCAGTAATTCGGACTGTCGTTAACGCACCGCAGTTTGGCTCGGCAATTTGGTCAAAGTGTGGTCCAAACGTCGGCAAATTTGGAGGTCGAAAAATGTTCCGACGAACTTCAAATTTTGCATGCCCTAAACTTTCTATATTGCGCACTTGTCATAAAAAATTGACAGACTTTCGCCGGGAAATGGCAGAGAAATTTCAAAGTTTAGAAAAAACTGGGTTGAGGCTTCCTGACTGCTCTCACGCAAACCGTGGCTGTCTGTACACACCCCTTTGGGGTACTCCTGAGTTGTGCGCATGCTCAGTCATTCGGACTGTCGTTAACGCACCGCAGTTTGGCTCGGCAATTTGGTCAAAGTGTGGTCCAAACGTCGGCAAATTTGGAGGTCGAAAAATGTTCCGACGAACTTCAAATTTTGCATGCCCTAAACTCTCTATATTGCGCACTTGTCATAAAAAATTGACAGACTTTCGCCGGGAAATGGCAGAGAAATTTCAAAGTTTAGAAAAAACTGGGTTGAGGCTTCCTGACTGCTCTCACGCAAACCGTGGCTGTCTGTACACACCTATTTGGGGTACTCCTGAGTTGTGCGCATGCTCAGTCATTCGGACTGTCGTTAACGCACCGCAGTTTGGCTCGGCAATTTGGTCAAAGTGTGGTCCAAACGTCGTCAAATTTGGAGGTCGAAAAATGTTCCGACGAACTTCAAATTTTGCATGCCCTAAACTCTCTATATTGCGCACTTGTCATAAAAAATTGACAGACTTTCGCCGGGAAATGGCAGAGAAATTTCAAAGTTTAGAAAAAACTGGGTTGAGGCTTCCTGACTGCTCTCACGCAAACCGTGGCTGTCTGTACACACCTCTTTGGGGTACTCCTGAGTTGTGCGCATGCTCAGTCATTCGGACTGTCGTTAACGCACCGCAGTTTGGCTCGGCAATTTGGTCAAAGTGTGGTCCAAACGTCGGCAAATTTGGAGGTCGAAAAATGTTCCGACGAACTTCAAATTTTGCATGCCCTAAACTCTCTATATTGCGCACTTGTCATAAAAAATTGACAGACTTTCGCCGGGAAATGGCAGAGAAATTTCAAAGTTTAGAAAAAACTGGGTTGAGGCTTCCTGACTGCTCTCACGCAAACCGTGGCTGTCTGTACACACCTATTTGGGGTACTCCTGAGTTGTGCGCATGCTCAGTCATTCGGACTGTCGTTAACGCACCGCAGTTTGGCTCGGCAATTTGGTCAAAGTGTGGTCCAAACGTCGGCAAATTTGGAGGTCGAAAAATGTTCCGACGAACTTCAAATTTTGCATGCCCTAAACTCTCTATATTGCGCACTTGTAATAAAAAATTGACAGACTTTCGCCGGGAAATGGCAGAGAAATTTCAAAGTTTAGAAAAAACTGGGTTGAGGCTTCCTGACTGCTCTCACGCAAACCGTGGCTGTCTGTACACACCTCTTTGGGGTACTCCTGAGTTGTGCGCATGCTCAGTCATTCGGACTGTCGTTAACGCACCGCAGTTTGGCTCGGCAATTTGGTCAAAGTGTGGTCCAAACGTCGGCAAATTTGGAGGTCGAAAAATGTTCCGACGAACTTCAAATTTTGCATGCCCTAAACTCTCTATATTGCGCACTTGTCATAAAAAATTGACAGACTTTCGCCGGGAAATGGCAGAGAAATTTCAAAGTTTAGAAAAAACTGGGTTGAGGCTTCCTGACTGCTCTCACGCAAACCGTGGCTGTCTGTACACACCTCTTTGGGGTACTCCTGAATTGTGCGCATGCTCAGTAATTCGGACTGTCGTTAACGCACCGCAGTTTGGCTCGGCAATTTGGTCAAAGTGTGGTCCAAACGTCGGCAAATTTGGAGGTCGAAAAATGTTCCGACGAACTTCAAATTTTGCATGCCCTAAACTTTCTATATTGCGCACTTGTCATAAAAAATTGACAGACTTTCGCCGGGAAATGGCAGAGAAATTTCAAAGTTTAGAAAAAACTGGGTTGAGGCTTCCTGACTGCTCTCACGCAAACCGTGGCTGTCTGTACACACCCCTTTGGGGTACTCCTGAGTTGTGCGCATGCTCAGTCATTCGGACTGTCGTTAACGCACCGCAGTTTGGCTCGGCAATTTGGTCAAAGTGTGGTCCAAACGTCGGCAAATTTGGAGGTCGAAAAATGTTCCGACGAACTTCAAATTTTGCATGCCCTAAACTCTCTATATTGCGCACTTGTCATAAAAAATTGACAGACTTTCGCCGGGAAATGGCAGAGAAATTTCAAAGTTTAGAAAAAAACTGGGTTGAGGCTTCCTGACTGCTCTCACGCAAACCGTGGCTGTCTGTACACACCTCTTTGGGGTACTCCTGAGTTGTGCGCATGCTCAGTCATTCGGACTGTCGTTAACGCACCGCAGTTTGGCTCGGCAATTTGGTCAAAGTGTGGTCCAAACGTCGGCAAATTTGGAGGTCGAAAAATGTTCCGACGAACTTCAAATTTTGCATGCCCTAAACTCTCTATATTGCGCACTTGTCATAAAAAATTGACAGACTTTCGCCGGGAAATGGGAGAGAAATTTCAAAGTTTAGAAAAAACTGGGTTGAGGCTTCCTGACTGCTCTCACGCAAACCGTGGCTGTCTGTACACACCTCTTTGGGGTACTCCTGAGTTGTGCGCATGCTCAGTCATTCGGACTGTCGTTAACGCACCGCAGTTTGGCTCGGAAATTTGGTCAAAGTGTGGTCCAAACGTCGGCAAATTTGGAGGTCGAAAAATGTTCCGACGAACTTCAAATTTTGCATGCCCTAAACTCTCTATATTGCGCACTTGTAATAAAAAATTGACAGACTTTCGCCGGGAAATGGCAGAGAAATTTCAAAGTTTAGAAAAAAACTGGGTTGAGGCTTCCTGACTGCTCTCACGCAAACCGTGGCTGTCTGTACACACCTCTTTGGGGTACTCCTGAGTTGTGCGCATGCTCAGTCATTCGGACTGTCGTTAACGCACCGCAGTTTGGCTCGGCAATTTGGTCAAAGTGTGGTCCAAACGTCGGCAAATTTGGAGGTCGAAAAATGTTCCGACGAACTTTAAATTTTGCATGCCCTAAACTCTCTATATTGCGCACTTGTCATAAAAAATTGACAGACTTTCGCCGGGAAATGGCAGAGAAATTTCAAAGTTTAGAAAAAACTGGGTTGAGGCTTCCTGACTGCTCTCACGCAAACCGTGGCTGTCTGTACACACCTCTTTGGGGTACTCCTGAATTGTGCGCATGCTCAGTAATTCGGACTGTCGTTAACGCACCGCAGTTTGGCTCGGCAATTTGGTCAAAGTGTGGTCCAAACGTCGGCAAATTTGGAGGTCGAAAAATGTTCCGACGAACTTCAAATTTTGCATGCCCTAAACTTTCTATATTGCGCACTTGTCATAAAAAATTGACAGACTTTCGCCGGGAAATGGCAGAGAAATTTCAAAGTTTAGAAAAAACTGGGTTGAGGCTTCCTGACTGCTCTCACGCAAACCGTGGCTGTCTGTACACACCCCTTTGGGGTACTCCTGAGTTGTGCGCATGCTCAGTCATTCGGACTGTCGTTAACGCACCGCAGTTTGGCTCGGCAATTTGGTCAAAGTGTGGTCCAAACGTCGGCAAATTTGGAGGTCGAAAAATGTTCCGACGAACTTCAAATTTTGCATGCCCTAAACTCTCTATATTGCGCACTTGTCATAAAAAATTGACAGACTTTCGCCGGGAAATGGCAGAGAAATTTCAAAGTTTAGAAAAAAACTGGGTTGAGGCTTCCTGACTGCTCTCACGCAAACCGTGGCTGTCTGTACACACCTCTTTGGGGTACTCCTGAGTTGTGCGCATGCTCAGTCATTCGGACTGTCGTTAACGCACCGCAGTTTGGCTCGGCAATTTGGTCAAAGTGTGGTCCAAACGTCGGCAAATTTGGAGGTCGAAAAATGTTCCGACGAACTTCAAATTTTGCATGCCCTAAACTCTCTATATTGCGCACTTGTCATAAAAAA
This sequence comes from Henricia sp. BOLD:AAB3569, assembly GCA_037783545.1. Lineage (NCBI taxonomy): Eukaryota > Metazoa > Echinodermata > Asteroidea > Spinulosida > Echinasteridae > Henricia > Henricia sp. BOLD:AAB3569. The sequence continues at coordinate 1,500,796 of JBBELK010000030.1, read as the reverse complement.
TTGACAGACTTTCGCCGGGAAATGGGAGAGAAATTTCAAAGTTTAGAAAAAACTGGGTTGAGGCTTCCTGACTGCTCTCACGCAAACCGTGGCTGTCTGTACACACCTCTTTGGGGTACTCCTGAGTTGTGCGCATGCTCAGTCATTCGGACTGTCGTTAACGCACCGCAGTTTGGCTCGGAAATTTGGTCAAAGTGTGGTCCAAACGTCGGCAAATTTGGAGGTCGAAAAATGTTCCGACGAACTTCAAATTTTGCATGCCCTAAACTCTCTATATTGCGCACTTGTAATAAAAAATTGACAGACTTTCGCCGGGAAATGGCAGAGAAATTTCAAAGTTTAGAAAAAAACTGGGTTGAGGCTTCCTGACTGCTCTCACGCAAACCGTGGCTGTCTGTACACACCTCTTTGGGGTACTCCTGAGTTGTGCGCATGCTCAGTCATTCGGACTGTCGTTAACGCACCGCAGTTTGGCTCGGCAATTTGGTCAAAGTGTGGTCCAAACGTCGGCAAATTTGGAGGTCGAAAAATGTTCCGACGAACTTTAAATTTTGCATGCCCTAAACTCTCTATATTGCGCACTTGTCATAAAAAATTGACAGACTTTCGCCGGGAAATGGCAGAGAAATTTCAAAGTTTAGAAAAAACTGGGTTGAGGCTTCCTGACTGCTCTCACGAAAACCGTGGCTGTCTGTACACACCTCTTTGGGGTACTCCTGAGTTGTGCGCATGCTCAGTCATTCGGACTGTCGTTAACGCACCGCAGTTTGGCTCGGCAATTTGGTCAAAGTGTGGTCCAAACGTCGGCAAATTTGGAGGTCGAAAAATGTCTCGACGAACTTCAAATTTTGCATGCCCTAAACTCTCTATATTGCGCACTTGTCATAAAAAATTGACAGACTTTCGCCGGGAAATGGCAGAGAAATTTCAAAGTTTAGAAAAAACTGGGTTGAGGCTTCCTGACTGCTCTCACGCAAACCGTGGCTGTCTGTACACACCTCTTTGGGGTACTCCTGAGTTTTGCGCATGCTCAGTCATTCGGACTGTCGTTAACGCACCGCAGTTTGGCTCGGCAATTTGGTCAAAGTGTGGTCCAAACGTCGGCAAATTTGGAGGTCGAAAAATGTTCCGACGAACTTCAAATTTTGCATGCCCTAAACTCTCTATATTGCGCACTTGTAATAAAAAATTGACAGACTTTCGCCGGGAAATGGCAGAGAAATTTCAAAGTTTAGAAAAAAACTGGGTTGAGGCTTCCTGACTGCTCTCACGCAAACCGTGGCTGTCTGTACACACCTCTTTGGGGTACTCCTGAGTTGTGCGCATGCTCAGTCATTCGGACTGTCGTTAACGCACCGCAGTTTGGCTCGGCAATTTGGTCAAAGTGTGGTCCAAACGTCGGCAAATTTGGAGGTCGAAAAATGTTCCGACGAACTTTAAATTTTGCATGCCCTAAACTCTCTATATTGCGCACTTGTCATAAAAAATTGACAGACTTTCGCCCGGAAATGGCAGAGAAATTTCAAAGTTTAGAAAAAACTGGGTTGAGGCTTCCTGACTGCTCTCACGAAAACCGTGGCTGTCTGTACACACCTCTTTGGGGTACTCCTGAGTTGTGCGCATGCTCAGTCATTCGGACTGTCGTTAACGCACCGCAGTTTGGCTCGGCAATTTGGTCAAAGTGTGGTCCAAACGTCGGCAAATTTGGAGGTCGAAAAATGTCCCGACGAACTTCAAATTTTGCATGCCCTAAACTCTCTATATTGCGCACTTGTCATAAAAAATTGACAGAATTTCGCCGGGAAATGGCAGAGAAATTTCAAAGTTTAGAAAAAACTGGGTTGAGGCTTCCTGACTGCTCTCACGCAAACCGTGGCTGTCTGTACACACCTCTTTGGGGTACTCCTGAGTTTTGCGCATGCTCAGTCATTCGGACTGTCGTTAACGCACCGCAGTTTGGCTCGGCAATTTGGTCAAAGTGTGGTCCAAACGTCGGCAAATTTGGAGGTCGAAAAATGTTCCGACGAACTTCAAATTTTGCATGCCCTAAACTCTCTATATTGCGCACTTGTCATAAAAAATTGACAGACTTTCGCCGGGAAATGGCAGAGAAATTTCAAAGTTTAGAAAAAACTGGGTTGAGGCTTCCTGACTGCTCTCACGCAAACCGTGGCTGTCTGTACACACCTCTTTGGGGTACTCCTGAGTTGTGCGCATGCTCAGTCATTCGGACTGTCGTTAACGCACCGCAGTTTGGCTCGGAAATTTGGTCAAAGTGTGGTCCAAACGTCGGCAAATTTGGAGGTCGAAAAATGTTCCGACGAACTTCAAATTTTGCATGCCCTAAACTCTCTATATTGCGCACTTGTAATAAAAAATTGACAGACTTTCGCCGGGAAATGGCAGAGAAATTTCAAAGTTTAGAAAAAAACTGGGTTGAGGCTTCCTGACTGCTCTCACGCAAACCGTGGCTGTCTGTACACACCTCTTTGGGGTACTCCTGAGTTGTGCGCATGCTCAGTCATTCGGACTGTCGTTAACGCACCGCAGTTTGGCTCGGCAATTTGGTCAAAGTGTGGTCCAAACGTCGGCAAATTTGGAGGTCGAAAAATGTTCCGACGAACTTTAAATTTTGCATGCCCTAAACTCTCTATATTGCGCACTTGTCATAAAAAATTGACAGACTTTCGCCGGGAAATGGCAGAGAAATTTCAAAGTTTAGAAAAAACTGGGTTGAGGCTTCCTGACTGCTCTCACGAAAACCGTGGCTGTCTGTACACACCTCTTTGGGGTACTCCTGAGTTGTGCGCATGCTCAGTCATTCGGACTGTCGTTAACGCACCGCAGTTTGGCTCGGCAATTTGGTCAAAGTGTGGTCCAAACGTCGGCAAATTTGGAGGTCGAAAAATGTCTCGACGAACTTCAAATTTTGCATGCCCTAAACTCTCTATATTGCGCACTTGTCATAAAAAATTTACAGACTTTCGCCGGGAAATGGCAGAGAAATTTCAAAGTTTAGAAAAAACTGGGTTGAGGCTTCCTGACTGCTCTCACGCAAACCGTGGCTGTCTGTACACACCTCTTTGGGGTACTCCTGAGTTTTGCGCATGCTCAGTCATTCGGACTGTCGTTAACGCACCGCAGTTTGGCTCGGCAATTTGGTCAAAGTGTGGTCCAAACGTCGGCAAATTTGGAGGTCGAAAAATGTTCCGACGAACTTCAAATTTTGCATGCCCTAAACTCTCTATATTGCGCACTTGTCATAAAAAATTGACAGACTTTCGCCGGGAAATGGCAGAGAAATTTCAAAGTTTAGAAAAAACTGGGTTGAGGCTTCCTGACTGCTCTCACGCAAACCGTGGCTGTCTGTACACACCTCTTTGGGGTACTCCTGAGTTGTGCGCATGCTCAGTCATTCGGACTGTCGTTGACGCACCGCAGTTTGGCTCGGCAATTTGGTCAAAGTGTGGTCCAAACGTCGGCAAATTTGGAGGTCGAAAAATGTTCCGACGAACTTCAAATTTTGCATGCCCTAAACTCTCTATATTGCGCACTTGTCATAAAAAATTGACAGACTTTCGCCGGGAAATGGCAGAGAAATTTCAAAGTTTAGAAAAAACTGGGTTGAGGCTTCCTGACTGCTCTCACGCAAACCGTGGCTGTCTGTACACACCTCTTTGGGGTACTCCTAAGTTGTGCGCATGCTCAGTCATTCGGACTGTCGTTAACGCACCGCAGTTTGGCTCGGCAATTTGGTCAAAGTGTGGTCCAAACGTCGGCAAATTTGGAGGTCGAAAAATGTTCCGACGAACTTCACATTTTGCATGCCCTAAACTCTCTATATTGCGCACTTGTCATAAAAAATTGACAGACTTTCGCCGGGAAATGGCAGAGAAATATCAAAGTTTAGAAAAAACTGGGTTGAGGCTTCCTGACTGCTCTCACGCAAACCGTGGCTGTCTGTACACACCTCTTTGGGGTACTCCTGAGTTGTGCGCATGCTCAGTCATTCGGACTGTCGTTAACGCACCGCAGTTTGGCTCGGCAATTTGGTCAAAGTGTGGTCCAAACGTCGGCAAATTTGGAGGTCGAAAAATGTTCCGACGAACTTCAAATTTTGCATGCCCTAAACTCTCTATATTGCGCACTTGTCATAAAAAATTGACAGACTTTCGCCGGGAAATGGCAGAGAAACTTCAAAGTTTAGAAAAAACTGGGTTGAGGCTTCCTGACTGCTCTCACGCAAACCGTGGCTGTCTGTACACACCTATTTGGGGTACTCCTGAGTTGTGCGCATGCTCAGTCATTCGGACTGTCGTTAACGCACCGCAGTTTGGCTCGGCAATTTGGTCAAAGTGTGGTCCAAACGTCGGAAAATTTGGAGGTCGAAAAATGTTCCGACGAACTTCAAATTTTGCATGCCCTAAACTCTCTATATTGCGCACTTGTCATAAAAAATTGACAGACTTTCGCCGGGAAATGGCAGAGAAACTTCAAAGTTTAGAAAAAACTGGGTTGAGGCTTCCTGACTGCTCTCACGCAAACCGTGGCTGTCTGTACACACCTATTTGGGGTACTCCTGAGTTGTGCGCATGCTCAGTCATTCGGACTGTCGTTAACGCACCGCAGTTTGGCTCGGCAATTTGGTCAAAGTGTGGTCCAAACGTCGGAAAATTTGGAGGTCGAAAAATGTTCCGACGAACTTCAAATTTTGCATGCCCTAAACTCTCTATATTGCGCACTTGTCATAACAAATTGACAGACTTTCGCCGGGAAATGGCAGAGAAATTTCAAAGTTTAGAAAAAACTGGGTTGAGGCTTCCTGACTGCTCTCACGCAAACCGTGGCTGTCTGTACACACCTCTTTGGGGTACTCCTGAGTTGTGCGCATGCTCAGTCATTCGGACTGTCGTTAACGCACCGCAGTTTGGCTCGGCAATTTGGTCAAAGTGTGGTCCAAACGTCGGCAAATTTGGAGGTCGAAAAATGTTCCGACGAACTTCAAATTTTGCATGCCCTAAACTCTCTATATTGCGCACTTGTCATAAAAAATTGACAGACTTTCGCCGGGAAATGGCAGAGAAATTTCAAAGTTTAGAAAAAACTGGGTTGAGGCTTCCTGACTGCTCTCACGCAAACCGTGGCTGTCTGTACACACCTCTTTGAGGTACTTCTGAGTTGTGCGCATGCTCAGTCATTCGGACTGTCGTTAACGCACCGCAGTTTGGCTCGGCAATTTGGTCAAAGTGTGGTCCAAACGTCGGAAAATTTGGAGGTCGAAAAATGTTCCGACGAACTTCAAATTTTGCATGCCCTAAACTCTCTATATTGCGCACTTGTCATAAAAAATTGACAGACTTTCGCCGGGAAATGGCAGAGAAATTTCAAAGTTTAGAAAAAACTGGGTTGAGGCTTCCTGACTCCTCTCACGCAAACCGTGGCTGTCTGTACACACCTCTTTAGGGTACTCCTGAGTTGTGCGCATGCTCAGTCATTCGGACTGTCGTTAACGCACCGCAGTTTGGCTCGGCAATTTGGTCAAAGTGTGGTCCAAACGTCGGCAAATTTGGAGGTCGAAAAATGTTCCGACGAACTTCAAATTTTGCATGCCCTAAACTCTCTATATTGCGCACTTGTCATAAAAAAATGACAGACTTTCGCCGGGAAATGGCAGAGAAATTTCAAAGTTTAGAAAAAACTGGGTTGAGGCTTCCTGACTGCTCTCACGCAAACCGTGGCTGTCTGTACACACCTCTTTGGGGTACTCCTGAGTTGTGCGCATGCTCAGTCATTCGGACTGTCGTTAACGCACCGCAGTTTGGCTCGGCAATTTGGTCAAAGTGTGGTCCAAACGTCGGCAAATTTGGAGGTCGAAAAATGTTCCGACGAACTTCAAATTTTGCATGCCCTAAACTCTCTATATTGCGCACTTGTCATAAAAAATTGACAGACTTTCGCCGGGAAATGGCAGAGAAATTTCAAAGTTTAGAAAAAACTGGGTTGAGGCTTCCTGACTGCTCTCACGCAAACCGTGGCTGTCTGTACACACCTCTTTGGGGTACTCCTGAGTTGTGGGCATGCTCAGTCATTCGGACTGTCGTTAACGCACCGCAGTTTGGCTCGGCAATTTGGTCAAAGTGTGGTCCAAACGTCGGCAAATTTGGAGGTCGAAAAATGTTCCGACGAACTTCAAATTTTGCATGCCCTAAACTCTCTATATTGCGCACTTGTCATAAAAAATTGACAGACTTTCGCCGGGAAATGGCAGAGAAATTTCAAAGTTTAGAAAAAAACTGGGTTGAGGCTTCCTGACTGCTCTCACGCAAACCGTGGCTGTCTGTACACACCTCTTTGGGGTACTCCTGAGTTGTGCGCATGCTCAGTCATTCGGACTGTCGTTAACGCACCGCAGTTTGGCTCGGCAATTTGGTCAAAGTGTGGTCCAAACGTCGGCAAATTTGGAGGTCGAAAAATGTTCCGACGAACTTCAAATTTTGCATGCCCTAAACTCTTTCGCCGGAAAATGGCAGAGAAACTTCAAAGTTTAGAAAAAACTGGGTTGAGGCTTCCTGACTGCTCTCACGCAAACCGTGGCTGTCTGTACACACCTATTTGGGGTACTCCTGAGTTGTGCGCATGCTCAGTCATTCGGACTGTCGTTAACGCACCGCAGTTTGGCTCGGCAATTTGGTCAAAGTGTGGTCCAAACGTCGGAAAATTTGGAGGTCGAAAAATGTTCCGACGAACTTCAAATTTTGCATGCCCTAAACTCTCTATATTGCGCACTTGTCATAAAAAATTGACAGACTTTCGCCGGGAAATGGCAGAGAAATTTCAAAGTTTAGAAAAAACTGGGTTGAGGCTTCCTGACTGCTCTCACGCAAACCGTGGCTGTCTGTACACACCTATTTGGGGTACTCCTGAGTTGTGCGCATGCTCAGTCATTCGGACTGTCGTTGACGCACCGCAGTTTGGCTCGGCAATTTGGTCAAAGTGTGGTCCAAACGTCGGCAAATTTGGAGGTCGAAAAATGTTCCGACGAACTTCAAATTTTGCATGCCCTAAACTCTCTATATTGCGCACTTGTCATAAAAAATTGACAGACTTTCGCCGGGAAATGGCAGAGAAATTTCAAAGTTTAGAAAAAACTGGGTTGAGGCTTCCTGACTGCTCTCACGCAAACCGTGGCTGTCTGTACACACCTCTTTGAGGTACTTCTGAGTTGTGCGCATGCTCAGTCATTCGGACTGTCGTTAACGCACCGCAGTTTGGCTCGGCAATTTGGTCAAAGTGTGGTCCAAACGTCGGAAAATTTGGAGGTCGAAAAATGTTCCGACGAACTTCAAATTTTGCATGCCCTAAACTCTCTATATTGCGCACTTGTCATAAAAAATTGACAGACTTTCGCCGGGAAATGGCAGAGAAATTTCAAAGTTTAGAAAAAACTGGGTTGAGGCTTCCTGACTCCTCTCACGCAAACCGTGGCTGTCTGTACACACCTCTTTAGGGTACTCCTGAGTTGTGCGCATGCTCAGTCATTCGGACTGTCGTTAACGCACCGCAGTTTGGCTCGGCAATTTGGTCAAAGTGTGGTCCAAACGTCGGCAAATTTGGAGGTCGAAAAATGTTCCGACGAACTTCAAATTTTGCATGCCCTAAACTCTCTATATTGCGCACTTGTCATAAAAAATTGACAGACTTTCGCCGGGAAATGGCAGAGAAATTTCAAAGTTTAGAAAAAACTGGGTTGAGGCTTCCTGACTGCTCTCACGCAAACCGTGGCTGTCTGTACACACCTCTTTGGGGTACTCCTGAGTTGTGCGCATGCTCAGTCATTCGGACTGTCGTTAACGCACCGCAGTTTGGCTCGGCAATTTGGTCAAAGTGTGGTCCAAACGTCGGCAAATTTGGAGGTCGAAAAATGTTCCGACGAACTTCAAATTTTGCATGCCCTAAACTCTCTATATTGCGCACTTGTCATAAAAAATTGACAGACTTTCGCCGGGAAATGGCAGAGAAATTTCAAAGTTTAGAAAAAACTGGGTTGAGGCTTCCTGACTGCTCTCACGCAAACCGTGGCTGTCTGTACACACCTCTTTGGGGTACTCCTGAGTTGTGGGCATGCTCAGTCATTCGGACTGTCGTTAACGCACCGCAGTTTGGCTCGGCAATTTGGTCAAAGTGTGGTCCAAACGTCGGCAAATTTGGAGGTCGAAAAATGTTCCGACGAACTTCAAATTTTGCATGCCCTAAACTCTCTATATTGCGCACTTGTCATAAAAAATTGACAGACTTTCGCCGGGAAATGGCAGAGAAATTTCAAAGTTTAGAAAAAAACTGGGTTGAGGCTTCCTGACTGCTCTCACGCAAACCGTGGCTGTCTGTACACACCTCTTTGGGGTACTCCTGAGTTGTGCGCATGCTCAGTCATTCGGACTGTCGTTAACGCACCGCAGTTTGGCTCGGCAATTTGGTCAAAGTGTGGTCCAAACGTCGGCAAATTTGGAGGTCGAAAAATGTTCCGACGAACTTCAAATTTTGCATGCCCTAAACTCTCTATATTGCGCACTTGTCATAAAAAATTGACAGACTTTCGCCGGAAAATGGCAGAGAAACTTCAAAGTTTAGAAAAAACTGGGTTGAGGCTTCCTGACTGCTCTCACGCAAACCGTGGCTGTCTGTACACACCTATTTGGGGTACTCCTGAGTTGTGCGCATGCTCAGTCATTCGGACTGTCGTTAACGCACCGCAGTTTGGCTCGGCAATTTGGTCAAAGTGTGGTCCAAACGTCGGAAAATTTGGAGGTCGAAAAATGTTCCGACGAACTTCAAATTTTGCATGCCCTAAACTCTCTATATTGCGCACTTGTCATAAAAAATTGACAGACTTTCGCCGGGAAATGGCAGAGAAACTTCAAAGTTTAGAAAAAACTGGGTTGAGGCTTCCTGACTGCTCTCACGCAAACCGTGGCTGTCTGTACACACCTATTTGGGGTACTCCTGAGTTGTGCGCATGCTCAGTCATTCGGACTGTCGTTAACGCACCGCAGTTTGGCTCGGCAATTTGGTCAAAGTGTGGTCCAAACGTCGGAAAATTTGGAGGTCGAAAAATGTTCCGACGAACTTCAAATTTTGCATGCCCTAAACTCTCTATATTGCGCACTTGTCATAACAAATTGACAGACTTTCGCCGGGAAATGGCAGAGAAATTTCAAAGTTTAGAAAAAACTGGGTTGAGGCTTCCTGACTGCTCTCACGCAAACCGTGGCTGTCTGTACACACCTCTTTGGGGTACTCCTGAGTTGTGCGCATGCTCAGTCATTCGGACTGTCGTTAACGCACCGCAGTTTGGCTCGGCAATTTGGTCAAAGTGTGGTCCAAACGTCGGCAAATTTGGAGGTCGAAAAATGTTCCGACGAACTTCAAATTTTGCATGCCCTAAACTCTCTATATTGCGCACTTGTCATAAAAAATTGACAGACTTTCGCCGGGAAATGGCAGAGAAATTTCAAAGTTTAGAAAAAACTGGGTTGAGGCTTCCTGACTGCTCTCACGCAAACCGTGGCTATCTGTACACACCTCTTTGGGGTACTCCTGAGTTGTGCGCATGCTCAGTCATTCGGACTGTCGTTAACGCACCGCAGTTTGGCTCGGCAATTTGGTCAAAGTGTGGTCCAAACGTCGGCAAATTTGGAGGTCGAAAAATGTTCCGACGAACTTCAAATTTTGCATGCCCTAAACTCTCTATATTGCGCACTTGTCATAAAAAATTGACAGACTTTCGCCGGGAAATGGCAGAGAAATTTCAAAGTTTAGAAAAAACTGGGTTGAGGCTTCCTGACTGCTCTCACGCAAACCGTGGCTGTCTGTACACACCTCTTTGGGGTACTCCTGAGTTGTGCGCATGCTCAGTCATTCGGACTGTCGTTAACGCACCGCAGTTTGGCTCGGCAATTTGGTCAAAGTGTGGTCCAAACGTCGGCAAATTTGGAGGTCGAAAAATGTTCCGACGAACTTCAAATTTTGCATGCCCTAAACTCTCTATATTGCGCACTTGTCATAAAAAATTGACAGACTTTCGCCGGGAAATGGCAGAGAAATATCAAAGTTTAGAAAAAACTGGGTTGAGGCTTCCTGACTGCTCTCACGCAAACCGTGGCTGTCTGTACACACCTCTTTGGGGTACTCCTGAGTTGTGCGCATGCTCAGTCATTCGGACTGTCGTTAACGCACCGCAGTTTGGCTCGGCAATTTGGTCAAAGTGTGGTCCAAACGTCGGCAAATTTGGAGGTCGAAAAATGTTCCGACGAACTTCAAATTGTGCATGCCCTAAACTCTCTATATTGCGCACTTGTCATAAAAAATTGACAGACTTTCGCCGGGAAATGGCAGAGAAATTTCAAAGTTTAGAAAAAACTGGGTTGAGGCTTCCTGACTGCTCTCACGCAAACCGTGGCTGTCTGTACACACCTATTTGGGGTACTCCTGAGTTGTGCGCATGCTCAGTCATTCGGACTGTCGTTAACGCACCGCAGTTTGGCTCGGCAATTTGGTCAAAGTGTGGTCCAAACGTCGGCAAATTTGGAGGTCGAAAAATGTTCCGACGAACTTCAAATTTTGCATGCCCTAAACTCTCTATATTGCGCACTTGTCATAAAAAATTGACAGACTTTCGCCGGGAAATGGCAGAGAAATTTCAAAGTTTAGAAAAAACTGGGTTGAGGCTTCCTGACTGCTCTCACGCAAACCGTGGCTGTCTGTACACACCTATTTGGGGTACTCCTGAGTTGTGCGCATGCTCAGTCATTCGGACTGTCGTTAACGCACCGCAGTTTGGCTCGGTCGTTAACGCACCGCAGTTTGGGGCGGTCGGGTTGGCGTACGGGTTCTTTCCCCGCTGGCCTGTGATGACCGCTTTCCAAAGGACTACCCTTGCACATAGGTAGTTTGGAGGAGTTTTTCGCGGAATCCCGTGATGTCCTGGAACGTTGCTCAATGATGGAGTGACCAGTACGTACGTCACGGGGAACGCCGATGCAATTTTGGAACACGATTGGATCCGAGTCTGCGGTCTTGATTCTTCCAGACCTGGACTGGTGACGATTGTGGTTTTATGAGGATGTACCTGTGGTGCTTCTCGAAGGATATGACCTGATACTCGGACACGATCGACCAAGATTGGTGATGATTGTGATGGAGAATACTCGCCGGATAATGACCTGGATTGGCAACGACAACGAATGAGGAAATTTGGTGGATAAATGACCTGGACTGGCAACGACAACGAATGAGGAAATTTGGCAATAACGGCGAACAATTGGTGGATAAATGACCTGGACTGGCAACGACTACGAATGAGGAAATTTGGCAATAACGGCGAACGCTTAGTGGATAAATGACCTGGACTGGCAACGACAACGGCTGAAGCACTGGTTCTATCGGTAACAACGTTGGACTGGTTAGCGTGTTTTATTCGGACGAATAAAACATTTTAGAAATCGGCAATTTGGTCAAAGTGTGGTCCAAACGTCGGCAAATTTGGAGGTCGAAAAATGTTCCGACGAACTTAAAATTTTGCATGCCCTAAACTCTCTATATTGCGCACTTGTCATAAAAAATTGACAGACTTTCGCCGGGAAATGGCAGAGAAATTTCAAAGTTTAGAAAAAACTGGGTTGAGGCTTCCTGACTGCTCTCACGCAAACCGTGGCTGTCTGTACACACCTCTTTGGGGTACTCCTGAGTTGTGCGCATGCTCAGTCATTCGGACTGTCGTTAACGCACCGCAGTTTGGCTCGGCAATTTGGTCAAAGTGTGGTCCAAACGTCGGCAAATTTGGAGGTCGAAAAATGTTCCGACGAACTTCAAATTTTGCATGCCCTAAACTCTCTATATTGCGCACTTGTCATAAAAAATTGACAGACTTTCGCCGGGAAATGGCAGAGAAATTTCAAAGTTTAGAAAAAACTGGGTTGAGGCTTCCTGACTGCTCTCACGCAAACCGTGGCTGTCTGTACACACCTCTTTGGGGTACTCCTGAGTTGTGCGCATGCTCAGTCATTCGGACTGTCGTTAACGCACCGCAGTTTGGCTCGGCAATTTGGTCAAAGTGTGGTCCAAACGTCGGCAAATTTGGAGGTCGAAAAATGTTCCGACGAACTTCAAATTTTGCATTCTCTAAACTCTCTATATTGCGCACTTGTCATAAAAAATTGACAGACTTTCGCCGGGAAATGGCAGAGAAATTTCAAAGTTTAGAAAAAACTGGGTTGAGGCTTCCTGACTGCTCTCACGCAAACCGTGGCTGTCTGTACACACCTATTTGGGGTACTCCTGAGTTGTGCGCATGCTCAGTCATTCGGACTGTCGTTAACGCACCGCAGTTTGGCTCGGCAATTTGGTCAAAGTGTGGTCCAAACGTCGGCAAATTTGGAGGTCGAAAAATGTTCCGACGAACTTCAAATTTTGCATGCCCTAAACTCTCTATATTGCGCACTTGTCATAAAAAATTGACAGACTTTCGCCGGGAAATGGCAGAGAAATTTCAAAGTTTAGAAAAAACTGGGTTGAGGCTTCCTGACTGCTCTCACGCAAACCGTGGCTGTCTGTACACACCTCTTTGGGGTACTCCTGAGTTGTGCGCATGCTCAGTCATTCGGACTGTCGTTAACGCACCGCAGTTTGGCTCGGCAATTTGGTTAAAGTGTGGTCCAAACGTCGGCAAATTTGGAGGTCGAAAAATGTTCCGACGAACTTCAAATTTTGCATGCCCTAAACTCTCTATATTGCGCACTTGTCATAAAAAATTGACAGACTTTCGCCGGGAAATGGCAGAGAAATTTCAAAGTTTAGAAAAAACTGGGTTGAGGCTTCCTGACTGCTCTCACGCAAACCGTGGCTGTCTGTACACACCTCTTTGGGGTACTCCTGAGTTGTGCGCATGCTCAGTCATTCGGACTGTTGTTAACGCACCGCAGTTTGGCTCGGCAATTTGGTCAAAGTGTGGTCCAAACGTCGGCAAATTTGGAGGTCGAAAAATGTTCCGACGAACTTCAAATTTTGCATGCCCTAAACTCTCTATATTGCGCACTTGTCATAAAAAATTGACAGACTTTCGCCGGGAAATGGCAGAGAAATTTCAAAGTTTAGAAAAAACTGGGTTGAGGCTTCCTGACTGCTCTCACGCAAACCGTGGCTGTCTGTACACACCTATTTGGGGTACTCCTGAGTTGTGCGCATGCTCAGTCATTCGGACTGTCGTTAACGCACCGCAGTTTGGCTCGGCAATTTGGTCAAAGTGTGGTCCAAACGTCGGCAAATTTGGAGGTCGAAAAATGTTCCGACGAACTTCAAATTTTGCATGCCCTAAACTCTCTATATTGCGCACTTGTCATAAAAAATTGACAGACTTTCGCCGGGAAATGGCAGAGAAATTTCAAAGTTTAGAAAAAACTGGGTTGAGGCTTCCTGACTGCTCTCACGCAAACCGTGGCTGTCTGTACACACCTATTTGGGGTACTCCTGAGTTGTGCGCATGCTCAGTCATTCGGACTGTCGTTAACGCACCGCAGTTTGGCTCGGCAATTTGGTCAAAGTGTGGTCCAAACGTCGGCAAATTTGGAGGTCGAAAAATGTTCCGACGAACTTCAAATTTTGCATGCCCTAAACTCTCTATATTGCGCACTTGTCATAAAAAAATTGACAGACTTTCGCCGGGAAATGGCAGAGAAATTTCAAAGTTTAGAAAAAACTGGGTTGAGGCTTCCTGACTGCTCTCACGCAAACCGTGGCTGTCTGTACACACCTCTTTGGGGTACTCCTGAGTTGTGCGCATGCTCAGTCATTCGGACTGTCGTTAACGCACCGCAGTTTGGCTCGGCAATTTGGTCAAAGTGTGGTCCAAACGTCGGCAAATTTGGAGGTCGAAAAATGTTCCGACGAACTTCAAATTTTGCATGCCCTAAACTCTCTATATTGCGCACTTGTCATAAAAAAATTGACAGACTTTCGCCGGGAAATGGCAGAGAAATTTCAAAGTTTAGAAAAAACTGGGTTGAGGCTTCCTGACTGCTCTCACGCAAACCGTGGCTGTCTGTACACACCTCTTTGGGGTACTCCTGAGTTGTGCGCATGCTCAGTCATTCGGACTGTCGTTAACGCACCGCAGTTTGGCTCGGCAATTTGGTCAAAGTGTGGTCCAAACGTCGGCAAATTTGGAGGTCGAAAAATGTTCCGACGAACTTCAAATTTTGCATGCCCTAAACTCTCTATATTGCGCACTTGTCATAACAAATTGACAGACTTTCGCCGGGAAATGGCAGAGAAATATCAAAGTTTAGAAAAAAATGGGTTGAGGCTTCCTGACTGCTCTCACGCAAACCGTGGCTGTCTGTACACACCTCTTTGGTGTACTCCTGAGTTGTGCGCATGCTCAGTCATTCGGACTGTCGTTAACGCACCGCAGTTTGGCTCGGCAATTTGGTCAAAGTGTGGTCCAAACGTCGGCAAATTTGGAGGTCGAAAAATTTTCTGACGAACTTCAAATTTTGCATGCTCCAAGCAGTCTATATTCCGCACCTGTCCTAAAAAATTGACAGACTTTCGCCGAGAAATAGCAGAGAAATTTCAATATGTAGGGAAATTTCCTGCTTGCTCCGCAACCCGTGGCTGTCCCGACACTCTGCTTTGGTGTACTCCTGACTCGTGCGCATGCGTAGGCCTTTGGATGGTCGTTGACACACCCCAGTTTGGGACGGCAATTTTGGTCAAAGTGTGGTCCAAACGTCGGCAAATTTGGAGGTCGAAAAATTTTCTGACGAACTTCAAATTTTGCATGCTCCAAGCAGTCTATATTCCGCACCTGTCTTAAAAAATTGACAGACTTTCGCCGGCAAATTGCAGAGAAATTTCAATATGTAGGGAAATGTCCTGCTTGCTCCGCAACCCGTGGCTGTCCCGACACTCTGCTTTGGTGTACTCCTGACTCGTGCGCATGCGTAGTCCTTTGGATGGTCGTTGACACACCCCAGTTTGGGACGGCAATTTTGGTCAAAGTGTGGTCCAAACGTCGGCAAATTTGGAGGTCGAACAATTTTCTGACGAACTTCAAATTTTGCATGCTCCAAGCAGTCTATATTCCGCACCTGTCCTAAAAAATTGACAGACTTTCGCCGGCAAATTGCAGAGAAATTTCAATATGTAGGGAATTTCCTGCTTGCTCCGCAACCCGTGGCTGTCCCGACACTCTGCTTTGGTGTACTCCTGACTCGTGCGCATGCGTAGGCCTTTGGATGGTCGTTGACACACCCCAGTTTGGGACGGCAATTTTGGTCAAAGTGTGGTCCAAACGTCGGCAAATTTGGAGGTCGAAAAATTTTCTGACGAACTTCAAATTTTGCATGCTCCAAGCAGTCTATATTCCGCACCTGTCCTAAAAAATTGACAGACTTTCGCCGAGAAATAGCAGAGAAATTTCAATATGTAGGGAAATTTCCTGCTTGCTCCGCAACCCGTGGCTGTCCCGACACTCTGCTTTGGTGTACTCCTGACTCGTGCGCATGCGTAGGCCTTTGGATGGTCGTTGACACACCCCAGTTTGGGACGGCAATTTTGGTCAAAGTGTGGTCCAAACGTCGGCAAATTTGGAGGTCGAAAAAGTTTCTGACGAACTTCAAATTTTGCATGCTCCACGCAGTCTATATTCCGCACCTGTCCTAAAAAATTGACAGACTTTCGCCAGCAAATTGCAGAGAAATTTCAATATGTAGGGAAATGTCCTGCTTGCTCCGCAACCCGTGGCTGTCCCGACACTCTGCTTTGGTGTACTCCTGACTCGTGCGCATGCGTAGTCCTTTGGATGGTCGTTGACACACCCCAGTTTGGGACGGCAATTTTGGTCAAAGTGTGGTCCAAACGTCGGCAAATTTGGAGGTCGAAAAATTTTCTGACGAACTTCAAATTTTGCATGCTCCAAGCAGTCTATATTCCGCACCTGTCCTAAAAAATTGACAGACTTTCGCCGGCAAATTGCAGAGAAATTTCAATATGTAGGGAAATTTCCTGCTTGCTCCGCAACCCGTGGCTGTCCCGACACTCTGCTTTGGTGTACTCCTGACTCGTGCGCATGCGTAGGCCTTTGGATGGTCGTTGACACACCCCAGTTTGGGACGGCAATTTTGGTCAAAGTGTGGTCCAAACGTCGGCAAATTTGGAGGTCGAAAAATTTTCTGACGAACTTCAAATTTTGCATGCTCTAAGCAGTCTATATTCCGCACCTGTCCTAAAAAATTGACAGACTTTCGCCGAGAAATAGCAGAGAAATTTCAATATGTAGGGAAATTTCCTGCTTGCTCCGCAACCCGTGGCTGTCCCGACACTCTGCTTTGGTGTACTCCTGACTCGTGCGCATGCGTAGGCCTTTGGATGGTCGTTGACACACCCCAGTTTGGGACGGCAATTTTGGTCAAAGTGTGGTCCAAACGTCGGCAAATTTGGAGGTCGAAAAATTTTCTGACGAACTTCAAATTTTGCATGCTCCAAGCAGTCTATATTCCGCACCTGTCCTAAAAAATTGACAGACTTTCGCCAGCAAATTGCAGAGAAATTTCAATATGTAGGGAAATGTCCTGCTTGCTCCGCAACCCATGGCTGTCCCGACACTCTGCTTTGGTGTACTCCTGACTCGTGCGCATGCGTAGTCCTTTGGATGGTCGTTGACACACCCCAGTTTGGGACGGCAATTTTGGTCAAAGTGTGGTCCAAACGTCGGCAAATTTGGAGGTCGAAAAAGTTTCTGACGAACTTCAAATTTTGCATGCTCCAAGCAGTCTATATTCCGCACCTGTCCTAAAAAATTGACAGACTTTCGCCGGCAAATTGCAGAGAAATTTCAATATGTAGGGAAATTTCCTGCTTGCTCCGCAACCCGTGGCTGTCCCCACACTCTGCTTTGGTGTACTCCTGACTCGTGCGCATGCGTAGGCCTTTGGATGGTCGTTGACACACCCCAGTTTGGGACGGCAATTTTGGTCAAAGTGTGGTCCAAACGTCGGCAAATTTGGAGGTCGAAAAAGTTTCTGACGAACTTCAAATTTTGCATGCTCCAAGCAGTCTATATTCCGCACCTGTCCTAAAAAATTGACAGACTTTCGCCGAGAAATAGCAGAGAAATTTCAATATGTAGGGAAATTTCCTGCTTGCTCCGCAACCCGTGGCTGTCCCGACACTCTGCTTTTGTGTACTCCTGACTCGTGCGCATGCGTAGGCCTTTGGATGGTCGTTGACACACCCCAGTTTGGGACGGCAATTTTGGTCAAAGTGTAGTCCAAACGTCGGCAAATTTGGAGGTCGAACATTTTCTGACGAACTTCAAATTTTGCATGCTCCAAGCAGTCTATATTCCGCACCTGTCCTAAAAAATTGACAGACTTTCGCCGGCAAATTGCAGAGAAATTTCAATATGTAGGGAAATGTCCTGCTTGCTCCGCAACCCGTGGCTGTCCCGACACTCTGCTTTGGTGTACTCCTGACTCGTGCGCATGCGTAGTCCTTTGGATGGTCGTTGACACACCCCAGTTTGGGACGGCAATTTTGGTCAAAGTGTGGTCCAAACGTCGGCAAATTTGGAGGTCGAAAAAGTTTCTGACGAACTTCAAATTTTGCATGCTCCAAGCAGTCTATATTCCGCACCTGTCCTAAAAAATTGACAGACTTTCGCCGGCAAATTGCAGAGAAATTTCAATATGTAGGGAAATGTCCTGCTTGCTCCGCAACCCGTGGCTGTCCCGACACTCTGCTTTGGTGTACTCCTGACTCGTGCGCATGCGTAGTCCTTTGGATGGTCGTTGACACACCCCAGTTTGGGACGGCAATTTTGGTCAAAGTGTGGTCCAAACGACGGCAAATTTGGAGGTCGAAAAATTTTCTGACGAACTTCAAATTTTGCATGCTCCAAGCAGTCTATATTCCGCACCTGTCCTAAAAAATTGACAGACTTTCGCCGAGAAATAGCAGAGAAATTTCAATATGTAGGGAAATTTCCTGCTTGCTCCGCAACCCGTGGCTGTCCCGACACTCTGCTTTGGTGTACTCCTGACTCGTGCGCATGCGTAGGCCTTTGGATGGTCGTTGATACACCCCAGTTTGGGACGGCAATTTTGGTCAAAGTGTGGTCCAAACGACGGCAAATTTGGAGGTCGAAAAATTTTCTGACGAACTTCAAATTTTGCATGCTCCAAGCAGTCTATATTCCGCACCTGTCCTAAAAAATTGACAGACTTTCGCCGAGAAATAGCAGAGAAATTTCAATATGTAGGGAAATTTCCTGCTTGCTCCGCAACCCGTGGCTGTCCCGACACTCTGCTTTGGTGTACTCCTGACTCGTGCGCATGCGTAGTCCTTTGGATGGTCGTTGACACACCCCAGTTTGGGACGGCAATTTTGGTCAAAGTGTGGTCCAAACGTCGGCAAATTTGGAGGTCGAAACATTTTCTGACGAACTTCAAATTTTGCATGCTCCAAGCAGTCTATATTCCGCACCTGTCCTAAAAAATTGACAGACTTTCGCCTGCAAATTGCAGAGAAATTTCAATATGTAGGGAAATTTCCTGCTTGCTCCGCAACCCGTGGCTGTCCCGACACTCTGCTTTGGTGTACTCCTGACTCGTGCGCATGCGTAGGCCTTTGGATGGTCGTTGACACACCCCAGTTTGGGACGGCAATTTTGGTCAAAGTGTGGTCCAAACGTCGGCAAATTTGGAGGTCGAAAAAGTTTCTGACGAACTTCAAATTTTGCATGCTCCAAGCAGTCTATATTCCGCACCTGTCCTAAAAAATTGACAGACTTTCGCCGAGAAATAGCAGAGAAATTTCAATATGTAGGGAAATTTCCTGCTTGCTCCGCAACCCGTGGCTGTCCCGACACTCTGCTTTTGTGTAATCCTGACTCGTGCGCATGCGTAGGCCTTTGGATGGTCGTTGACACACCCCAGTTTGGGACGGCAATTTTGGTCAAAGTGTGGTCCAAACGTCGGCAAATTTGGAGGTCGAAAAAGTTTCTGACGAACTTCAAATTTTGCATGCTCCAAGCAGTCTATATTCCGCACCTGTCCTAAAAAATTGACAGACTTTCGCCGAGAAATAGCAGAGAAATTTCAATATGTAGGGAAATTTCCTGCTTGCTCCGCAACCCGTGGCTGTCCCGACACTCTGCTTTGGTGTACTCCTGACTCGTGCGCATGCGTAGGCCTTTGGATGGTCGTTGACACACCCCAGTTTGGGACGGCAATTTTGGTCAAAGTGTGGTCCAAACGTCGGCAAATTTGGAGGTCGAAAATTTTCTGACGAACTTCAAATTTTGCATGCTCCAAGCAGTCTATATTCCGCACCTGTCCTAAAAAATTGACAGACTTTCGCCGGCAAATTGCAGAGAAATTTCAATATGTAGGGAAATGTCCTGCTTGCTCCGCAACCCGTGGCTGTCCCGACACTCTGCTTTGGTGTACTCCTGACTCGTGCGCATGCGTAGTCCTTTGGATGGTCGTTGACACACCCCAGTTTGGGACGGCAATTTTGGTCAAAGTGTGGTCCAAACGTCGGCAAATTTGGAGGTCGAAAAATTTTCTGACGAACTTCAAATTTTGCATGCTCCAAGCAGTCTATATTCCGCACCTGTCCTAAAAAATTGACAGACTTTCGCCGGCAAATTGCAGAGAAATTTCAATATGTAGGGAAATTTCCTGCTTGCTCCGCAACCCGTGGCTGTCCCGACACTCTGCTTTGGTGTACTCCTGACTCGTGCGCATGCGTAGGCCTTTGGATGGTCGTTGACACACCCCAGTTTGGGACGGCAATTTTGGTCAAAGTGTGGTCCAAACGTCGGCAAATTTGGAGGTCGAAAAATTTTCTGACGAACTTCAAATTTTGCATGCTCTAAGCAGTCTATATTCCGCACCTGTCCTAAAAAATTGACAGACTTTCGCCGAGAAATAGCAGAGAAATTTCAATATGTAGGGAAATTTCCTGCTTGCTCCGCAACCCGTGGCTGTCCCGACACTCTGCTTTGGTGTACTCCTGACTCGTGCGCATGCGTAGGCCTTTGGATGGTCGTTGACACACCCCAGTTTGGGACGGCAATTTTGGTCAAAGTGTGGTCCAAACGTCGGCAAATTTGGAGGTCGAAAAATTTTCTGACGAACTTCAAATTTTGCATGCTCTAAGCAGTCTATATTCCGCACCTGTCCTAAAAAATTGACAGACTTTCGCCGAGAAATAGCAGAGAAATTTCAATATGTAGGGAAATTTCCTGCTTGCTCCGCAACCCGTGGCTGTCCCGACACTCTGCTTTGGTGTACTCCTGACTCGTGCGCATGCGTAGGCCTTTGGATGGTCGTTGACACACCCCAGTTTGGGACGGCAATTTTGGTCAAAGTGTGGTCCAAACGTCGGCAAATTTGGAGGTCGAAAAAGTTTCTGACGAACTTCAAATTTTGCATGCTCCAAGCAGTCTATATTCCGCACCTGTCCTAAAAAATTGACAGACTTTCGCCGAGAAATAGCAGAGAAATTTCAATATGTAGGGAAATTTCCTGCTTGCTCCGCAACCCGTGGCTGTCCCGACACTCTGCTTTTGTGTAATCCTGACTCGTGCGCATGCGTAGGCCTTTGGATGGTCGTTGACACACCCCAGTTTGGGACGGCAATTTTGGTCAAAGTGTGGTCCAAACGTCGGCAAATTTGGAGGTCGAAAAAGTTTCTGACGAACTTCAAATTTTGCATGCTCCAAGCAGTCTATATTCCGCACCTGTCCTAAAAAATTGACAGACTTTCGCCGAGAAATAGCAGAGAAATTTCAATATGTAGGGAAATTTCCTGCTTGCTCCGCAACCCGTGGCTGTCCCGACACTCTGCTTTGGTGTACTCCTGACTCGTGCGCATGCGTAGGCCTTTGGATGGTCGTTGACACACCCCAGTTTGGGACGGCAATTTTGGTCAAAGTGTGGTCCAAACGTCGGCAAATTTGGAGGTCGAAAATTTTCTGACGAACTTCAAATTTTGCATGCTCCAAGCAGTCTATATTCCGCACCTGTCCTAAAAAATTGACAGACTTTCGCCGGCAAATTGCAGAGAAATTTCAATATGTAGGGAAATGTCCTGCTTGCTCCGCAACCCGTGGCTGTCCCGACACTCTGCTTTGGTGTACTCCTGACTCGTGCGCATGCGTAGTCCTTTGGATGGTCGTTGACACACCCCAGTTTGGGACGGCAATTTTGGTCAAAGTGTGGTCCAAACGTCGGCAAATTTGGAGGTCGAAAAATTTTCTGACGAACTTCAAATTTTGCATGCTCCAAGCAGTCTATATTCCGCACCTGTCCTAAAAAATTGACAGACTTTCGCCGGCAAATTGCAGAGAAATTTCAATATGTAGGGAAATTTCCTGCTTGCTCCGCAACCCGTGGCTGTCCCGACACTCTGCTTTGGTGTACTCCTGACTCGTGCGCATGCGTAGGCCTTTGGATGGTCGTTGACACACCCCAGTTTGGGACGGCAATTTTGGTCAAAGTGTGGTCCAAACGTCGGCAAATTTGGAGGTCGAAAAATTTTCTGACGAACTTCAAATTTTGCATGCTCTAAGCAGTCTATATTCCGCACCTGTCCTAAAAAATTGACAGACTTTCGCCGAGAAATAGCAGAGAAATTTCAATATGTAGGGAAATTTCCTGCTTGCTCCGCAACCCGTGGCTGTCCCGACACTCTGCTTTGGTGTACTCCTGACTCGTGCGCATGCGTAGGCCTTTGGATGGTCGTTGACACACCCCAGTTTGGGACGGCAATTTTGGTCAAAGTGTGGTCCAAACGTCGGCAAATTTGGAGGTCGAAAAATTTTCTGACGAACTTCAAATTTTGCATGCTCTAAGCAGTCTATATTCCGCACCTGTCCTAAAAAATTGACAGACTTTCGCCGAGAAATAGCAGAGAAATTTCAATATGTAGGGAAATTTCCTGCTTGCTCCGCAACCCGTGGCTGTCCCGACACTCTGCTTTGGTGTACTCCTGACTCGTGCGCATGCGTAGGCCTTTGGATGGTCGTTGACACACCCCAGTTTGGGACGGCAATTTTGGTCAAAGTGTGGTCCAAACGTCGGCAAATTTGGAGGTCGAAAAATTGTTTGACGAACTTCAAATTTTGCATGCTCCAAGCAGTCTATATTCCGCACCTGTCCTAAAAAATTGACAGACTTTCGCCGGCAAATTGCAGAGAAATTTCAATATGTAGGGAAATGTCCTGCTTGCTCCGCAACCCATGGCTGTCCCGACACTCTGCTTTGGTGTACTCCTGACTCGTGCGCATGCGTAGTCCTTTGGATGGTCGTTGACACACCCCAGTTTGGGACGGCAATTTTGGTCAAAGTGTGGTCCAAACGTCGGCAAATTTGGAGGTCGAAAAATTTTCTGACGAACTTCAAATTTTGCATGCTCCAAGCAGTCTATATTCCGCACCTGTCCTAAAAAATTGACAGACTTTCGCCGGCAAATTGCAGAGAAATTTCAATATGTAGGGAATTTCCTGCTTGCTCCGCAACCCGTGGCTGTCCCGACACTCTGCTTTGGTGTACTCCTGACTCGTGCGCATGCGTAGGCCTTTGGATGGTCGTTGACACACCCCAGTTTGGGACGGCAATTTTGGTCAAAGTGTGGTCCAAACGTCGGCAAATTTGGAGGTCGAAAAATTTTCTGACGAACTTCAAATTTTGCATGCTCCAAGCAGTCTATATTCCGCACCTGTCCTAAAAAATTGACAGACTTTCGCCGGCAAATTGCAGAGAAATTTCAATATGTAGGGAATTTCCTGCTTGCTCCGCAACCCGTGGCTGTCCCGACACTCTGCTTTGGTGTACTCCTGACTCGTGCGCATGCGTAGGCCTTTGGATGGTCGTTGACACACCCCAGTTTGGGACGGCAATTTTGGTCAAAGTGTGGTCCAAACGTCGGCAAATTTGGAGGTCGAAAAATTTTCTGACGAACTTTAAATTTTGCATGCTCCAAGCAGTCTATATTCCGCACCTGTCCTAAAAAAATGACAGACTTTCGCCGAGAAATAGCAGAGAAATTTCAATATGTAGGGAAATTTCCTGCTTGCTCCGCAACCCGTGGCTGTCCCGACACTCTGCTTTGGTGTACTCCTGACTCGTGCGCATGCGTAGGCCTTTGGATGGTCGTTGACACACCCCAGTTTGGGACGGCAATTTTGGTCAAAGTGTGGTCCAAACGTCGGCAAATTTGGAGGTCGAAAAATTTTCTGACGAACTTCAAATTTTGCATGCTCCAAGCAGTCTATATTCCGCACCTGTCCTAAAAAATTGACAGACTTTCGCCGGCAAATTGCAGAGAAATTTCAATATGTAGGGAAATGTCCTGCTTGCTCCGCAACCCGTGGCTGTCCCGACACTCTGCTTTGGTGTACTCCTGACTCGTGCGCATGCGTAGTCCTTTGGATGGTCGTTGACACACCCCAGTTTGGGACGGCAATTTTGGTCAAAGTGTGGTCCAAACGTCGGCAAATTTGGAGGTCGAAAAATTTTCTGACGAACTTCAAATTTTGCATGCTCCAAGCAGTCTATATTCCGCACCTGTCCTAAAAAATTGACAGACTTTCGCCGGCAAATTGCAGAGAAATTTCAATATGTAGGGAAATTTCCTGCTTGCTCCGCAACCCGTGGCTGTCCCCACACTCTGCTTTGGTGTACTCCTGACTCGTGCGCATGCGTAGGCCTTTGGATGGTCGTTGACACACCCCAGTTTGGGACGGCAATTTTGGTCAAAGTGTGGTCCAAACGTCGGCAAATTTGGAGGTCGAAAAAGTTTCTGACGAACTTCAAATTTTGCATGCTCCAAGCAGTCTATATTCCGCACCTGTCCTAAAAAATTGACAGACTTTCGCCGAGAAATAGCAGAGAAATTTCAATATGTAGGGAAATTTCCTGCTTGCTCCGCAACCCGTGGCTGTCCCGACACTCTGCTTTTGTGTACTCCTGACTCGTGCGCATGCGTAGGCCTTTGGATGGTCGTTGACACACCCCAGTTTGGGACGGCAATTTTGGTCAAAGTGTGGTCCAAACGTCGGCAAATTTGGAGGTCGAAAAAGTTTCTGACGAACTTCAAATTTTGCATGCTCCAAGCAGTCTATATTCCGCACCTGTCCTAAAAAATTGACAGACTTTCGCCGAGAAATAGCAGAGAAATTTCAATATGTAGGGAAATTTCCTGCTTGCTCCGCAACCCGTGGCTGTCCCGACACTCTGCTTTGGTGTACTCCTGACTCGTGCGCATGCGTAGGCCTTTGGATGGTCGTTGACACACCCCAGTTTGGGACGGCAATTTTGGTCAAAGTGTGGTCCAAACGTCGGCAAATTTGGAGGTCGAAAATTTTCTGACGAACTTCAAATTTTGCATGCTCCAAGCAGTCTATATTCCGCACCTGTCCTAAAAAATTGACAGACTTTCGCCGGCAAATTGCAGAGAAATTTCAATATGTAGGGAAATGTCCTGCTTGCTCCGCAACCCGTGGCTGTCCCGACACTCTGCTTTGGTGTACTCCTGACTCGTGCGCATGCGTAGTCCTTTGGATGGTCGTTGACACACCCCAGTTTGGGACGGCAATTTTGGTCAAAGTGTGGTCCAAACGTCGGCAAATTTGGAGGTCGAAAAATTTTCTGACGAACTTCAAATTTTGCATGCTCCAAGCAGTCTATATTCCGCACCTGTCCTAAAAAATTGACAGACTTTCGCCGGCAAATTGCAGAGAAATTTCAATATGTAGGGACATTTCCTGCTTGCTCCGCAACCCGTGGCTGTCCCGACACTCTGCTTTGGTGTACTCCTGACTCGTGCGCATGCGTAGGCCTTTGGATGGTCGTTGACACACCCCAGTTTGGGACGGCAATTTTGGTCAAAGTGTGGTCCAAACGTCGGCAAATTTGGAGGTCGAAAAATTTTCTGACGAACTTCAAATTTTGCATGCTCTAAGCAGTCTATATTCCGCACCTGTCCTAAAAAATTGACAGACTTTCGCCGAGAAATAGCAGAGAAATTTCAATATGTAGGGAAATTTCCTGCTTGCTCCGCAACCCGTGGCTGTCCCGACACTCTGCTTTGGTGTACTCCTGACTCGTGCGCATGCGTAGGCCTTTGGATGGTCGTTGACACACCCCAGTTTGGGACGGCAATTTTGGTCAAAGTGTGGTCCAAACGTCGGCAAATTTGGAGGTCGAAAAATTTTCTGACGAACTTCAAATTTTGCATGCTCTAAGCAGTCTATATTCCGCACCTGTCCTAAAAAATTGACAGACTTTCGCCGAGAAATAGCAGAGAAATTTCAATATGTAGGGAAATTTCCTGCTTGCTCCGCAACCCGTGGCTGTCCCGACACTCTGCTTTGGTGTACTCCTGACTCGTGCGCATGCGTAGGCCTTTGGATGGTCGTTGACACACCCCAGTTTGGGACGGCAATTTTGGTCAAAGTGTGGTCCAAACGTCGGCAAATTTGGAGGTCGAAAAATTGTTTGACGAACTTCAAATTTTGCATGCTCCAAGCAGTCTATATTCCGCACCTGTCCTAAAAAATTGACAGACTTTCGCCGGCAAATTGCAGAGAAATTTCAATATGTAGGGAAATGTCCTGCTTGCTCCGCAACCCATGGCTGTCCCGACACTCTGCTTTGGTGTACTCCTGACTCGTGCGCATGCGTAGTCCTTTGGATGGTCGTTGACACACCCCAGTTTGGGACGGCAATTTTGGTCAAAGTGTGGTCCAAACGTCGGCAAATTTGGAGGTCGAAAAATTTTCTGACGAACTTCAAATTTTGCATGCTCCAAGCAGTCTATATTCCGCACCTGTCCTAAAAAATTGACAGACTTTCGCCGGCAAATTGCAGAGAAATTTCAATATGTAGGGAATTTCCTGCTTGCTCCGCAACCCGTGGCTGTCCCGACACTCTGCTTTGGTGTACTCCTGACTCGTGCGCATGCGTAGGCCTTTGGGTGGTCGTTGACACACCCCAGTTTGGGACGGCAATTTTGGTCAAAGTGTGGTCCAAACGTCGGCAAATTTGGAGGTCGAAAAATTTTCTGACGAACTTCAAATTTTGCATGCTCCAAGCAGTCTATATTCCGCACCTGTCCTAAAAAATTGACAGACTTTCGCCGGCAAATTGCAGAGAAATTTCAATATGTAGGGAATTTCCTGCTTGCTCCGCAACCCGTGGCTGTCCCGACACTCTGCTTTGGTGTACTCCTGACTCGTGCGCATGCGTAGGCCTTTGGATGGTCGTTGACACACCCCAGTTTGGGACGGCAATTTTGGTCAAAGTGTGGTCCAAACGTCGGCAAATTTGGAGGTCGAAAAATTTTCTGACGAACTTTAAATTTTGCATGCTCCAAGCAGTCTATATTCCGCACCTGTCCTAAAAAAATGACAGACTTTCGCCGAGAAATAGCAGAGAAATTTCAATATGTAGGGAAATTTCCTGCTTGCTCCGCAACCCGTGGCTGTCCCGACACTCTGCTTTGGTGTACTCCTGACTCGTGCGCATGCGTAGGCCTTTGGATGGTCGTTGACACACCCCAGTTTGGGACGGCAATTTTGGTCAAAGTGTGGTCCAAACGTCGGCAAATTTGGAGGTCGAAACATTTTCTGACGAACTTCAAATTTTGCATGCTCCAAGCAGTCTATATTCCGCACCTGTCCTAAAAAATTGACAGACTTTCGCCGGCAAATTGCAGAGAAATTTCAATATGTAGGGAAATGTCCTGCTTGCTCCGCAACCCGTGGCTGTCCCGACACTCTGCTTTGGTGTACTCCTGACTCGTGCGCATGCGTAGTCCTTTGGATGGTCGTTGACACACCCCAGTTTGGGACGGCAATTTTGGTCAAAGTGTGGTCCAAACGTCGGCAAATTTGGAGGTCGAAAAATTTTCTGACGAACTTCAAATTTTGCATGCTCCAAGCAGTCTATATTCCGCACCTGTCCTAAAAAATTGACAGACTTTCGCCGGCAAATTGCAGAGAAATTTCAATATGTAGGGAAATTTCCTGCTTGCTCCGCAACCCGTGGCTGTCCCCACACTCTGCTTTGGTGTACTCCTGACTTGTGCGCATGCGTAGGCCTTTGGATGGTCGTTGACACACCCCAGTTTGGGACGGCAATTTTGGTCAAAGTGTGGTCCAAACGTCGGAAAATTTGGAGGTCGAAAAAGTTTCTGACGAACTTCAAATTTTGCATGCTCCAAGCAGTCTATATTCCGCACCTGTCCTAAAAAATTGACAGACTTTCGCCGAGAAATAGCAGAGAAATTTCAATATGTAGGGAAATTTCCTGCTTGCTCCGCAACCCGTGGCTGTCCCGACACTCTGCTTTTGTGTACTCCTGACTCGTGCGCATGCGTAGGCCTTTGGATGGTCGTTGACACACCCCAGTTTGGGACGGCAATTTTGGTCAAAGTGTGGTCCAAACGTCGGCAAATTTGGAGGTCGAAAAATTTTCTGACGAACTTTAAATTTTGCATGCTCCAAGCAGTCTATATTCCGCACCTGTCCTAAAAAATTGACAGACTTTCGCCGAGAAATAGCAGAGAAATTTCAATA
The DNA here is from genome assembly GCA_037783545.1 of Henricia sp. BOLD:AAB3569. Taxonomy (NCBI): domain Eukaryota; kingdom Metazoa; phylum Echinodermata; class Asteroidea; order Spinulosida; family Echinasteridae; genus Henricia; species Henricia sp. BOLD:AAB3569. Next base: position 1,473,156 of record JBBELK010000030.1, on the reverse strand, counting down.
TGTAGGGAAATTTCCTGCTTGCTCCGCAACCCGTGGCTGTCCCGACACTCTGCTTTGGTGTACTCCTGACTCGTGCGCATGCGTAGGCCTTTGGATGGTCGTTGACACACCCCAGTTTGGGACGGCAATTTTGGTCAAAGTGTAGTCCAAACGTCGGCAAATTTGGAGGTCGAACATTTTCTGACGAACTTCAAATTTTGCATGCTCCAAGCAGTCTATATTCCGCACCTGTCCTAAAAAATTGACAGACTTTCGCCGGCAAATTGCAGAGAAATTTCAATATGTAGGGAAATGTCCTGCTTGCTCCGCAACCCGTGGCTGTCCCGACACTCTGCTTTGGTGTACTCCTGACTCGTGCGCATGCGTAGTCCTTTGGATGGTCGTTGACACACCCCAGTTTGGGACGGCAATTTTGGTCAAAGTGTGGTCCAAACGTCGGCAAATTTGGAGGTCGAAAAATTTTCTGACGAACTTCAAATTTTGCATGCCCTAAACTCTCTATATTGCGCACTTGTCATAAAAAATTGACAGACTTTCGCCGGGAAATGGCAGAGAAATTTCAAAGTTTAGAAAAAACTGGGTTGAGGCTTCCTGACTGCTCTCACGCAAACCGTGGCTGTCTGTACACACCTCTTTGGGGTACTCCTGAGTTGTGCGCATGCTCAGTCATTCGGACTGTCGTTAACGCACCGCAGTTTGGCTCGGCAATTTGGTCAAAGTGTGGTCCAAACGTCGGCAAATTTGGAGGTCGAAAAATGTTCCGACGAACTTCAAATTTTGCATGCCCTAAACTCTCTATATTGCGCACTTGTCATAAAAAATTGACAAACTTTCGCCGGGAAATGGCAGAGAAATTTCAAAGTTTAGAAAAAACTGGGTTGAGGCTTCCTGACTGCTCTCACGCAAACCGTGGCTGTCTGTACACACCTCTTTGGGGTACTCCTGAGTTGTGCGCATGCTCAGTCATTCGGACTGTCGTTAACGCACCCCAGTTTGGGACGGCAATTTTGGTCAAAGTGTGGTCCAAACGTCGGCAAATTTGGAGGTCGAAAAATTTTCTGACGAACTTCAAATTTTGCATGCTCCAAGCAGTCTATATTCCGCACCTGTCCTACAAAATTGACAGACTTTCGCCGGCAAATTGCAGAGAAATTTCAATATGTAGGGAAATGTCCTGCTTGCTCCGCAACCCGTGGCTGTCCCGACACTCTGCTTTGGTGTACTCCTGACTCGTGCGCATGCGTAGTCCTTTGGATGGTCGTTGACACACCCCAGTTTGGGACGGCAATTTTGGTCAAAGTGTGGTCCAAACGTCGGCAAATTTGGAGGTCGAAAAATTTTCTGACGAATTTCAAATTTTGCATGCTCCAAGCAGTCTATATTCCGCACCTGTCCTAAAAAATTGACAGACTTTCGCCGGCAAATTGCAGAGAAATTTCAATATGTAGGGAAATTTCCTGCTTGCTCCGCAACCCGTGGCTGTCCCGACACTCTGCTTTGGTGTACTCCTGACTCGTGCGCATGCGTAGGCCTTTGGATGGTCGTTGACACACCCCAGTTTGGGACGGCAATTTTGGTCAAAGTGTGGTCCAAACGTCGGCAAATTTGGAGATCGAAAATTTTTCTGACGAACTTCAAATTTTGCATGCTCCAAGCAGTCTATATTCCGCACCTGTCCTAAAAAATTGACAGACTTTCGCCGGCAAATTGCAGAGAAATTTCAATATGTAGGGAAATTTCCTGCTTGCTCCGCAACCCGTGGCTGTCCCGACACTCTGCTTTGGTGTACTCCTGACTCGTGCGCATGCGTAGGCCTTTGGATGGTCGTTGACACACCCCAGTTTGGGACGGCAATTTTGGTCAAAGTGTGGTCCAAACGTCGGCAAATTTGGAGATCGAAAATTTTTCTGACGAACTTCAAATTTTGCATGCTCCAAGCAGTCTATATTCCGCACCTGTCCTACAAAATTGACAGACTTTCGCCGGCAAATTGCAGAGAAATTTCAATATGTAGGGAAATGTCCTGCTTGCTCCGCAACCCGTGGCTGTCCCGACACTCTGCTTTGGTGTACTCCTGACTCGTGCGCATGCGTAGTCCTTTGGATGGTCGTTGACACACCCCAGTTTGGAACGGCAATTTTGGTCAAAGTGTGGTCCAAACGTCGGCAAATTTGGAGGTCGAAAAATTTTCTGACGAACTTCAAATTTTGCATGCTCCAAGCAGTCTATATTCCGCACCTGTCCTAAAAAAATTGACAGACTTTCGCCGGCAAATTGCAGAGAAATTTCAATATGTACGGAAATTTCCTGCTTGCTCCGCAACCCGTGGCTGTCCCGACACTCTGCTTTTGTGTACTTCTGACTCGTGCGCATGCGTAGGCCTTTGGATGGTCGTTGACACACCCCAGTTTGGGACGGCAATTTTGGTCAAAGTGTGGTCCAAACGTCGGCAAATTTGGAGGTCGAAACATTTTCTGACGAACTTCAAATTTTGCATGCTCCAAGCAGTCTATATTCCGCACCTGTCCTACAAAATTGACAGACTTTCGCCGGCAAATTGCAGAGAAATTTCAATATGTAGGGAAATGTCCTGCTTGCTCCGCAACCCGTGGCTGTCCCGACACTCTGCTTTGGTGTACTCCTGACTCGTGCGCATGCGTAGTCCTTTGGATGGTCGTTGACACACCCCAGTTTGGGACGGCAATTTTGGTCAAAGTGTGGTCCAAACGTCGGCAAATTTGGAGGTCGAAAAATTTTCTGACGAACTTCAAATTTTGCATGCTCCAAGCAGTCTATATTCCGCACCTGTCCTAAAAAATTGACAGACTTTCGCCGGCAAATTGCAGAGAAATTTTAATATGTAGGGAAATTTCCTGCTTGCTCCGCAACCCGTGGCTGTCCCGACACTCTGCTTTGGTGTACTCCTGACTCGTGCGCATGCGTAGGCCTTTGGATGGTCGTTGACACACCCCAGTTTGGGACGGCAATTTTGGTCAAAGTGTGGTCCAAACGTCGGCAAATTTGGAGGTCGAAAAATTTTCTGACGAACTTCAAATTTTGCATGCTCCAAGCAGTCTATATTCCGCACCTGTCCTACAAAATTGACAGACTTTCGCCGGCAAATTGCAGAGAAATTTCAATATGTAGGGAAATGTCCTGCTTGCTCCGCAACCCGTGGCTGTCCCGACACTCTGCTTTGGTGTACTCCTGACTCGTGCGCATGCGTAGTCCTTTGGATGGTCGTTGACACACCCCAGTTTGGGACGGCAATTTTGGTCAAAGTGTGGTCCAAACGTCGGCAAATTTGGAGGTCGAAAAATTTTCTGACGAACTTCAAATTTTGCATGCTCCAAGCAGTCTTTATTCCGCACCTGTCCTAAAAAATTGACAGACTTTCGCCGGCAAATTGCAGAGAAATTTCAATATGTAGGGAAATTTCCTGCTTGCTCCGCAACCCGTGGCTGTCCCGACACTCTGCTTTGGTGTACTCCTGACTCGTGCGCATGCGTAGGCCTTTGGATGGTCGTTGACACACCCCAGTTTGGGACGGCAATTTTGGTCAAAGTGTGGTCCAAACGTCGGCAAATTTGGAGATCGAAAATTTTTCTGACGAACTTCAAATTTTGCATGCTCCAAGCAGTCTATATTCCGCACCTGTCCTAAAAAATTGACAGACTTTCGCCGGCAAATTGCAGAGAAATTTCAATATGTAGGGAAATTTCCTGCTTGCTCCGCAACCCGTGGCTGTCCCGACACTCTGCTTTGGTGTACTCCTGACTCGTGCGCATGCGTAGGCCTTTGGATGGTCGTTGACACACCCCAGTTTGGGACGGCAATTTTGGTCAAAGTGTGGTCCAAACGTCGGCAAATTTGGAGATCGAAAATTTTTCTGACGAACTTCAAATTTTGCATGCTCCAAGCAGTCTATATTCCGCACCTGTCCTACAAAATTGACAGACTTTCGCCGGCAAATTGCAGAGAAATTTCAATATGTAGGGAAATGTCCTGCTTGCTCCGCAACCCGTGGCTGTCCCGACACTCTGCTTTGGTGTACTCCTGACTCGTGCGCATGCGTAGTCCTTTGGATGGTCGTTGACACACCCCAGTTTGGGACGGCAATTTTGGTCAAAGTGTGGTCCAAACGTCGGCAAATTTGGAGGTCGAAAAATTTTCTGACGAACTTCAAATTTTGCATGCTCCAAGCAGTCTATATTCCGCACCTGTCCTTAAAATTGACAGACTTTCGCCGGCAAATTGCAGAGAAATTTCAATATGTAGGGAAATTTCCTGCTTGCTCCGCAACCCGTGGCTGTCCCGACACTCTGCTTTGGTGTACTCCTGACTCGTGCGCATGCGTAGGCCTTTGGATGGTCGTTGACACACCCCAGTTTGGGACGGCAATTTTGGTCAAAGTGTGGTCCAAACGTCGGCAAATTTGGAGGTCGAAAAATTTTCTGACGAACTTCAAATTTTGCATGCTCCAAGCAGTCTATATTCCGCACCTGTCCTAAAAAATTGACAGACTTTCGCCGGCAAATTGCAGAGAAATTTCAATATGTACGGAAATTTCCTGCTTGCTCCGCAACCCGTGGCTGTCCCGACACTCTGCTTTTGTGTACTTCTGACTCGTGCGCATGCGTAGGCCTTTGGATGGTCGTTGACACACCCCAGTTTGGGACGGCAATTTTGGTCAAAGTGTGGTCCAAACGTCGGCAAATTTGGAGGTCGAAACATTTTCTGACGAACTTCAAATTTTGCATGCTCCAAGCAGTCTATATTCCGCACCTGTCCTAAAAAAATTGACAGACTTTCACCGAGAAATAGCAGAGAAATTTCAATATGTAGGGAAATTTCCTGCTTGCTCCGCAACCCGTGGCTGTCCCGACACTCTGCTTTGGTGTACTTCTGAGTCGTGCGCATGCGTAGGCCTTTGGATGGTCGTTGACACACCCCAGTTTGGGACGGCAATTTTGGTCAAAGTGTGGTCCAAACGTCGGCAAATTTGGAGGTCGAAAAATTTTCTGACGAACTTCAAATTTTGCATGCTCCAAGCAGTCTATATTCCGCACCTGTCCTAAAAAATTGACAGACTTTCGCCGGCAAATTGCAGAGAAATTTCAATATGTAGGGAAATTTCCTGCTTGCTCCGCAACCCGTGGCTGTCCCCACACTCTGCTTTGGTGTAATCCTGACTTGTGCGCATGCGTAGGCCTTTGGATGGTCGTTGACACACCCCAGTTTGGGACGGCAATTTTGGTCAAAGTGTGGTCCAAACGTCGGCAAATTTGGAGGTCGAAAAAGTTTCTGACGAACTTCAAATTTTGCATGCTCCAAGCAGTCTATATTCCGCACCTGTCCTAAAAAATTGACAGACTTTCGCCGAGAAATAGCAGAGAAATTTCAATATGTAGGGAAATTTCCTGCTTGCTCCGCAACCCGTGGCTGTCCCGACACTCTGCTTTTGTGTACTCCTGACTCGTGCGCATGCGTAGGCCTTTGGATGGTCGTTGACACACCCCAGTTTGGGACGGCAATTTTGGTCAAAGTGTGGTCCAAACGTCGGCAAATTTGGAGGTCGAAAAATTTTCTGACGAACTTCAAATTTTGCATGCTCCAAGCAGTCTATATTCCGCACCTGTCCTAAAAAATTGACAGACTTTCGCCGAGAAATAGCAGAGAAATTTCAATATGTAGGGAAATTTCCTGCTTGCTCCGCAACCCGTGGCTGTCCCGACACTCTGCTTTGGTGTACTCCTGACTCGTGCGCATGCGTAGGCCTTTGGATGGTCGTTGACACACCCCAGTTTGGGACGGCAATTTTGGTCAAAGTGTAGTCCAAACGTCGGCAAATTTGGAGGTCGAACATTTTCTGACGAACTTCAAATTTTGCATGCTCCAAGCAGTCTATATTCCGCACCTGTCCTAAAAAATTGACAGACTTTCGCCGGCAAATTGCAGAGAAATTTCAATATGTAGGGAAATGTCCTGCTTGCTCCGCAACCCGTGGCTGTCCCGACACTCTGCTTTGGTGTACTCCTGACTCGTGCGCATGCGTAGTCCTTTGGATGGTCGTTGACACACCCCAGTTTGGGACGGCAATTTTGGTCAAAGTGTGGTCCAAACGTCGGCAAATTTGGAGGTCGAAAAATTTTCTGACGAACTTCAAATTTTGCATGCTCCAAGCAGTCTATATTCCGCACCTGTCCTAAAAAATGGACAGACTTTCGCCGGCAAATTGCAGAGAAATTTTAATATGTAGGGAAATTTCCTGCTTGCTCCGCAACCCGTGGCTGTCCCGACACTCTGCTTTGGTGTACTCCTGACTCGTGCGCATGCGTAGGCCTTGGGATGGTCGTTGACACACCCCAGTTTGGGACGGCAATTTTGGTCAAAGTGTGGTCCAAACGTCGGCAAATTTGGAGGTCGAAAAATTTTCTGACGAACTTCAAATTTTGCATGCTCCAAGCAGTCTATATTCCGCACCTGTCCTAAAAAATTGACAGACTTTCGCCGGCAAATTGCAGAGAAATTTCAATATGTACGGAAATTTCCTGCTTGCTCCGCAACCCGTGGCTGTCCCGACACTCTGCTTTTGTGTACTTCGGACTCGTGCGCATGCGTAGGCCTTTGGATGGTCGTTGACACACCCCAGTTTGGGACGGCAATTTTGGTCAAAGTGTGGTCCAAACGTCGGCAAATTTGGAGGTCGAAACATTTTCTGACGAACTTCAAATTTTGCATGCTCCAAGCAGTCTATATTCCGCACCTGTCCTAAGAAATTGACAGACTTTCGCCGGCAAATTGCAGAGAAATTTCAATATGTAGGGAAATTTCCTGCTTGCTCCGCAACCCGTGGCTGTCCCGACACTCTGCTTTGGTGTACTCCTGACTCGTGCGCATGCGTAGTCCTTTGGATGGTCGTTGACACACCCCAGTTTGGGACGGCAATTTTGGTCAAAGTGTGGTCCAAACGTCGGCAAATTTGGAGGTCGAAACATTTTCTGACGAACTTCAAATTTTGCATGCTCCAAGCAGTCTATATTCCGCACCTGTCCTAAAAAATTGACAGACTTTCGCCGGCAAATTGCAGAGAAATTTCAATATGTAGGGAAATGTCCTGCTTGCTCCGCAACCCGTGGCTGTCCCGACACTCTGCTTTGGTGTACTCCTGACTCGTGCGCATGCGTAGGCCTTTGGATGGTCGTTGACACACCCCAGTTTGGGACGGCAATTTTGGTCAAAGTGTGGTCCAAACGTCGGCAAATTTGGAGGTCGAAAAATTTTCTGACGAACTTCAAATTTTGCATGCTCCAAGCAGTCTATATTCCGCACCTGTCCTAAAAAATTGACAGACTTTCGCCGGCAAATTGCAGAGAAATTTCAATATGTAGGGAAATTTCCTGCTTGCTCCGCAACCCGTGGCTGTCCCGACACTCTGCTTTGGTGTACTCCTGACTCGTGCGCATGCGTAGGCCTTTGGATGGTCGTTGACACACCCCAGTTTGGGACGGCAATTTTGGTCAAAGTGTGGTCCAAACGTCGGCAAATTTGGAGGTCGAAAAATTTTCTGACGAACTTCAAATTTTGCATGCTCCAAGCAGTCTATATTCCGCACCTGTCCTAAAAAATTGACAGACTTTCGCCGGCAAATTGCAGAGAAATTTCAATATGTAGGGAAATTTCCTGCTTGCTCCGCAACCCGTGGCTGTCCCGACACTCTGCTTTTGTGTACTCCTGACTCGTGCGCATGCGTAGGCCTTTGGATGGTCGTTGACACACCCCAGTTTGGGACGGCAATTTTGGTCAAAGTGTGGTCCAAACGTCGGCAAATTTGGAGGTCGAAAAATTTTCTGACGAACTTCAAATTTTGCATGCTCCAAGCAGTCTATATTCCGCACCTGTCCTAAAAAATTGACAGACTTTCGCCGGCAAATTGCAGAGAAATTTCAATATGTAGGGAAATTTCCTGCTTGCTCCGCAACCCGTGGCTGTCCCGACACTCTGCTTTGGTGTACTCCTGACTCGTGCGCATGCGTAGGCCTTTGGATGGTCGTTGACACACCCCAGTTTGGGACGGCAATTTTGGTCAAAGTGTGGTCCAAACGTCGGCAAATTTGGAGGTCGAAAAATTTTCTGACGAACTTCAAATTTTGCATGCTCTAAGCAGTCTATATTCCGCACCTGTCCTAAAAAATTGACAGACTTTCGCCGGCAAATTGCAGAGAAATTTCAATATGTAGGGAAATTTCCTGCTTGCTCCGCAACCCGTGGCTGTCCCGACACTCTGCTTTTGTGTACTCCTGACTCGTGCGCATGCGTAGGCCTTTGGATGGTCGTTGACACACCCCAGTTTGGGACGGCAATTTTGGTCAAAGTGTGGTCCAAACGTCGGCAAATTTGGAGGTCGAAAAATTTTCTGACGAACTTCAAATTTTGCATGCTCCAAGCAGTCTATATTCCGCACCTGTCCTAAAAAATTGACAGACTTTCGCCGAGAAATAGCAGAGAAATTTCAATATGTAGGGAAATTTCCTGCTTGCTCCGCAACCCGTGGCTGTCCCGACACTCTGCTTTGGTGTACTCCTGACTCGTGCGCATGCGTAGGCCTTTGGATGGTCGTTGACACACCCCAGTTTGGGACGGCAATTTTGGTCAAAGTGTGGTCCAAACGTCGGCAAATTTGGAGGTCGAAAAATTTTCTGACGAACTTCAAATTTTGCATGCTCCAAGCAGTCTATATTCCGCACCTGTCCTAAGAAATTGACAGACTTTCGCCGGCAAATTGCAGAGAAATTTCAATATGTAGGGAAATTTCCTACTTGCTCCGCAACCCGTGGCTGTCCCGACACTCTGCTTTGGTGTACTCCTGACTCGTGCGCATGCGTAGTCCTTTGGATGGTCGTTGACACACCCCAGTTTGGGACGGCAATTTTGGTCAAAGTGTGGTCCAAACGTCGGCAAATTTGGAGGTCGAAACATTTTCTGACGAACTTCAAATTTTGCATGCTCCAAGCAGTCTATATTCCGCACCTGTCCTAAAAAATTGACAGACTTTCGCCGGCAAATTGCAGAGAAATTTCAATATGTAGGGAAATGTCCTGCTTGCTCCGCAACCCGTGGCTGTCCCGACACTCTGCTTTGGTGTACTCCTGACTCGTGCGCATGCGTAGGCCTTTGGATGGTCGTTGACACACCCCAGTTTGGGACGGCAATTTTGGTCAAAGTGTGGTCCAAACGTCGGCAAATTTGGAGGTCGAAAAATTTTCTGACGAACTTCAAATTTTGCATGCTCCAAGCAGTCTATATTCCGCACCTGTCCTAAAAAATTGACAGACTTTCGCTGGCAAATTGCAGAGAAATTTCAATATGTAGGGAAATTTCCTGCTTGCTCCGCAACCCGTGGCTGTCCCGACACTCTGCTTTGGTGTACTCCTGACTCGTGCGCATGCGTAGTCCTTTGGATGGTCGTTGACACACCCCAGTTTGGGACGGCAATTTTGGTCAAAGTGTGGTCCAAACGTCGGCAAATTTGGAGGTCGAAAAATTTTCTGACGAACTTCAAATTTTGCATGCTCCAAGCAGTCTATATTCCGCACCTGTCCTAAAAAATTGACAGACTTTCGCCGGCAAATTGCAGAGAAATTTCAATATGTAGGGAAATTTCCTGCTTGCTCCGCAACCCGTGGCTGTCCCGACACTCTGCTTTTGTGTACTCCTGACTCGTGCGCATGCGTAGGCCTTTGGATGGTCGTTGACACACCCCAGTTTGGGACGGCAATTTTGGTCAAAGTGTGGTCCAAACGTCGGCAAATTTGGAGGTCGAAAAATTTTCTGACGAACTTCAAATTTTGCATGCTCCAAGCAGTCTATATTCCTAAAAAATTGACAGACTTTCGCCGGCAAATTGCAGAGAAATTTCAATATGTAGGGAAATGTCCTGCTTGCTCCGCAACCCGTGGCTGTCCCGACACTCTGCTTTGGTGTACTCCTGACTCGTGCGCATGCGTAGTCCTTTGGATGGTCGTTGACACACCCCAGTTTGGGACGGCAATTTTGGTCAAAGTGTGGTCCAAACGTCGGCAAATTGGGAGGTCGAAAAATTTTCTGACGAACTTCAAATTTTGCATGCTCCAAGCAGTCTATATTCCGCACCTGTCCTAAAAAATTGACAGACTTTCGCCGGCAAATTGCAGAGAAATTTCAATATGTAGGGAAATGTCCTGCTTGCTCCGCAACCCGTGGCTGTCCCGACACTCTGCTTTGGTGTACTCCTGACTCGTGCGCATGCGTAGGCCTTTGGATGGTCGTTGACACACCCCAGTTTGGGACGGCAATTTTGGTCAAAGTGTGGTCCAAACGTCGGCAAATTTGGAGGTCGAAAAATTGTCTGACGAACTTCAAATTTTGCATGCTCCAAGCAGTCTATATTCCGCACCTGTCCTAAAAAAATTGACAGACTTTCGCCGGCAAATTGCAGAGAAATTTCAATATGTAGGGAAATGTCCTGCTTGCTCCGCAACCCGTGGCTGTCCCGACACTCTGCTTTGGTGTACTCCTGACTCGTGCGCATGCGTAGGCCTTTGGATGGTCGTTGACACACCCCAGTTTGGGACGGCAATTTTGGTCAAAGTTTGGTCCAAACGTCGGCAAATTTGGAGGTCGAAAAATGTTCTGACGAACTTCAAATTTTGCATGCTCCAAGCAGTCTATATTCCGCACCTGTCCTAAAAAATTGACAGACTTTCGCCGAGAAATAGCAGAGAAATTTCAATATGTAGGGAAATTTCCTGCTTGCTCCGCAACCCGTGGCTGTCCCGACACTCTGCTTTGGTGTACTCCTGACTCGTGCGCATGCGTAGGCCTTTGGATGGTCGTTGACACACCCCAGTTTGGGACGGCAATTTTGGTCAAAGTGTGGTCCAAACGTCGGCAAATTTGGAGGTCGAAAAATTGTCTGACGAACTTCAAATTTTGCATGCTCCAAGCAGTCTATATTCCGCACCTGTCCTAAAAAATTGACAGACTTTCGCCGGCAAATTGCAGAGAAATTTCAATATGTAGGGAAATTTTCTGCTTGCTCCCCAACCCGTGGCTGTCCCGACACTCTGCTTTGGTGTACTCCTGACTCGTGCGCATGCGTAGGCCTTTGGATGGTCGTTAACACACCAGTTTGGGACGGCAATTTTGGTCAAAGTGTGGTCCAAACGTCGGCAAATTTGGAGGTCGAAAAATTTTCTGACGAACTTCAAATTTTGCATGCTCCAAAGCAGTCTATATTCCGCACCTGTCCTAAAAAAATTGACAGACTTTCGCCGGCAAATTGCAGAGAAATTTCAATATGTAGGGAAATTTCCTGCTTGCTCCGCAACCCGTGGCTGTCCCGACACTCTGCTTTGGTGTACTCCTGACTCGTGCGCATGCGTAGGCCTTTGGATGGTCGTTGACACACCCCAGTTTGGGACGGCAATTTTGGTCAAAGTTTGGTCCAAACGTCGGCAAATTTGGAGGTCGAAAAATGTTCTGACGAACTTCAAATTTTGCATGCTCCAAGCAGTCTATATTCCGCACCTGTCCTAAAAAATTGACAGACTTTCGCCGAGAAATAGCAGAGAAATTTCAATATGTAGGGAAATTTCCTGCTTGCTCCGCAACCCGTGGCTGTCCCGACACTCTGCTTTGGTGTACTCCTGACTCGTGCGCATGCGTAGGCCTTTGGATGGTCGTTAACACACCAGTTTGGGACGGCAATTTTGGTCAAAGTGTGGTCCAAACGTCGGCAAATTTGGAGGTCGAAAAATTTTCTGACGAACTTCAAATTTTGCATGCTCCAAGCAGTCTATATTCCGCACCTGTCCTAAAAAAATTGACAGACTTTCGCCGGCAAATTGCAGAGAAATTTCAATATGTAGGGAAATTTCCTGCTTGCTCCGCAACCCGTGGCTGTCCCGACACTCTGCTTTGGTGTACTCCTGACTCGTGCGCATGCGTAGGCCTTTGGATGGTCGTTGACACACCCCAGTTTGGGACGGCAATTTTGGTCAAAGTTTGGTCCAAACGTCGGCAAATTTGGAGGTCGAAAAATGTTCTGACGAACTTCAAATTTTGCATGCTCCAAGCAGTCTATATTCCGCACCTGTCCTAAAAAATTGACAGACTTTCGCCGAGAAATAGCAGAGAAATTTCAATATGTAGGGAAATTTCCTGCTTGCTCCGCAACCCGTGGCTGTCCCGACACTCTGCTTTGGTGTACTCCTGACTCGTGCGCATGCGTAGGCCTTTGGATGGTCGTTGACACACCCCAGTTTGGGACGGCAATTTTGGTCAAAGTGTGGTCCAAACGTCGGCAAATTTGGAGGTCGAAACATTTTCTGACGAACTTCAAATTTTGCATGCTCCAAGCAGTCTATATTCCGCACCTGTCCTAAAAAATTGACAGACTTTCGCCGGCAAATTGCAGAGAAATTTCAATATGTAGGGAAATGTCCTGCTTGCTCCGCAACCCGTGGCTGTCCCGACACTCTGCTTTGGTGTACTCCTGACTCGTGCGCATGCGTAGTCCTTTGGATGGTCGTTGACACACCCCAGTTTGGGACGGCAATTTTGGTCAAAGTGTGGTCCAAACGTCGGCAAATTGGGAGGTCGAAAAATTTTCTGACGAACTTCAAATTTTGCATGCTCCAAGCAGTCTATATTCCGCACCTGTCCTAAAAAATTGACAGACTTTCGCCGGCAAATTGCAGAGAAATTTCAATATGTAGGGAAATTTCCTGCTTGCTCCGCAACCCGTGGCTGTCCCGACACTCTGCTTTGGTGTACTCCTGACTCGTGCGCATGCGTAGGCCTTTGGATGGTCGTTGACACACCCCAGTTTGGGACGGCAATTTTTGTCAAAGTGTGGTCCAAACGTCGGCAAATTTGGAGATCGGAAAATTGTCTGACGAACTTCAAATTTTGCATGCTCCAAGCAGTCTATATTCCGCACCTGTCCTAAGAAATTGACAGACTTTCGCCGGCAAATTGCAGAGAAATTTTAATATGAAGGGAAATTTCCTGCTTGCTCCGCAACCCGTGGCTGTCCCGACACTCTGCTTTGGTGTACTCCTGACTCGTGCGCATGCGTAGGCCTTTGGATGGTCGTTGACACACCCCAGTTTGGGACGGCAATTTTGGTCAAAGTGTGGTCCAAACGTCGGCAAATTTGGAGGTCGAAAAATTTTCTGACGAACTTCAAATTTTGCATGCTCCAAGCAGTCTATATTCCGCACCTGTCCTAAAAAATTGACAGACTTTCGCCGGCAAATTGCAGAGAAATTTCAATATGTAGGGAAATGTCCTGCTTGCTCCGCAACCCGTGGCTGTCCCGACACTCGGCTTTGGTGTACTCCTGACTCGTGCGCATGCGTAGGCCTTTGGATGGTCGTTGACACACCCCAGTTTGGGACGGCAATTTTGGTCAAAGTGTGGTCCAAACGTCGGCAAATTTGGAGGTCGAAAAATTTTCTGACGAACTTCAAATTTTGCATGCTCCAAAGCAGTCTATATTCCGCACCTGTCCTAAAAAAATTGACAGACTTTCGCCGGCAAATTGCAGAGAAATTTCAATATGTAGGGAAATTTCCTGCTTGCTCCGCAACCCGTGGCTGTCCCGACACTCTGCTTTGGTGTACTCCTGACTCGTGCGCATGCGTAGGCCTTTGGATGGTCGTTGACACACCCCAGTTTGGGACGGCAATTTTGGTCAAAGTTTGGTCCAAACGTCGGCAAATTTGGAGGTCGAAAAATGTTCTGACGAACTTCAAATTTTGCATGCTCCAAGCAGTCTATATTCCGCACCTGTCCTAAAAAATTGACAGACTTTCGCCGAGAAATAGCAGAGAAATTTCAATATGTAGGGAAATTTCCTGCTTGCTCCGCAACCCGTGGCTGTCCCGACACTCTGCTTTGGTGTACTCCTGACTCGTGCGCATGCGTAGGCCTTTGGATGGTCGTTAACACACCAGTTTGGGACGGCAATTTTGGTCAAAGTGTGGTCCAAACGTCGGCAAATTTGGAGGTCGAAAAATTTTCTGACGAACTTCAAATTTTGCATGCTCCAAGCAGTCTATATTCCGCACCTGTCCTAAAAAAATTGACAGACTTTCGCCGGCAAATTGCAGAGAAATTTCAATATGTAGGGAAATTTCCTGCTTGCTCCGCAACCCGTGGCTGTCCCGACACTCTGCTTTGGTGTACTCCTGACTCGTGCGCATGCGTAGGCCTTTGGATGGTCGTTGACACACCCCAGTTTGGGACGGCAATTTTGGTCAAAGTTTGGTCCAAACGTCGGCAAATTTGGAGGTCGAAAAATGTTCTGACGAACTTCAAATTTTGCATGCTCCAAGCAGTCTATATTCCGCACCTGTCCTAAAAAATTGACAGACTTTCGCCGAGAAATAGCAGAGAAATTTCAATATGTAGGGAAATTTCCTGCTTGCTCCGCAACCCGTGGCTGTCCCGACACTCTGCTTTGGTGTACTCCTGACTCGTGCGCATGCGTAGGCCTTTGGATGGTCGTTGACACACCCCAGTTTGGGACGGCAATTTTGGTCAAAGTGTGGTCCAAACGTCGGCAAATTTGGAGGTCGAAACATTTTCTGACGAACTTCAAATTTTGCATGCTCCAAGCAGTCTATATTCCGCACCTGTCCTAAAAAATTGACAGACTTTCGCCGGCAAATTGCAGAGAAATTTCAATATGTAGGGAAATGTCCTGCTTGCTCCGCAACCCGTGGCTGTCCCGACACTCTGCTTTGGTGTACTCCTGACTCGTGCGCATGCGTAGTCCTTTGGATGGTCGTTGACACACCCCAGTTTGGGACGGCAATTTTGGTCAAAGTGTGGTCCAAACGTCGGCAAATTGGGAGGTCGAAAAATTTTCTGACGAACTTCAAATTTTGCATGCTCCAAGCAGTCTATATTCCGCACCTGTCCTAAAAAATTGACAGACTTTCGCCGGCAAATTGCAGAGAAATTTCAATATGTAGGGAAATTTCCTGCTTGCTCCGCAACCCGTGGCTGTCCCGACACTCTGCTTTGGTGTACTCCTGACTCGTGCGCATGCGTAGGCCTTTGGATGGTCGTTGACACACCCCAGTTTGGGACGGCAATTTTTGTCAAAGTGTGGTCCAAACGTCGGCAAATTTGGAGATCGGAAAATTGTCTGACGAACTTCAAATTTTGCATGCTCCAAGCAGTCTATATTCCGCACCTGTCCTAAGAAATTGACAGACTTTCGCCGGCAAATTGCAGAGAAATTTTAATATGAAGGGAAATTTCCTGCTTGCTCCGCAACCCGTGGCTGTCCCGACACTCTGCTTTGGTGTACTCCTGACTCGTGCGCATGCGTAGGCCTTTGGATGGTCGTTGACACACCCCAGTTTGGGACGGCAATTTTGGTCAAAGTGTGGTCCAAACGTCGGCAAATTTGGAGGTCGAAAAATTTTCTGACGAACTTCAAATTTTGCATGCTCCAAGCAGTCTATATTCCGCACCTGTCCTAAAAAATTGACAGACTTTCGCCGGCAAATTGCAGAGAAATTTCAATATGTAGGGAAATGTCCTGCTTGCTCCGCAACCCGTGGCTGTCCCGACACTCGGCTTTGGTGTACTCCTGACTCGTGCGCATGCGTAGGCCTTTGGATGGTCGTTGACACACCCCAGTTTGGGACGGCAATTTTGGTCAAAGTGTGGTCCAAACGTCGGCAAATTTGGAGGTCGAAAATTTTTCTGACGAACTTCAAATTTTGCATGCTCCAAGCAGTCTATATTCCGCACCTGTCCTAAAAAATTGACAGACTTTCGCCGGCAAATTGCAGAGAAATTTCAATATGTAGGGAAATGTCCTGCTTGCTCCGCAACCCGTGGCTGTCCCGACACTCTGCTTTGGTGTGCTCCAAGCAGTCTATATTCCGCACCTGTCCTAAAAAATTGACAGACTTTCGCCGGGAAATGGCCGAGAAATTTCATAGTTTAGGGAAAACTGGGTTGGGGCTTCCTGACTGCTCCGCTAACCGTGGCTGTCTGTACACTCTTCTTTGGTGTACTCCTGACTCGTGCGCATGCTCAGGCCGTTGAACGGTCGTTGACACACCCCAGTTTGGGACAGGAATTTGGTAAAAGTGTGGTCCAAACGTCGGCAAATTTGGAAGTCAAGATATTTTCCGACGAACTTCAAATTGTGCATGCTCCAAACAGTCTATATTTCGCACTTGTCCTGAAAAATTTAGAGACTTTCGCCGGGAAATGGCCGAGAAATTGCAAAGTTTAGGAATAACTGGGCTCGGGCTTCCTGCCTGCTCTGCAGACCGTGGCTATCCGTGTACTCCTGACTCGTGCGCATGCTCAGTCTTGTTTTGGACGGGAATTTGGTCAAAGTGTGGTCCAAACGTCGGCAAATTTGGAAGTCAAGAAATTTTCCGACGAACTTCAAATTTTGCATGCTCCAAACAGTCTATATTCCGCACTTGTCCTGAAAAATTGACAGACTTTCGCCGGGAAATGGCCGAGAAATTTCAGAGTTTAGGGAAAACTGGGCTCGGGCTTCCTGACTGCTCCGCTAACCGTGGCTATCTGTACACTCTTCTTTGGTGTACTCCTGACTCGTGCGCATCCTCACGCTTGTGGATGGTCGTTGACACACCCCAGTTTGGGACGGGAATTTGGTCAAAGTGTGGTCCAAACGTCGGCAAATTTGGAAGTCAAGAAATTTTCCGACGAACTTCAAATTTTGCAGGCTCCAAACTGTTTATATTCCGCACTTGTCCTAAAAAATTGACAGACTTTCGCCGGGGAATGGCCGAGAAATTTCAGAGTTTAGGGAAAACTGGGCTCGTGCTTCCTGACTGCTCTGCAGACCGTGGCTGTCCGTACACCCTTCTTTGGTGTACTCCTGACTCGTGCGCATGCTCAGGCTTGTGGATGGTCGTTGACACACCCCAGTTTGGGACGGGAATTTGCCCAAAGTGTGGTCCAAATGTTGGCAAATTTGGAAGTCAATGAATTTTCCGACGAACTTCAAATGAATTCAAAAGAATTAGTGACGAGAGTGTACGGTGTTTATATCTCCACTTGATTAAGTTGCGTACGTTGATGCATTTCTTGCAATTTTATTTGGGCTTCGGAAGGTGTGTTTAAAATATGCTGGTCATGTACGCGTACATGACCGTGCGTGCACGGTCGGCAAGGCGAGAGTCGCTCGCTGTTGATGAACGCGCGTTCTGGAACAGTAAAACTCGCCAATTTCTGACGATATGTTCCGTCGAATAGATAAACAATCAACGGCGATATTAATTTTATCATATTGTGGCAAGATTTACCAGCTGCATGTCATCTTATTTCCCCTATTTTAAGTCAAATTTGCTGTATAGTGTATACGTCTCCCTTCGTTCGGGTTCGACGTTCAATCGGCAACTTTAAACCAGTATCATAACCCGAAATCGTTACTCTTTTCTTGAACTTATCATGCACAGATTGGGAACGATCCAG
The DNA here is from genome assembly GCA_037783545.1 of Henricia sp. BOLD:AAB3569. Classification (NCBI taxonomy): domain Eukaryota; kingdom Metazoa; phylum Echinodermata; class Asteroidea; order Spinulosida; family Echinasteridae; genus Henricia; species Henricia sp. BOLD:AAB3569. The sequence goes on along the minus strand of JBBELK010000030.1, from coordinate 1,455,633 downwards.
CTTTCAATGTTAACGTCCATTTCAAGTCAAACAAGACATTCTAACTCGTTATTTTGACGAAATTTCATGGCGAGTACATGTTTCAACATGCTCATTACAACATGTAATTTCGGATGGTCCAGCTTCAAATGCAGAGAGTAATGTGAGAGGTATTCCATGTACCGTACAGACTTTCGCGTCGGCTAACATGTTCCAGCGTGCACCCCCTTGCCACTTGGCAACCGTTGCCTACGGCCTGGTAGTTGTTGTTGTATATTTTATGGCATCTTCGGCAACTAAGGCCCTTTATGCCATCAACTATACGGTTTTAGCTTTAACTATACTATATTATCAACTTGAGATGACGAAGAAGGAGTTGAAGTTTTAGAAGTGGGAGGAAAACCCGCAGAGAAATGCCCCAGGGGAAAACCCACGCGGTCAAGTAGGGACTGCAAACCCAATCCACAAACACGCCCCGGATTCGAACCCGGGACGCCAGAGGTGAAAGGCGAGGAAAGAACCCGTACGCCAACCCGACCGCCCCGGCCTGGTAGTCTGGTGCATGACTCTTTTATATGCGAGCACCATAGCGCAGAGGCAGGACTCTAGATTTATGCAAATATATCACGCAACTGGCTTATTTGGACAACCTTTCTGTAAAAGTAATGCCCGAGGTACCACTATGAACTACTAACAATGGAAATTGGGCACACACCATTGTTAATAACAATGGTTTGTGCCCAATTTCCATTGTTAGTTGCTCATAGTGTACGCGCCATTCTCAGTAACGAATGGCGCGTTACCGAGTGGTATTGTATCCGACTTAACCTCCAACCAGCCTAGCCCAGTGTTCTAGTCACGCCATTATTTTGCACGAATAGTGCGTTTTTGTGCCTTTCCACAAAGCATTACGTAAGGTTACGCAAATACACTGTATAGTCGGGTAACAAAAGAACGAAGAAAACTGAATTCCACACAGGATCACAATGTGCGCTGTTTCTTTCATTCATCAACATTCACTTTAGTCGTTGCGGGGCAAAGCATAGTACAACTATTTCCCCAAAAATACAATGTCATCTGAAGCTCTCCCTATTAAATCGGAACCTGTGGTTGGTTTCCGTGGACAAGAAGGGACATTTTTACCATCCCTGGACGTTAACATGGATCTCTGGAATATTGCCCAAGTGGACTGTTTTCCGAAGGAGCAAAAAGTTGGAAATATTACTGTGCATGTGATGCCTAGACGTCGCACGGGTTGAGTTCTGTGGAAAGTTGCTCCATGTCAATCCCACACTTCCAACAGCTAGGATCGTTGGAGAGCGAAGAGATCCATCACAATGGTATGGTTATTAGACTATCTGGTATGATTTACTTTAATACATGCACTATTTTGTTGTCTTGTTCCAGCTGTTTAACCACCACAAATGTGAAATTGACGAGTAATCATTATTTTAGAATGAAAAAACGTTGATACATTCTCAGGAAAAACTGTTTAGAACATGTCCATAGGGTTTGTACACGTGGTTAAGGTGCAGGTATTAAAGGAATGTTTTTCCACTGTAATTTTTCCAAAAGTCTTATATGTTTTGTACACAAGGTGTGAAGCCATGTCAACGACTCGACCCCTTGCACGGCGGCCATGACAGGGCAGTCACATTGTCACAGTGTGTCATGCACAAGTAGGCACTTTGTGGATCTACTGTCACATCATTTAGATATGAAACCTGCCCTCTGTCATGGCCGCCGTGCAAGGGGTCTATACTCTATTTTGCAGATATACCTGGTTATAACGGGAACCTTTATAAATGGAAGCAATGAAGAACAAGTGCTCTTATTGGAAAGATTTGAGAAATTGATCATGGCTTCAGACCATGTGTGCAAAACATATGAGACGGGTTGAACAATTTCTAAGTGTTTCCTTACAAAATATTTGATTTTTCCATCAGATCTGCACTTCGGATGCTAGATGAGTCAATTTAAAGATCATTTCTGATCAACTTCCCAACTCTTACCCTTCAAACTTTCATGAACGTTTGGGAGAGATTGTACTTTTACACCTGCACTTTTAACCCTATGTGCACAAGCCCTATGGACCTGGTCTAAATAAATTGGTATTTGTTTCACTTTAAAAGTTCTTATCTGATCTGTACGTTTTGGTTGTTATAAGCAAAATTTCATGCAGGTATTAGGCCCCTAAAGTAAACTCTTACCAAGATTTTTATTTATATTTGCGTTAATTTTGGACGTTTTGTATGCGTTAAGTATATGTAATATATACTTGAATTTACTTAAAATTGCAATTTTTTGGTGTTCAAAGTATGTAAATAATATGTATATTTACTCATTTAAATGTCTTGATACACGCACTAGCTTTGGAAAAACTCGTATTTGCTAAGTAGGCCTATGTTAAAATTCATTCATAAACACTGATAAAGGCCCAAGCCGAAGGCGTGGGCCATTATCAGTGCCCAGGACCCTTTCCGGTTTTAAACGTATGTTTTAAAACTGACCAAACTATACTTTTAATCCCTTCGGCAGCCACTTCTGGCGGCCTATCTTGTGTCCGATATGCTTGCCAATTTGGAGGTCAAGGAATTTTTAGACGAGCTTCAAATTGTGCCTGTTGCAACCAAACTATGTTCCACCAACCAAACTATGTTCCAAATTTGACAGACTTTCGCCCAAAATTTACCGAGTTTGTTGAGATCATAGGGAAGAATCGCTCCGCATTCCTGCCTACTCCCATCCTTGGAACTAACCGTGACTCTTGTCTTGGGGTACTCTGCGTCCCGTAAGGTCTTACTCATGCGCATGAGCGGGCTTTTGGAGGAATGATGAGCCGAATTTGGCGAAGGTGTCCTCGGTATGCTCGCGATTTTAAAAACCAAGGAGTTTCCCGACGAACTTCAAATTTTGCCTGCCATAACCAAACTATATCTCACACTTTTCGGCCAATTTCTCATATAAACCGTCCGAGTTATTTCGGAGTTCAGCTGAAACTATTCTATATACTCTGTTTTCCCTCAGCCAGCCACTTCTCGCGGGCTATCTTATGTCTGATATGCTCGCTATTTTGTGAAGGAATTTCCCGATAAATCTCAAATTTTGCCCGTCGATACGAAACCATATTCCACACTTATGGTGTGAAATTTGCCAATTTGCCATTTAAACCGGCCGCTTTATTTCCATCTGAGCTAAAATTTCACTCGATTGCATTCAAGCAGACGCTCTTCGTGGGGCTACTTTGCATCAGACATGCTCGCTATTTTAAAAGTCAAGGACTTTCCCGATAAACTATATTTCGCACTTGACTAAATTTGGAGGACAGTTGACCCAAACGGGCCGAGTTATTTGCTAGAAAATGGGAAAGGAAGACATTTCCCGATAAACCTCAAGTTTTGCCCGTGGATACGAAACTATATCCCACACTTGTGGTGCAAATTTGATAAATTTCCCATCCAAACCGGTCAATTTATTCAGGACTTCAGCTAAAAATCACTTGGTCCACGTCCCCGACTTCAGGCCGTGCAGTATACGCACGTGTTTGTATAGCCGTACGTGGTTGCGTGTAGATGTATGCAGCTCAAAGGTAAAAAATAAAACCGCGTATTTTATGAATATATATGACATCCCTGTATTACTGGTCATTTAACTGTTAACTGTTGACCCTAAAACATAAATACATTTGAGTTTTCTCCAATGAACCTGCATGTGCTTTCCATGCTGAGTCATATTAGTTTGTGCGTTGAGTGTCGGCATTTTTGGCGATGGCTTGTGAGGCAATACCAACAATATCCATGGGGGCGGGTTTAATTGGGCAATCTCGGAAATATGCATTGTGATCGTGCTCGAGCTTTTGGAGAAAATGTGGTCTTAAAGGCAGTATACGTGATTGGTATCTCGAAAATCAGAAATGTTCACAGATTTACGCCTAACTTACACAACATAAACGTGATGACCGCAGAAAATTCTCTAAAATTGTTTTGTCTAAAGTGCTATTAGTCTTTGAGAAATGAGTAAAACAATTAGTTTTCGTCTCATGAAACCATTTCGCCCAAGTTCCATTTCGCCCCAAATCACTTCGTCCAAACACTACATCGCCCAAATGCTACTTCGCCCCAAAACCACTTCGTGCACAGGCCGTGGTTCAGGGCAAAATGGTTCAGTGCAAAGTGGTTTTGGAGCGAAATTACTGCAAAACCTTATCTGACTGTTTTCTCAAAAGTTAGACGAAGTACGGAGCTGGTTTTAATCATGCATATCTTCAATCACACAGGGGGATAAAACTATTTGTAACAGTTTACCAATCATGTATACTATCATTAATTGTCAAAGCTTTTTTTACGAAGTACGAAAAAGGTGTCATCTCAGGTGTGATTTTGGAAGGTAAGGAATTTCCCGACAAACTTTAAACTTTGCATGTCGAAACAAAATGATATACCACACTTGCAAATTGTGCAAAATTCCCGATTTCGCTAAAAACTCTCCTGCCGGCCTGCTCAATTTTCCCTCTAGCGGTCGCTCCTCGCGGGCTACTTTGTGTCTGATATGCTCGCTATTTTGGAAGCGAAGAAATTTTCCGACGAATTTCAAATTTTGCCCATCCCAAACAAAACTATATTCCACACTTCTACCTATTTTCTGCGAAATTCTGCCTATAAATGGCCGAGTTATTGAGGACTTGTAACTGTTTCACCCGCATCACTGATCGTGGTCGTGTTGAAAACCTCCACGCATTTTTAAGCCCCTTTCACACATTCACGGATGAGATGACGTATGATGCCGGCCGAGAAATTTAGGCAATCCGGGGTGATCCGGAGACGTTCCCGGAGACGTTCCCGGAGACGTTCCCGGAGACGTTCCCGGAGACGGATTCACTCGGTGCCTACAAGGACCAAGACGGTCTCCAGGCAGTCTTTCCTGATTGTCGCCGGACTGTAGCCGGTGCCGGCTCACGATGTATTTAAAAGGACACCCTATAGAGGGTCTTCAGCCCCTTTCACACATTGACGGATGAGACGCCAGATGATGCCGGATGGCTGGTCTGGCACCATCCGTGATGATCATTATCCCTGAGCACCGTATAGAAGCCGTCTTGACCTCCGGCTGCATCCTTGACCATCTGGCCTTGTCAAGCCGGATCTCTCGGAAGAGAGCTGTCGGGAACGCCCGTGAAGCCACCGAAATGTCCGTCTGCGCCGTATAGAGACCGCGACCATCCGGGAGAGCCTGTAGAGAATGCCGGTGCCTGCACGGATCGTTCTTGGAATGAGAAAAGCCCCTTTCACAAGTTCACGGATGCCGGAAACCGGATGATGCCGGTGGAGAAATTTCGGTCATTAGGGATGATCCGGCGTTTCGAGACGCTGTGACGTATCAAAGCCGGTCTGAGCACGGCGAGCAGATGGGTCTCTTCCCGGCAGCTCCCGGCGTCAACGCAGATCGTTTTCTTCCGAGAGATCCGGGGAGAAAAATTGAACGTGCTAAATTTTTCGCCCGTCCGGCTTGACAAGTCCGGATAAATACGGCCAAGGATGCAGCCGCCTCCGGTCAAGCTGGCATAACGGATGGTGCCGGACTAGCCACCTGTCTCATCCGTGAATGTGTGAAAGGGGCTTTACACTTTGCATCTCTGTATGCTCGCTATTTGCGATGCTAAGGAAATTCCAGAACGAACATTTTGCCTGCCATACCAACACATCCCTTACTTTTCGTGCAAATTTGGTCAAATTCCCATCCAAAGCGACCGGGTTATTTAGGAGCACGTGACCCAAGTATACCACTGTTGCTTTTGCACCCAAACATTTCAGATGGTCTTCCCAACTACAGACTACTAATGTAAGAAAGTCACCCTTTGTATGTTACCAATTAAGGATCTACACTAAAACCAGTGATCTGTTTCCCTGCGCTTCACCAGTGGGCGTTTCCGATTACCAGCGAATATTTATACCCAATTGCCAGGGCAACTGACGTCACGCTGTAGTAGTCTTTTGCTATGCTGTACACGAAAACGTCAGTGGCGTATATCCAGCATATGACGGAGCCGGCGTACACACACCCAACCCCTCCCCCTTGCAGGCCCAGAAAAAACAATCACAAGAAAATGACACATTTTAGTTGCTTTTTTGTTGAAATAGTGAGATCGGGCATCATAATGGCCCACAATAAGCTTCAGGTTGAAGGAAAATGGCTGAAATATTTCAACATTTTCTGGGGAGCATGCCCCCCAGACTCCCTGGCGCTGGCACTGCACTGCATTTGACCACCGCCAACATTTTCTGGGGAGCATGCCCCCCAGACTCCCTGGCGCTGGCACTGCACGCGAGGCTTCCTTCGATAGCCCAGGTAGATTTTTCCCCCTTGTTTATCAAATTGTAGATACACTACTGCATTTGACCACCGCACACCCCCCCCCCCCCCCCCCCCCAAAGAAAACATTTATATGGAATAGTGAAAATGGTCTGTGTCACCCTATGGGAGAAATGGAAGGAAACGAAATTAATAAACTCGGCTGTACGGGTGTAAGCCCGGATAATTGTAATTACCAAGACAGCTTGAAAACTAAATTGTATTAGCGTCTCTCCGTGGCGGCCCTGGGGGACGACTTGTCAACTTCAGTAAGATTATTCGTTAGATGATTCCCCAGGGTTTTGTGTTGTGTTAATTGTGCGCACGCACGCTGAGCAAATCCACTTCGGTTTTATACGAAAAACAATTACAGGACAAATAATAGGTACAAAGCGGTCGGCCTCGCCGGAGCTAATTTGGGAAGTTGGGCCCGATAAGCCGGACGCGTATTTATTTACCACACGTGAAGAACAAAAAAGAGGGAATTTGGGGTGTTTATACATGTATGTTATTAGCAGACCGATGTTTATTAAGTTTGACAGATATGCTTTAACGGTGTGTGTGTTCATCTCTAGAAGAGTTCTGCAATATGCATAATTCCCGCCCTCGTGGCAAAAGGTTCGATAAATCTTTGCAGCCTTTGGTGGACCGCGAAAAAATACAACCGCCACATAATATCGCGTAAACGCGTAATTTTCAGGGACGTCGTTCAATAGACGATGTGCCCTTTGACGTCACATCAAATTAAAACATGCCCGGCGTTATGCGCAGGCATAATTATGATAAAGTTACATGTATATTGTCTTTTTGGCCGAATAAAGAATAAGAATATATTTGGTTTAGGAATGAGGTCGCATGTCAAATCGTCCGTGAATTTTGTGACCTCTGGCATCATTACCAATTATTATGTATGCAAAACAGGATGCGTGCGCATAATGACGACCAATTTTCAAAAGAGGGCGCTTAAGATATAAACATAGGTTGGATGGTTGAAGTTGTTGGTTGGTTGTTTGGTTGTTGTTAAAGGAATTATTTACTCTACACAAACTACTAATTGATCTTACGCCTGCGGTTAATTTTGAAGCTCAATTGCTGAGAAACCTATACCAGGGGTTTGGAGCCGCAGCGCGCGCTCATACGAAATTATTGCATTATGAACAACGAGTGTTGTTGATTCAGTTGTTTTTACGGCATTTATTCTGCCGTAATCGAATTACCGAGTCGTTTACTCAATACTGTTTTCATCAAATGACGGGAGTATTGACTTTGGCCTCGGCCGGCCGAGTGCGCGAGTTGGGACTCGACGCCACTCGGAGCAAAACATTTTTGCCCGGGGTGGCGCGTGCCACATTTTTTTTTTTTAGGGGGAGGGGAGGGGGGTGCAGTGTGCCTTTTTGGTGAGAGACAAGAAATTGCGCGATACCACAGTCCTATTCAGGCTGGTTTCCTGGCTATAGTTCACGCAAAACGGAGGCATAATTTTTACTAGTCAAATTGTTGATTAATATTTCGAGATATTACAAATCCTGTATACATGTTTTTTGTAAAGTATTCACATGGCTAATGGTTCGGATTCTGGAATATTAAACTTTTTATTCAGTGTTATTTGCCAGGCTTTTGTGTGTGGCGCTAGTGTGCCATGGCATTATTGAATGAACGCGTACCGAGAACACTTAATTGGGAATATTAATTTATTAATTTTAAAGTAAAACTTATTGACAGTTGTCAAACCTTGTTTCTGTAATATGAACCTTTCAGGAAAAATCACCACACACAGCATGCACCCCAGCGGCGTATGTTGATCTCGTTCGAACTCGCGCTTCATTTCCGAAATTCTATAGAGGAAAAACGAGGGATTGCCGAACCAATCAAACACAATGCAGAACTAGTTCGCTATTGAAATTGAACAATGCAGCAACGATTTGTGAGACGAGCCGCTCATTCTTTTTCGGAGGTGTTTCAAACACACTGCAAAAATAATTCCCCCGATGGTTTGGTTATTGGGTCTTTTGGTCCCAGCATACGCTGGTCGTGTGTCGGTCGTGACGCCCGAGCTGCGAGCGTTGAAACAACAGCACCGGCCCTTTCTATCTTGACGAATGCCGACGAAGGAGCAAATTATTCGGCATGTATTATACGACGTGGCACGCTCGGTTAAAACACGCCGACCGACTTTTACTGGTGTTTTAGCGGGGTTTGTTTTTCCGCACATTGCCTGAAGTCTAAACCAAGCACGGGACTTGATGTTAGATATCTTTCCCCCTATGATTGAAGTTGGTATTCCAGGCTTGGACCAGGCAGCCACCCATCACGTGCCGGACAGCGGGCGCCAAGCGACCCGAACGTGTCGGCCAGATCTACTCGTGTCTCACTGTTGCCTCTGTTGCTCGCCTTGTATCATCCTTTAGCCTGACTAATAAACTAATTCCAAGTGGTTAACCAACATTAATGTTGTTTAACACTCTCTCACACCAACCTATTCGTAAGAACACTTATTCACAAGACCGAAATTCCGGTTGTGTGAAATTTAGCTGTAAAATCTTATTATATCTGTTTAGTGACACAATGAACCAACTATCTTTCTTTGATTATTTGTATAGGAGATATCTGAATTGTTTTTATTATTTTCCAAAAAGGGTCAAAGGTTTGCCAAAAATGGTTGCCTTTTTAGGACGGCTATATCAAACCGTAAAGACTCAAGTTCGCAACCCAACTTGACCAAAATATTTTGCTAAATTTAATGACATAAAAATGCTGAGTTATTCCATCTGAATACATCACGAGAGTCCAAAAACAAATCATCCTATAGGCCTATGCCTATTTTTCCTTGACTACGATGTATGCTTCGTCCATCAGACAAAAGATTGATCTCATATTGCTCGGTCATGTACAGCGTGTTTTGCTTTTCCCCCTTTTTTAGACCTAGTCAAACTATATAAGGTTTTACCGTCCTTCGAATCATCAACAGTTTGCTGGAAGGGCTGATTGGACCAACTTAACATGGCATGCCCATTGTTGCTCAATTCCCGCACTTTGATCGGATCCCTTCACGCGTGCGTGCGGAATCGGCTGGGACCGACCGCCGAGCGCACACGGCGCGCTGCCCCGCGGGGCCGGCTCGCTGTGCACGTGGGTCCAAGAATGAACAAACCACGGCGCTAGGCCCAGCCAGAGCTGGTGGGCACCTTCACCAGCACCGGTCATTCATAATATTTGACTTGTTAACCCTGCCGGCTGTGTACCCTAAGTAAATACGAGTCAGTAGATACAATTCGGTGCAAATTTCCAACGTTCCACCCTATTAACTCAATTTTTCTCTCCGCTGGGCCCAGAACAACATTGCTTGTGTTGTATTGAGCGAGTGGGCAGCGGAAATAAGCGGGAAGCTAAACCCAGTAGCTACATTCTTGTCTGGTACGAATTCGATCGTGCTGACTGGCCATTTCCATTTCCATTTCACTCATTCAGATGGGACAGTCGTGGTTTATTAATCAGTGTCAGTTCCCTGAGGTACATTTCGAGGCAAGCGATTGAGGAAGGAGCATTTTACTCGCCACGCAGGTCCCCAAGAGCTTCCCCTCTTACACAGCCGCCAAACCAAACCCGTGCTAATCCCCTACACCCACTGGATTTAGATATCGCCTGTCGCGATGAAACGCAGCCAGAGTAACAATCGCAGCCGGATACTGTTACACGGAACCACTGGACAAAATTACCCGTCTCTCGGCTCTCTCCTCTTCTCTTCGATTGTATTTCACATGCAGACGAAAATATCAAAGTGTTCTTGCTAGTCCATCAAACACAAAGGGATTGTTTTTCCGTGTGCGCAGGCACAACAGACAAGAGAAAGTGGCTAGCCGGTGCTTGCGTAGTCTCGGCCCCGACCCCCTGTAGTATGTGTTTGTATTACGGCATATGGTCCGCCGAACACGATTCCGACCGCTCAATATTGCATTGAGCGACCAGCGTGCCGCGAAAACGCGGCAAACGTATGTTTCACGAACTAAACGGTGATTAGTAAAATCTGGCCCAGGTTAACAATTCGTCAAATTAAATTGCTCTACAGGAGGCTTCCCGATCTATTGCCCAGGACTGTAATTAGGTGAGCTGGGTGTTACAAAGAAAGGTCGAGAGAGTATGTTTTTTTGGAATTGACTTTGTATAAATGTATACACACACTTCTTTTCATGATGCGTTTGTGTGTAATTTCTACAAAACAATGTGATAAAGACAGAGAGTGAAACGCAATCATCAAGTAATATGTTACATACTCATTTACCGAGCCAGTTCATTGCGCATATACGATGGTCACATTCTTCCCGAGGTACGATATATTTTGTTACTGATTGGTACGTTATACACGCATTATATAGCATATTTATTGGGCAAAGCCCGGCAAAATTCTAATGGCTATGTAAAATGTTCACACTTCTCTTTTGATTTAAAGGAAGTTTATTCGTTTGGTAAACTGTTAAAAACTGCAAGATTTGTACTGTTAATTGAAAGCATAGGTCGAGAAATCTACCCTGTAGAAATTTCAGCCATTTAGATGCAGTAATACTTCAGAAAACCTGAAAAGCACGGTTTTTGTGCATGGATGAATGGCTCCAAAGATCGCCTATACAGACGACATTTGTTGATTCAAAACATTTTGTCATTTTTCTCATGAATGGGGGCAATTCAGACGAAATAATTTCACAGGAGGATTACTACCATTACCATCTTGATAACAAGTAAGCTTAAAGGCAGTATGCATCATTGGTAATCTCAAAAATCAGAAATGTTAACAGATTTACGCCTAACTTACACAATATACCGTAGAAAACTTCCCCTGAAATGGTTTTGTCTAAAGTGCTATAGTCTTTGAGAAATGAGTAAAACAATTAGTTTTCGTCTCATGAGACGAAAATTCAATTCGCCCCAAAACCACTTCGCCCGATTGCCGTTTCGCCCCAAACTACATCATCCAAATGCCACTTCGCCCCAAAACCACTTCGTGCACAGGCGTGGTCCAGTGCGAAATGGTTCAGGGCGAAGTAGTTTTGGGGCGAAATGACTGCAAACCCTTTTTGAAAAAAGTTAGACGAAGTACGGAGCTGGTTTTTGCTCAGGTTGATTTTAATCATGCATATCTTCAATCACACAGGGGAATAAAACTATTTGTAACAGTTTAGCAATCATGTATACTATCTTTAAAGATAATAATTCAGATTTTGTTTAGGGGTAATTACCAAACAAGTACACTATCGTTTAAGACACAGACACGGCCTTTCTGTAGATAGCATTTAGTGTTTCACCATCATGGCAGTTCACGCAAGGAATGAATTGTAACAAGGAGTACTGAACCAACTAATTCCGATTTTCTCGATAATCCAAAAGTGGATAACTATGATTTTGTTTCCCCTTAAAAGCAACCCGTATTACGGATTATATTAAAACGATTGTGACAATCGAAACTTAAGTGGATATTTTAAAGTATATTTTGTATTACAGAATGGAGTGCAGTAAAAGGGTCACCCATTGTCATTATCTACTGTGTTAATTCCCGTGTCCTACTACACCCGTATATAGGGTGACAATAGTTTTGTATGTTCCCTTCTTTATATAAAAAGGGGACATAATCACCACACGCGGCTATACATAATGACGCCCGATGCCTAAACAAATAGCTCCCTAAGCAAAACTGTAAAGAAGGTAGATTTTTGGCAACTTATGAGTAGTCGTGCATGGCAAGTAATTTCCTCCTTGCTTGCCGAACAAGATAATTTGAAGCCGGGGCCGCGGGGGAGGCGAGGCTCGTCCTGGCCGGACCAGAGCCACGTGGCCGGCCGCGGGCGAGTCAACGCTGCACCGCCCGGCGCACTGGATCACCGAGCGCCGCTCGTTCCAGATAACATATTTCAGACACAACCAATCTTTTATTTTCAGAGTTGGCCTGGAAATACAATGGGATCATGAAAAATTCGGGGTCCAATTCGGAGTTGACCCTACTACCCCAATTTCAGTCCTAAAGTTTGATGCACTTTTGTATATATAGGTTGTTAAAATTAAGTGACTATAGTCATGCTGTGAATAACGCCTCATACGGTCGTGGCCAAACGTTTAAGACCACCTTTTTTAGTTCAAAGTACATTTTTTTCTTCTGAATGCAGTGATTGTATCAGCATCAATTGTAAATGAGAAGAATAATTGTTTGGTCTCCAAAGAGTTCCTCAAGCAAGATGCGACCAATACGTCTTGCAAAAGGTATACGGATGTAAGTCACAGAACCGTGAGTCGGCGTTTGCTCAAATAATTTGGCTTGAAATCGAGCAAGGCGGCGACAAAAACCACGTCTCACACCGGCTATGAAAATCTGGCCTCTGCAAAACAATATGTGAATTGGACAAAGATACAGTCGAACCAAGATGGTAGATTTTCTTACAAATCTACCATCCAGCAGTTTGGTGCATGTCATCTTATCAGCTTCTCGTTCATAGTGTTCTTCTTGCTGGTGAAGAAGCACAATATCTTGACCCATTTTCGTGGGGCTTTCAAATTTGAAAAACGAGCGAATTGTGACTTTTTTTTTTTTTAAATGGGGAATATGTAGTGAAATGACGCACTGAATAACACAAAATCAACTTGGACAGCAAGGTTTTTTTCTTCTGTGATTCTGTGGTTTTCAGTGCAGCGGCTTACACCGAATTCTCCCATGAACCGCTTTTTTCTCAAAGCGATGCGCGTCAAATTTATACGAACGTTAACGTATGAAAAGGCTCGGTGGGAATTCAGCCTTGTCACGTGTCTGTCGTTGACACTCTGGTTGCGTTCGGGCGTACTGTTCTCGCTACTCCGGAGTAATGCGTGCGCATTGCACTCGAGTCACATTACGCGAACGGCAAGTCCGCAGTCCGCATGCGCGAATGGCCATCAGTCAAGATGGCCGTCTCTTGCCATGACTGCACAAAAACGCTGTTTCACTGCTTACAAGAAACTAAAGAAAATACAGACCGTAAGTCGTGAGAACCTTTGATGCCGTCTGAAACAAACCTTAGTGAGTTGTTGTTTCAGTTATCCAGTTGACACGTTGAACAAATTTACAAAAAAATTCCACCCATATTCCGCCATCTTCGTACAAATCACATGGCACTCGTCAGGAGTAAGAGCACACTCCCCATTTGTCGGGGAGTGGGGAGAGCATATATACTCTCGCTGACCCAAGTGTCGTTAATCTTGCCGTTCGCGCGCGCAGGAGTATGCTCGTGTTAACACGAGTGCACGCCCGAACGCAGCCAGAGTTTTGAATTTTCTCCCTTTGACCTCAAAAGCAAATGGTTAAAGACCATTATGTCATTCGGAGATGAAACTTTGTTTATACGAATTCATGGAACGACAGCATTATATATCTACCCTTAGTGTAGGGCCCCTCATTTGGGATTTGTTTCAATGAAATCTATGCTATAAAACCAATATACTTATATACCTATGGCCGAGGCGCTTAACAATCAGTTTAATTCTGTGTTTAATGATAATGCCGATCATCAGTACATTCCTGACACCAACCTGCTCAGTGATGAGGCCACCATGGGTGACATACAATGCACGCCTCATGAAGTTTACAAACTACTGAAAAACATCGATGTTAATAAAGCTTGTGGCCCAGATGACATTTCGCCTAGAATTTTGAAAGAAGGGGCTGCACAATTAGCTCATTCCTTATCACTGTTGTTTAACGCATCGCTCTCAACAGGTGTAGTTCCACAAGATTGGCGCAAAGCGCATGTTTGTCCTGTCTTTAAGAAGGGTAAAAAAGATGACGTCAGTAATTACAGACCTATATCTCTAACATCAGTAGTTTGTAAAACATTGGAACGCATAGTGTTAAATAGGCTAACTAATCATTTAAATATCAACAACATCCTAGATGATAATCAACATGGCTTCCGAAGCCAACACTCCTGTGAAACACAATTGTTAGACACCCTCCACGACTGGTCCAAGTTTTTAGATGATGGAAAAAGCGTCGACGTCATTTTTCTTGACTTTGCCAAAGCTTTTGATACAGTCCAGCATAATTTATTAGAGAAAAAACTTAATATTTATGGCCTTGGGAAAAAAAACATCACGTGGATAATGAATTTTCTTACAGGTAGATACCAAAGGGTTACATTGAATGGGGCATTCTCATCATGGTCTCCCGTTATATCTGGTGTACCCCAAGGTACTATCTTAGGCCCAACACTATTTTTGTGCTTTATCAATGACATACCCAGGAATGTCAAATCCACTATGCGCCTATACGCAGATGATTGTATTCTATATAGACCTATCGCTGAGCCCTCTGATTGTGAAATATTGCAGTCTGACTTAGATACGTTGACTGATTGGTCCCGCTTGTGGAACTTGAGTTTTAACGTTGATAAATGTAAAGTGATGCATATATCTAAGAAAATGAGTGAAGAAAAACGCGATTACTGCATAGCGGATAAGCAGTTAAAAACCACCGGTAGTGAAAAATTTCTTGGTGTTATCGTTGATAGCAAATTAAACTGGGAAAATCACTGCAGCGAATTATACAATAAATGTAATAAAGTAAGTGGCTTAATCAAGCGCAATTTCCACAGTTGTTCAGTAGATGTACTAAGTAAGCTTTTTCAGTACCTAGTTCGCCCAATTTTAGATTACTGTTGCACTGTCTGGGACCCTTACAGAGTAAAGCATGTACTTAAAATTGAACGTATTCAAAAAGGTTTTTGTAGATTCGCATGCAAAGATTGGATTTCGAGTTATGAATCTTTACTAAATCACTTAAACTGGACCACATTAGCTAACAGACGTACTTATTTTCGCCTAGTAATGTGTTACAAATTAATTAAAAATTGTCTCAACATCGCAACACTTAATAAATTTTCTCCCGCAACAAGAGTTGGTCGCCTTGATCATGCACTAAAATTGGAAATCCCGTTTGCTCGAACAGATTGTCACAAATACTCCTTTTTCGTTCACACAACAAGAGACTGGAATAATTTGCCCAAAGAAATTGTCAGTAGTTCATCATTGTTGGTTTTCAAGGATAAACTGAAAGACAAGTTCTCGTTAACTTCCTAATTTTTATTGTAAATACTCATTATTTTAATTTGTGTACTTTATTCTGTGTATTTTATCTTGTATATTCATGTTCGTGTATATGTATCTTATTCTGCCTTGTTCCTGTTTACGTCTATATACTTGGTACATGTAGTTTATTGTTAGTTTGTTTTGTACATGTATAAATAGTTAGATAGTTTGAAAACGGGGAGTGGATTTTAAAACGGGGATAATTCCCTTTTTCACTGTACCCATGACATGGTCAAAATTGAGTAAATAAAAAAAAAATACTTAGTTACATTCATAAAATCCTATTTGGAGTTTGTTTTGGGATTAAAACAAAGGTTTTTAGTTTTTATGCATATGCATATTCATGACCAAGGTCATGATGTCACAAGAGGCAAACACAGGAAAATCACATTCAACTGCACAAAAGATTCCACCTTTTTTCTCAAACGTCCTGGAACGTTTGTAATCCATGACTGTTTGAGTTTGTTCTATATACATGTTTCCTGTTGTAAGCCATGCATGACGAAACTGGGGGAGAAAAATGCAACAATTTGCCACAGGTCCAACTTGAAGTCTTATGTTTTTTCTTAAAGGGCCTGTGACATGCTAAACAACTTTGTGCCTAAGCTTTGCTTCATAATGACGGATTACTTGTTCAGCAAGACATACTATTGTTCGTTTGGATGTAAAATCAATACAAAGTGGCCTTTTCAACTTTGAAGATTTCACTGCAATAAATCACAGACAGAGGGCGCTGTTTTGAGTGCATCACATAAGGAAGACAGGAAAAGTTAAGAAAAAACATAAGACTTCAAGTTGGACTTGTGGGAAATTGCTGCAGTTTCTACCCCCAGTTTTGTCATGGCTTACAGCAGGCAACATGTAAAACAAACTCAAACAGCCATGGATTACAAAAGTTTCAGGAAAATTGAGAAAAAAAGTGGAATCTTTTGTGCACAGTTGAATGTGATTTTCCTGTGTTTGCCTCTTGTGACATAGTGACCTTGGTCATGAATATGCATATTTTCATTAGCATAAAAACTAAAAACCTTTGTTTTAACCCCCAAAGCAAGCTCCAAATAGGATTGTTATGACTTTAACTGAGTAGAGTGGTTTTAAAGCATAGATTTCATTGATAAAAATCCTAAATAAGGGGCCCTTTAACCTTTCCCTTCTGTCTTCCTTACGTGATGCACTCTAAACAGGGCCTTCTGTCTGCGGTTTATTGCAATGAAATATTCAAAGTTGAAAAAGGCTACCTTTTATTGATTTGTATACATCCAAACGAACAATAGCATGTCTTGCTGAACAAGTAATCCATCCTATGAAGCAGAGATTAGGCAAACAGTTGTTTAGCATGTCATGGGCCCTATTTTAAAAATGTGTGTATACGGACTTTTTAAACCGAAGTTTGTAATTTCTTCCACAAAGGTAGAAATCGCTCGTGGCCGAGTGGTTTTGGCAGGGTGGTTTGGGTCGTTGACTCGCGACACTTGGGTGAAAACTTGGTGTTCCGGGTTTGACACCCGGTCGTGGTATCTATGTCCCTGAGTAAGGCACTTTACCACAATTGCTCCATCCTTCAATCCGGAAGGGGTGTAGGCCTAAACACAGTAAAGCCGTTGGTCCAGTGTTGTGTAACGCTCCAGATAACTCTTTCGTACAGAGTAAAGGGGATTCTCCCGTATTGTGTCCCAAAACAAACAAATTAACTACTTTAGAGAGTCAGAACAGAGAATAGCGTGTTGAGATTTATACTTTTATCACAAGAGTATAGAGTTAGACCTCCACGGTCCGCGTGTAAGGTATGATATCGGTATTATATACTGTATCGCAAGGTGCAACCAATCAACGTCAACTCCAATCGCCGTCTGGACAGCAGAAACTAAACGGTAGAGCGCATACAACCAACCCCGCACTACAACCTCGGAGGGGTGTATCAAACCAAATGGTGTCGCGTTAGTGCGTACCTAAGTAGTGAAACCAGTTCCCTGTTTGTTTCTCATTTGTCCAAGTACTATAATACAGCAACTAAATATCCGGGGTATTTTCTCTAACTCGTGCGAGCTTCGGTTACCGTGGGACTATTAGCCCCATGATTTAAACTCCCTCTTGGAAGGTAATTTGACATTCCTGGTGGCCCACTGCGCGCCAGTGGTTGGTTGTCTTCTTTTTGTTAGTGTAGATATTTTTGCCTGGAGCAAGGAAGATAGTTTTTTTAAAACCTTATTTGACCAACTACTGGGCTGTAAAGTAGGATAATTCTACTTCAAAGGATCGTATGAAATAACCGGTTACTTTGAAATATGTATCGTGATTTTTGTGTAAACCAACGCAATGAATTACGATAAGACGAAACAAAAGCCGATATATTCACAAAAGTAGACATGCATTACAAACGATATAGCAATACAAAGATATAGCAGAATAAAGTTCAAACATCCAATTCGGTTTAGAGCAAATGTCCGCAATTATATATATATTTTTAAATTTTTAAAAGATCTTATTAATATGAGTACAATTCTTTTAGAGAACAATAAATGAATTTCTCCCGCGCTGAGCATCTTTACTTACTTTGTAGTCTTCTTCATTAATTTTGAAAAATAACAAACGTGGTTTTTTTTCCCTCTTTCACTCTGTTTCCCACGCCGACAAATTTCAATCGTCCAGCGGTCGGGCGTCGCGCGGCTGCGTCCGCTAGGCAAACGATCTCGTGTGAAAGTATCGTTCCCTAATATTTAGTTGATACTTGGCCTGCTCCAATTAATTGCATCAGAAACTGCGGGAAGGTAAACATTCTAGACCACCAAATTTCTCTCATGTAACCAGCATACAAACACTCTAATTAATTCGTGCCTCCTCATTGTTATTTCAACATGGAAATTACAGGTTCCTTTAATTGTCGTCTGTGTAGCGCAGATCTGTATCAAAGTTCTTCGTGTTTCCCCTGTCCGTTTATATGAAAAAAAGTAATGTAGGCCTATGTTGTATAGTTAAAGATAGTATACATGATTGGTAAACTGTTACAAATAGTTTTATCCCCCTGTGTGATTGAAGATATGCATGATTAAAACCAACCTCGGCAAAAACCAGATCCTAACTTTTGAGAAAACAGTAAAAAAGGGTTTGCAGTCATTTCGCCCCCAAACCACTTCGCCCTGAACCATTTCGCCCTGAACCACGGCCTGTGCACGAAGTGGTTTTGGGGCGAAGTAGCATTTGGGCGATGTAGTGTTTGGATGAAGTAATTTGGGGCGAAGTGGTTTGGGGCGAAATGGCACTTGGGCGAAATGGTTTTGGGGCGAATTGAATTTTCGTCTCATGAGACGAAAACTAATTGTTTTACTCATTTCTCAAAGACTATAGCACTTCAGACAAAACCATTTCATTGGAAGTTTTCTACGGTTATCATGTTTATATTGTGTAAGTTAGAGTGAACATTTCTGATTTTCGAGATTACCGATGATGTATACTGCCTTTAAAGCCCCAATACATCATTTGCAGTTACCAACAATTTTACTTCACGAGTTGACAAGAAAAACCCGAGTAAAGGTGTTGAAAGCAATGGTAACAAACACCACATGATTTTTCCCCGTGTATAATGGTACCAATAATTATACCAATTAACTGAAGATGCTTTCTTTTAAATGTCTGCAGACAAGTTTTTACCATTCATTCAACACAAAACTGCATGGATTTCGTAAGGTTTTCCTGAAATATTACTCCATCTATGTGGTTTAATTATCAACATTATTGTTCGGTTGTGTAATGCTGTTCTTGTTTTTAAAGGTTTTCCAATCATGTAATCTGCCTTTATACTTCTAAATAAAACGTCTTTTGCGGGTTTGCCGCTGCCCCAAAGTAAGCCCCTTGTCACCCGCGGGCGACACCGAGAATCACCGGGCATCATTGAGGATTCACCCGGTGCATAAAACTGGCAGTTTCCGCTCACTTGAAGAGCATCCTTGTATACCCCGCAACCGTAGTTTATTAGATTGTCTCTGCATATCGATCAGCCGAAAATGACGAGAGTTGAGCTGCATCTGTTTACTTCAAGCATGTGTATACCTTGCACCATCATTTTGTTTTTATTTACTTGTATTTATTTTTTCTTAAACAAGATGGAGAGCACTTAAAGTCCATAACGAGTATTACGACTCTCGTAAAAAAAATTATAATTTTCACCAAAGAATAATCAAAATTGACAACATATGCTGCAAAATCAGTTATATAGGAACTTCAACACAACAATAACAATTTCACATTTAATAACAATTGCAACATTGCTCTGTAAACAAAAAATCTGAACAATCATATTTTTTTCACAGCGTAAACAAAACAACAAAAATCGTATTTTGGCCATGGCCTAGCAACGAAAGGCAATGTAATATGCTGATTGGCTCTTGGCCACTATCGCAGTGTTCAGATTGCTGCATTCTGTATGTTTTTGGCAAAGATATTAGTGAATATAAATGTTAAATGACAAGATGCATATGCCTTGACTAATCATTT
Source organism: Henricia sp. BOLD:AAB3569 (assembly GCA_037783545.1). Lineage (NCBI taxonomy): Eukaryota > Metazoa > Echinodermata > Asteroidea > Spinulosida > Echinasteridae > Henricia > Henricia sp. BOLD:AAB3569. Next base: position 1,435,716 of record JBBELK010000030.1, on the reverse strand, counting down.
CACTTCTTGTGTATTGAACTTAACTCCCAGCGTCTGCCGCAAGACGGACATTACCACCCCATTCAATAACTAGTTCAAATTGTCCCTCCAACACTCCCCGAGTAATGTAATTCAAATATTATTTCAGCAACGGATATAATATGGAAATGGCTAATCGGCCCGCACGCGCCCCTTGCATTAAACGCGAGAGAAACAAAGTGAAAAACATGGTGGAGGAGCAAAGCGTGTGCATGAGACAGTGGCTAGGCATCTGAAATAGCAATATTGCATCGGGATGCAGGCCGTTGAAGCGTCTAATCGTATTCAGAAACGATGTAATTATCCGAAGGGGGTTCCCGGCCGCAAGTTTTGCCTTCCTTTAAGAGCTCCTTCGAGACCGGGGTATGTTTGCCTCAGCGCGCCCCTAAAGTGCCGGGTTGAGTACAGGTGTGCCAGGTGAAATCATAGAGCCGTCTCGAGCGGGGCCCTCTCTCCGCTCGCTCGCCTTGTTTCTCTCCAGTTTTCCCCCTTGCCCCGCCGGAATCTAATGAGATTTTATCGATCGGTCCGCGTCCATCATCATAGTCCAGGCAGTTTCCTGCTTCCCGTAAACTCTACGTGTAACTAATAGGGATTTGCTCAACCAGTGATTGGCCAGGCATTGATTTTCAGGGCACCCCCCCCCCCCCCCCCTCCCCACCTCTCCCTTCAGTCACCCCCCCCCCCCCCCCCCCCCCTTCCTTCTCTCTCCTCTCCTAGCCTTACTCACTGTCTCCATTTCTTGATCTAAATCTGTCTCCAAGAAGTAATATGTTTGAAGCAGCACGCGCGTATGTGCGACAGAGTCGAGGCTTCGATTGCGGTTGCTAACCCAGTGGCTAGTCTTAATTCTAACAGTCTGTAACGAGTCCCTATCGACGTTTTCTTTGTGTAATATTTTGTCATCCGCAATCTGGAGGAGCCAGTGGAAATTATAATTCCTCCTGGCAAAATGATGAATACATGTCTTGGTAAAGACGCTGTGCATGCAAACAAGTTCTTCTCGCAAAAGAGTGCACTGACTTGTTTCCAGGACTTTTGTTTGTGCTTTTTACGTTTTGATTGGTAAAACAATTTAGATAAATTTTACAGAAAGTTATCGAGCTTTTGCATGTTAAATTCAGTTTTAATGTAATTTTAGTCAGACAATTTTAGTGAGAGAAAAATCAGATTGCTCTTCAAACACACACAGTCTTGTACCCACCTTCCACCGCGAACGTCCTATTGTTCCTCTTTTGTTTGGACTTAGTTTTTTTGGCGACTGCTCTAATTTGTTTTGTACATGATTCCAAATCGCGGACGTCCTTGGCAATCGCGGACCCTATTGTTCCTGTTGTTAAATGTTCCCTATTTGAATACAGAAACCCACACAAAACCAGAATCGCAACTAAGACCCTTTATACCATTAATTAATTATATGGTATTAGCTTTAAGTTTACTATCAACTCAAGAAGACGAAGGAGATTCAGTTTTAGAAGTGGGATGAAAAACCCCAGGAAAATTGCCTGGTGGAAAACCTAATCACATACATCAAACCCGTGACGTCCCAATACCCCACGCCGACCGCCCCTGGCACTTGTGATATAGGGGGTCTATAATTAATATAGGTGGGGCGTGAAGTGTCATACACTTCCTTTTCAAATTTAATTGGTTGGATTGCCATTAATTAACTTACATACTCGTCGGTGCGTTGAACAACGAAATTCAAATACTTGTACTTTAAACAAAACTATGTGCAAGTACAAGTGAATTCATCCCGTCTTTATATCAAGTGGTCCTCACGTTAATGCAATTAAGCCACGTTGTGTTGCCCTCACGAATATGAGACCCGCCTCTCCATTTTACTTACTGTGTGTCACAAAATGAAAGTCGGTGGGTAAAAAGTGCCGGTAATGTCACGGGTGTTAGCGCGATTTCCGGGAGGCCAAGTAGGGCGCCTAGCCGGGGCGTTGTGCACTACGACGCGCCCTTGATAAACTGCACACTACTCGTCGTGGCACGTGCACGGTCCATTGTGTCGGCGCGGTGCCGGAACCTGTTGGCTAGTGGTTTTAAGTTTACCGGGAGAACCCGAAAAGAAAAGAAATCAGTGGAAACACACCCCGAAATGACAACAATTTCCTCGGTGCGAGATATTACCCTGTCTTGGGCCGCGCGATTGTTTGACAACAACCCGTTCTTCCTCGGCGTGTAATTCCCCAGTCGTGCTGCCGTTTGTTCAAGTTCTCGTCTTGGGTGTAATTTCTCCTCGTGCCTACCAGAGCCTCGTGCCGTGTCCGTTTCACGCTATAATCGGACACCTTGACACAATCTGAGCTGTACTATACCCTACAACTGATCGCCATGAATTGGCCAATTTTCGGCGCGACTAAAAAAACGACGACCCTTTGCCCATTGTACCCCAGCGTCGCTCTGTGAAAGAGAGAAGCCCGTGTTAGGGGTGTTTTTTTCATTAAATCTTACAGGGTATAGAATCCAGTTCAGTTCATTACAAATCACCCTCTCCCTGTCGGCTTTTATGTTCGTCCTTTTGAGGATTATGTCACACACCATAGCAATCGCTTCTGATTCAGCGGAGAGATTTGTTCAATTGCAGACGGTTCGTTAAGACTATGGTGATGCTCTTGGCAGCGCGGTCCGTGGTTGGTTGGACCAGAGGGTTAAATACAAGACGCCTTGGACTTGACACGGGGAATAAAGCAATCGTTGCGCAACTCATTTCAAGCGGTTTAGGAGAGGAAATAAATGAAAGACATTCAAACTCAAGTACAAACGGCGAAATCAAAGTGCCTTTAAAACAACGACACCTTGGAAAACAAAATGAATCAATTCACTGCATTTTCGAGGTTAACCCTGCCTAAATTTAGCGCGTTGTGTGGTGCAGGATTTCGTTCGTTTTAAAGCGTTACGTGTTGTTGTCATTTTTTCGCTGAGTTCTAGAAGACACCGGTTTCCTGGCACTACAGTTAATTTCTGTTGGGAATGCATTTTACAGATTGCAAAGGACACTTCCTATGCAAACTCGAAGCGTACATGTCCTTCCTGGAATTGGAACAAGATTTTTGTTGTATTGGTTGCTTATGTTGGGGGAAACCTGTCTATTTGTAGTAACCATGACAAATCACGATAATGAAATTGTCGTTCTCCATCAGACTGTTTTCTTTCTTATATTACAAATTATTTAAAAACTGCGCCAAAATTTTCGAAGAAACAAAGATAACCCGTAGATATATTACAAAATCATTGTATCGTGTCCGCGCGGCTTCAGCTAACTCAGGCCCAAGTAAACACACCGAACAAAGAACACTATCGAAAGGGGGAAACTAGGCTTATTAGGTACATGGGACTTGACATATATCCGTGTGCCCAGTCAAATATGTCCATTCTAGCTCATTCAGTCGACTGGCGGATATCAAAACAAATCCCATTGATACAACAAGTCGCGGAAGATATTAATTTTGTGAAACAATCCCTGTATTTGGTTAACCGCTTTTGGCGCGCGACAAGCGAGTGTTCACCGGCATTGTTCTCGGTATGTTTTGCCAGTCACCGCTTGCCCAGTCAGGGAGTGTTCAATAGCCCACCAACTAACGCGTACCAAAGAACCGTCAATCATGTAACATAGCCAACACCGCCAATATCGCCCACTCCGCTTCCACACATCCCCCCACCCCCCCCTTTCCGACCGTCCCGATCAAGTCTCGTCCAGAAACCGCCGGGATTTCAATTAATTTCCTCAGCAAGTATCAAAAGACCCCAGCAATGCGAGAAGCTGACGATGTGGAGGGCCTGTAGATCGGCTCATAAGTGGCTAGCACTCCAGGGTCCGGATAAACGTACTTGCATTATTATCAGAGGCGAGTAGGCCGGTAGCAAAATACTTTGCTGCGAAACTGATTGTGTCCCCGGCCAACGCTTGAGCAAAACAAAAGCCCGCCAAAAGTATCCTCCAAGGAGAATTTGACCAGCCACTTCGCGGATACCCGAAATTATTGCCTAATATTGACAGCCAGGGGCAAAGAAATCCTTGTTTGATTTATTGCTGGCTACCTGTACCTAACGCGAGAGCTCTTAATAAGATTACGGAAAGTTGAAATAAAAAGACCATTTCTGAGTGTTAATTATTGTCGGCCTGAATTTTGTTTAAAAGATGAGGCGTATAAACGGAAATATAATACGACAGTGAGCTATGCAGGAAACGTTCATCAATCATGCCACAACAAAATACACTTGAATTGAAAAGTCAGTTCGGCAAAATCGGCAAAATGTTTTGTTTTCCGTTACTTTGGGCATATGCAGTGGGCATAATCGGCAGTATCTTTCATTGCTTTCCGGTCATTAATATTTATCCTATAACTCGAAGTAACTTATGAACTTTAAGATCAAGGATTCGATTCAACATGGTTGACAATGTATAGTTCCGAGTTGCCCACTTAATCCCCCCCCCCCCCTTGGATATTGTTGCTATGCCTCACACGCTATCGTCAAAATGGCTACACACACTGCACAAACCAATGGGACTTTCAACGAAAAGCACAGATTCATTGGGGACAACTCAAAGGTATTCATGTTTCAGGGTCGATAGTTACCGTAGCACGCACTTAGTAAAAGGCCAGTGATGTATACAGAGATGTCATATATTTATCAAAATTCGCTGTCTTACCTTTGAACAGGGAATCGCCCGGCCTTGAAACCAAACATTTTCCCGGAACACCGCATACAACGCGTATCGGCAGAAAATCGCGTTATGTTGTTTGTGAGGCAATGCACTTTGACCTATGTGGGCGCTGTCTGCTAGCTCTGTTATGATTGGTCGGTGGGTTCGGTTGATTGACAGGTCGAAACTATGCATTAAACCAATGACAGTGTTACGTTAGAACTTTATATCTGAATGGAAGACATAGGCCTAACCTTAAAATCAAGCCAACAGATGTTATTCACACGGCAACATTTTTTTAATCATGTCCCCTGAATCAGGTATATATAAAATACTGCGGATCGCATAGGTATCAGACTAGTGTGCGTTCCAAGCCTCGTTGCGAAGACGAGGCTTGGAATGCATATTAGTCTGGCATCTTCCCGATCAACAGGTTGCATTTTACAGAACTGATTTAGGGAGCGCGACTGAACTGCTGTTGTGAACCAGAAATTAGTTTCTGATGTAACTGCAGATTCAACCAATGACCGGGGGCCAATTTAATGCACACAAATTTGCTTCGCACATAATTTCTTTGCTTTATTTTGCAAAAATGGGTTATACCAACCAAAATCGTATGTGATGTCTATTTACTATTATTCTGCTACTGTTTCTATAAGAACGCAATTTGACATACAATTTTGGCATGGTGACCCATTTTACATAGCAAAACAAAATGTGCTAATCAAATTTCTGTGCTTAGCAGCGCCATGAAATTGGCCTCGGGGCTAGTCATCGGCAACCTAAGCCGTCCATTTGGTGAACCAAACATGTTTATGCTTATGGTCGCATAAATATGCCGTGCACAGTGTTAATATTAACTGGTAACCGCTAAGCTTCTAAAATCGCATTTCGTGATGTGAACTTCGTTACGCATTATACTTGGCTCAAGTGTTGTTTGTGTCAGCGTTCAACGATATTCGTTTAGCCTGGGCCCCCGGTACAGAACTGTACCGACTCAATCCCGCCGTGTCTCCCCGGCTAGTCATCGCCGCTTCTCCCCAGGTGGTTGTCACGGCTCCACGACACAACAAATTAGCCCGTGGCCCGTACGCATACATTGGATGCCGTGCCCCTGTCACCGGCCAAGTCTTATAAGCGCGAGTCCACCAATTTGTTTCATCATCGCCCGGTTAATTTTGGCGTCAACTTGTGAGCCAAGCCGGGATAAAAGAAAACAGATAGCCTGTTGGCGTTTCGGGTGCATGCAGCGTGAGGTTCCCCCCAGAGGGACGCGGGCCGATTTTTGTTTCACCTCGTATCGCCTTGAGCACTGGTGGTTTGTTCCGATTGGTAACGAGAGCACCCCACATCAATGACACAAATCACTCCCTGTGGTTGAACCATCAAAGTTCCGAAAAGCTCCGCCTGCGCATGCGTGCAATGCATGACGGGAGGTTTCCGCAGGCCTATCGTACGCAAAACTGCCGGGATGACTATTAAATCAAGATGACGCATTTCTGTGCAACAATTAGCGACAACCGTTAAAATTACACCCGCAACAATCCGGGGTTTCATTTAGAAAACCTGCGCATGCGTATAACTCGATTTCCATGACAACAAAATTCGATTGCCAGCGCAGACGATTAACTGCGCATGCCTACCCATCTAGCTAATGATAAACATCCCACCTTTGGTACCTCGGTTGATGCATGTCGTCTGCAACATTTACGTCATCACCGGAGGGCGGGAATGCTGCCTCCGACCGGGAATAAAAAGGCCGCGAGTTCGGCACAGAGCTCTTACCTGCGTCGAGTCCGATCTCCAACCACCGGAATTTCTTTTTTGGTGTCCTGCATCGAACACTTCTCGAGTAGACCCACCGCTGATATAATGTAGATCAATGCTTTCCGACCTCTCGGTGAGAAAATAAAAACACTCCTTGCATCCGAAAACTTCGTGGAATGAGATAAGTGGACATTTACATCAACTTGTGGGTTTCCATGAACTTGAGAAATCTGGACGAGGATTTTGTTTGAGTAAAAATTGCTCGGCTTCGGATGTTTTCCACACCAAAGTGAATGCTGTGTCTTGTACCTTGTCACGCCCAAGGCGTTAGTACCACACACAGTGCAGGAACACACGCTCATTCACGTTGTATAGTCTTGTCCTGCACCAGCTTGAGTGAGTCGCTAATTGCATTACAAGGTAAGAAAAACTTGAAATTTCTCCTTACGAAAATGAGTTTTCCTATTTTGTTAAACCTGTATTTTGAGACGATTTGTTCATGTAAACGAACATACTTGACGATGAGAGAAAACACATGATTGTTAACTTTCTATATATACACTTGCTGTACTGGTCTATATTATTAGAACACGTGGTCAAAGTAAGAACATGTTTCTGACAAAAACGTTTTCGATAAAACATGTAGGCCTATGCGTGTATTAATCTCATAATTGTATTTTGGAGACCATTTAAAGGCAGAACACATGATTGGTAAACCGTTACAAATAGTTTCATATCCCTGTGTGATTGAAGATATGCATGATTAAAACCAACCTGAGTACAAGTCAGCTCTGTACTTCGTCTAACTTTTGAAAACAGTCACAAACTGTGTTGTTATCACTTCGCCCAAAAACCACTTCGCCCTGGACCACTTCGCCCTGAACCACGGCATGCGCACGAAGTGGTTTTGGGTCGAAGTGGTGTTTGTGCAAACTGGTTTTTAGGCGAAGTGGTCCAGGGCGAAGTGGTTTTAGGGCGAAGTGACTTTTTGTCTCATGAGACGAAAATTAATTGTTTTACTTATTTCTCAATTACGATTATAGCACTTCAGCTAGACAAACAATAAATTTCAGGGGAAGTTTTCTACCGACATCATGTTTATATTGTGTAAGTTATGTATAAATCTGTGAACATTTCTGATTTTCGAGATACCAATCATGTGTTCTACCTTTAAATATAGAGAACATGTTGGAAATCATGTTCATGTGTATTCGTGGGCATTTTTTTACAGAAAGCAAAACAAAATATGCCATCAGGTTTTAACAATTCGGGCCAGTACTGTGATTTAATTAACATTTTGTGGATATTTGTAAAGCGTACTTCATGGCGCTTCACACCATTACCCCTGGCCATCGGGCTTTCAACAACATTCCTTAATTTAACCATCTCGACTCTCCGTGGAGTATACCCGGGCTGCCATGAGCTAATCAAACACAACACCTTCACTAGCCTCGTAGGTGCCAATTTACTCCTGGGTGGAGAGAAGCAATTTATGTCATTGGTGTTTCTAAATTTTCCATGCAGATAAAACAGCTTTCCGATAACTAAAAATAGCTAACAGAAATTTATGCAAATATATAAAGATGTGAATATTAAAAAATTCTGACAACCCAAAAAGTTAAATAAATTGAACTTTTTATACCCTAAAAATATCCTTAATAGATCGTTTTGGATGAAAATTCTCATTTGGAAGCTCATTAAAGAAAACGAAAAATTATCAGTTTTTATTAGCATTAATTTTGAAGGTGAAATCGGATTAGACACTTTAAATATACCGCGAACAGCCTCTCGAATTTCCAGTTTTAATTCTTGCTATAGATTCCGTTTTAAATGAGAATTTCCGTGTTTTGTCGAAGCTGTTTTGGTAACATTCCGTGAAAACAACAGTTATACAATTTAAATGCAAAAGTATCTGAGCGACCAAAAGACTATACTGCCGTTTTCCGTTCGTGTTTATACCGTTCGTGATGCGGCAAATTTCCTTTAAATTCTCACACAATAATGCAGTAAATTAACCGCATGATGTTTACAATTTTTTTAATTTTCTGTTTGCAAATGGGGTAAGCATAATTACGCTTTCTTTTTGAAAAGTGTATACAATTCTATTGAATGCCAACTTTCTGCTGTCATTGCTCATCTCACGAAACGTCGCGAAGAAAGACCAAGTCGGAAATTGTAGCTGTTTCTGCATGCATGCGACCAAGGCCTACACCAACTTGTTGCAGTACGAAAACAAGTAAAAATTTTGATCGTGCATTTTGATTTTTCGAAGGATGCAAACGAAATCATATCTACTGGCATTTTAAGCCGCGGTATAACTCGGTATACAAATTTCTTTTTACGCATTTTGGTTGTGTAAAAGGTAGACGTTCGGGCTGTTTTCTTTTTCGCGCCACATCATTAGACAGCCGTTTTTGAGTGATCACACGATTAATTAGACGAGACGGTAATCGCAGCGGGACACCGCGCCCCGTCCCCTACCGGAAACTAGCGACATCGGCCCGTACACCAAACCACCTGCGATGCCGCTGGTTCGCCCTGCATTAATCAATAAAGATCCACGTTTGCCGTGGAAGGATCAGCGCAATTTCTCCCTCTAGAATAAGCGATTTGCGCGATTACGGTGTACCGCGCCTATTCCCGCGTGTATAGGTAACGGCAGTTCTCTTGTAGCTAGGGCGTAGCACTCAATCTTATACCCTCCGAAAACCAACTAGTTAATTATTGTCATAGCTATGTTAGACTATTTTGGAACCAAGTCTGTGGAAAAGATTTGAAATTAAAATTTGAAATTATAGAACAGTTGGGCGGTCGGATTTGCGTGGTGGTTCTTTTATGTCAATTGAGTTTGCAGACCGCGTGGGTTTCCCCCAGAAGATTTTTCTGGGGTTTTCCTCCAACTTCTAAAACTGCATCTCCTTCGTCGTCATCTTTAGTTGATTAAAATTAACAAAAACGGTTTCTTACACACAATATGCGCGTAATTCGTGATAACTGAATTGCATGGATGGAGACCGGACAATGCATCTAGTATAGGTTTTGTATACTAAGATTTTACTTTAAAAAAAAAAAAAAAAAAAAAAAACACTTTAAAATGAAGATATTAAATCGCTTTCCGACATTTTTCATTTTACCTTTTTTGAAATATCACTCAATAATTGTACGTTTCTAATTTTATAGTCTAATAGCTTCGAGGCTATTTACGGATACACACTAAAAAATTGCTTGAGCTATATTAACAAACATAGGCTGAAAATTGTACTGCCAATTTTGGGTCGTTTCTACACGTTTATTTGGTGTAAACGAACCCAAATTTGGGTATATACCAAAACGATCCAAGACGATCCAAAATTTGGGTAGTTGCAGTTTTCACCCTATATGGATTATTATAACCCATGCTTTTTTTTCCAGTGCAAAGTCTTTGTCTTAAGAGTTTGCTTAAAAGTAGGACTTTCGTATTATGAACACTCAAAACCTTCCAAGGAGTTCCACAACCAGTTCCAGACAAAAAGAAAAGTCTGAATCTATTTTTTCATTACCGGCTTTGCCTTACTTGACCCGCCGTCCAAATTCGTATAATACCGGGGGAGTATATCCTAAGCATTCCCCTGGCCCGCCAATTGCCCTACGCAGCAGGCACCATCTATTATTACATATCACACGCCGAATACAGTATTTTTGTTGGCAAAATAAGGGCATTGACACTGGATGGGCGAACATATTTCTCAAAAGCTTTTAAGAGCCCGAGGCAAAATTGCTTTTCGGCGAGATTTTGTTATGTAGTTGAGTAACGAGAATAATGCAGCGATAATATCTCCATTGGAAAATGCATTGAGTTTGGCTTTTTCTTGCATTGCGTGAAATTTTAATATTGTGTGCAAGACGGTATAGAAATAATTAACTTATGTTTTTACAGTCAACAAAGCATTTAAAACTCGGGTCGCAAAATTAGGATTCGGATATTGCTTTTGAAAACGTTAATCTTTGTATTAAAAAATCAATGCTGAGTAATTTGAGGTGAGGTGTGTGATTGATCTACCGGTTTTTTACCGCAGACTTAATTACACAATGCTTATAGTAATGAGGGCCAGTATAAAATCCCATCACATTAATGCTTTGTTGATGTCTATAAAATCCATAATTTAAACATGAACCCTATGAAAAATTCCTACAGAATGAATCAGCTATATAGAGCTTTTGCACGGCGGCCATGACAGGGGGCAGTCACATTGTTACCGTGTGTCATGCATGAGTAGGTGCTTTGTGGTTCTATTGTTACATCATTTAAATAAGAAAACATGCCCCCTGTCATGGCCGCCGGTGCAGAAGCTCTATAGTGGAATTAATACTTAAAGCCCCAATACATCATTTGCAGTTATACCTAAAAGTTTACTTCGTGTGTTGACAAGAAAAACCCTACTAAACGTGTTGATAGCAATGGTAGGCATATAGCACCACATGAATTATTTTTTCTGTGTAAAATGGTACCTTTGTGTGAGATATTGCCAACTGAAGGTGCTTTTTAAAAAAAAAAGTCGGCAGACAAAATGTTACCATTCATTCATGCACAAAAACCATGCAGGATTTTTCAGGTTTTCTGAAGTATTACTGCATCTATGTGGCTTAAATTTCCACAAGGCAGTTTATCAACATTATTCTTTAGTTATGTAATACTGTTGTTCCTTTTTTTAAATTGTTATTTACTCTTTGTGATGCCAAAACATTGAACGGGAAAAATTCCTGTATTTTCAGTCACTTTGTAGTTTAAAAAAAAACTGAAAGATAATTCTCTCATGTCACAGAAACCGTGGACGAGTATCGGCCGTATGAGCTAAAAACAATCAGTCAAAATATTGCACCCAGCGGACCCTGAAAACCTAGTTACTGATAAATTACTAGAAATATAGTTATACCAGTAAACCTGACTCCGCCTGGTAGTTGTATCTGTTTGACGTTACAAAGATTTTAGTCATCCTGATTAGAAAATCTAGTCAAACTGACTAGAAAATAAGGGTCCGCTGGGTGCAACTGAAAATCAGTTATTTTTGACTAAGTTGTTTTTAGGCTCGTGGAACGACGGTACTTACCCATGCACCATATACTAAGGCTGTCCATACAATAAACTTTAATGTAAAATTACATTGATACGTGTACTGCAGTGCTTGTGCCGTATGCACTTTATGGTTTCGCGGTTGTTAAAGACAGATTACATGATTGGAAAACAGGAAGAACAGCATTACATAACTAAAGAATAATGTTGATAAACTGCCTTGTAGAATTTCCAGCCACAACGATGCAGTAATACTTATCTTAAAAATTATCTGCAGACTTCAGTTAGCAATTTCGAGTCCCACAAAGGTACCATTGTGCACGGGGAAAAATTGTTATCAACACTTTTAGTCGGCATTTTCTTGTCAAGTCGTGAAGTAAAATTTTGGGTAACCCTTCTATTCTCCACTATTTCTTGTGAAGTATTTTCTTGTGAACCGTACAGTATAAAAATGTGCAATTTCTCTTTATTTCCTTTCAATTTTATTTTGTATTATATTCTCTCCAGATTTCCATAATTCCTCGCCGACGCAGGGGCATACGTTGACCGCACGACAGACCTTTTCTCGGCGTAGTTTGGATGAAGAGTATCAACGTAGTTTACGGGAGTCAAACTATTCATGCGATGAAGTAACTCGAAACTAACCATCTCTTACCAAACAAATTGTCTGCAGTGTCGGAATTTGACTTACAGATTATCAGTCGAAAAACCGTTGCTACTTTCGGACGAAAAACAAACGTTTGCATTGCTGCCATCAAGTACGATTTCTTCAGAGATTGTTTAAAATAAATCTCTGGTTTGGAAGTCGAGTGATTTCAGATTTATCAGAAATTTTGTGAATACAATCATGATGATGATGGAAGAACCGCATTCCGAATCGGCCATCTACTCCACGCCAACCTGCGTTCAGCTAGGGATTCCCATGAGCGACTGCCCGACGGCAGCCGGCCTATACCCGCTCCGAGAACACGGTAACAACGCCGATGTGACACTTCCCATCCCAAACTACCTGGACCCTCGCTACGCCGGCTCTTTCATGGGTCACTACAGCAGCTACGTCCCCTTACCCAGTCCCTTCGGGTTTTACGATCTGGAGCCATCGTTTATACGGAGACGGAACGAGCGGGAGCGGGAGCGAGTACGGAACGTCAACGAGGGCTACGCGAGGCTCCGGGAGCATCTCCCCACGGAAAACCCCGAGAAACGACTGAGTAAGGTCGAGACACTACGCACGGCCATACGCTACATCAAACAGCTACAAGGAGTGCTACACACCGAACATAAAGAGAATAAATGTGCATCGGAAAAAGATCGCGATTCAGTTGGGGATTCGGAAGAAAACGAGAAGTAATTTCACACGCCCACATTACCATGTACATAAAAGAAACTGTATTATATTATATTATATCTGAAAGCCTGAATATTCGAATGGTAAGAATGAAAACATTTTTTGTGTCGCAGATGTTGCGCTTTCCAAATTCTACGTATTAATTACAGCCAAAGTGAACGAATAGACAGGCTTACGCTAAATGAAACTTAGCTAACTAGCCCAGCTATATAGGCCTACATGTAGATGGGTTACTGAATTAAGATGTGATAAAGTGTCACGGTGTTGTCATTAAAAAGGACAGTATTTAAATTTCTATCCGTGAAAGTGTGCCTCTGTGTGCAGCATTCAAAAATGACTTAAAGGCACAGGCTCGTCAGCATTGCGCGCGCGCCAAATTCGTGCCACGAAATACGCAGCTCCATAGCAAATTAAGCATGGGCTGCGTTCCACATATACGCTAACGTTTGCAAACGTTGGCAACGTTGGCCAACAATTTCGAGTGGAACGAATTGTGCGCTACCAACGTTCGCCAACGTTGGCCAACAAACTTTTGGATTGTCATTTCAAAATGGCGTGCGCGACATGAAAGATTACTGACGATGGTTTGCAGTTTGGAAAATAACAAATACATCGCACCTTTCGTGGTTTTCTCCCTTATCGCTGACGATACACAATCAATGGCAACGTGTCACATTTCCTCAACAATTTGGTAAGCAGCGGAGAGCCACATTACAACGTCGGTACGACTGTTGTGACTGTGGGCGCCGCCATCTTGACAATGTATTTTGGCAAACAATCCAGTCCACATTGAGCAAACGTTGGCGCCAACGTTAACAAACCGTTCACATAATGGAACGCAGCCCTGGAGTTGCGTATTTTGTGGCACGAAATTGGCGCGCGCGTATTGCTGACGAGCCTGTGTCTTTAAGCCCAATTTACACGATCATACATTTGTCGTACAACACCATCCAACAAATGCATGACAATATTCGTGCTTGTTCAAAGTCACTTAGTCCCAGTTTACACGAACTTTGTTTAAGACTGAGAAAATTTGGAGGGAAACCACACTTTCCATCGTGGACTCCCATCGAAGGTTGTTTTCTGTTCGAGCTGCAACACACAAGTCTAATGAACGCCAATGTTGCGTTTAAAATATCTTTAACCATTTTCCAGGTGTTTATGGCAGATTTATTTAAGGATCAAGATATTTAAATAAATCACACAAAGTACAGGTTCACTGCAACCATTTTGAAACGCGATTCCTCGTGCAAGCACAACTTTTAACGACAACGTCCTTGAAATTTGGCAAGCACTGTCAATATATTTCCATTTATTATAGAGACTACGTTATTTTGGTGGGATTTTACTTTTATACTTGCACTTTATTTTCCTTATAGGCTACAGCTTATAGACCACCAACAAGTGAAATTATAATAAGAAATCGTGATTGTAGCGTGGAAAAATCTTAACCAGTTTCACAGAAAAACTAGTGCATAGGGTTGAAAGTGCAGGTAATGAAAGTGAAATCTTTCCCTTTAAAGGTAGAACACATGATTGGTAAACTGTTAAAAGTGGCGTTATTTCCACTCGTGATTAGAAGCCCATGTTGATAAAACTGCCTTGTAGAAATTTCAGCCACATAGGTGCAGTAATACTTCTGAAAACTTGAAAAATCCATGCATGTTTTTTGTGCTTAGTTGAACCGGGTAGAAAAATGCAAAATACTTTTTTAGTAAACCACCTTCAGTTGTTAATTTCTCACACAAAATACCATTTTGGACTGAAATAAAATCATGTGGTGTTTGGTACCATTGATATTAACACTTTTAGTAAGGTTTTTCTTGTCAACTTGTGAAAACAAAATGGGGTCACTATACAAATGATGTACTCTATACCGGCCTACTGTTTACATAATTTAGTGATACAGCATCCTTGACAATAATTTTTGGATGGTCCTTGTGAAAAAAGATGATCAAAATGTCCCGTAATTAACTATACAAAAACTTAAAATTAATAACAAAAAACGGTAAATAGTAGAGTTATAGGCTTTACCAGCCGTTCACTATCGCGCGAAACTCACGACTTTGTCGGAAACGATTCGCTCTTCACTTGCATGGCAGCTTTTGCTTTGGATATCTCTCATTTTCTTTTCAAGATTTCACTGGACAGCCCGGACCACCGAATGGGTTTTTCCGTTTTCTGTATAGAGGAGCTGAGATTTATGGTTCGTCTTCACGAACGAACAACTGTAGTTCCGGATGGAGCCAGAGTATAGGTGTACAGACTAAAACACCTAATGACGAACACATCCGGCGGTCTGGCTGCACAAACCACGGCACTGTACCGGTCCCAACGTGTGTGTATACCGTGGGGCTAAATGTCACATTGTCCGGTAGACTGTCCACGGTGGAACTCGCTTCGGTTCCTCTGACTTTGTGTGAACAATTTATGTTCGATTTTTCAGAGTTATGTTTAACTTTGTTTCATAACCTGAATAAATAGTCTATTTTGTCAAATACTCATAAATATTTTGAAAAAAAATCAGAGCTGAATTTGATGCAGTGCTGCAGTAATAAACTCCTGGAATAAACTATCATACGGCCATACGGCTGGAAATAAAACTAACTCCAAGGAGAAATATGGTTCGGATAAATCACGTTACCTTGATTTTTTGAAAAATGCTCAAAACGGCCAAATGTGGTGGTTTCTTTTCAGGTTCTCTTCAGTCTATTTCGGAAAGAATTTCAGAATCATATATGGGTCTATTTCGAGCCCAAAATAGCCCAGCAAAGCCGATTCACTGCAAAAAAAATGGGGTGTTAAATTTCTAACACCAATGTTTTTTATAATTCTTTGGGTGTTACATTTGTGTCAAACGAACACCGGTGTAATAGATTAACAGCAGAAAAAGTAGTGTAGAATTGCATGGTGTTAAACTTGATAAACTGCGCATGGTCACAATGCATGACGCTTAGTATTATAATCCCATTGGTTGATCTCGAGAAAATTATGGCATGTCGGTCACGTGTTCACTGCAAAAAACATTTGTTGGTGTTAAAAAATAATGCTAAGAGAGCATGCGTGGAAATCCAGCTATTTGATTGGCTACAGGCGTTTCTGATAATTGTTCCGTGTTTGAGCATCAAACCATAATCATCACGTTGTACCTATGGCTAGACTATCTGAATTTATTCGTCTATGATATCATCATTACTCCTTAGGGGGATATGGAGAAATCATGAAGAAATCATGAATTATGGTTGATCCTTCGCTGATTCCCGTTGATGTAAGCGTTGCTCACTTGAGTGGCCAGTACGTCTCTGGGAATGCCGTTGGATAATTTTGTAACACGATTGCATCCGTGTCTGTGGTCTTGAAGATTGCTTGATCTGGACTGGTAACGATTGTGCTTGGTATGACTGGACTTGGACCAGCGTGTTTTATTCGGACGAATAAAACATTTTAGAAACCAAGAAATTAGAACCAACATGATGAAAACAATGGTATTTTGCCAATTTCATTACTGTTCAACCACGAACAGGTAAGTGCTGAAAGATTTTAACACCAAATGCTGGTGTTAATTTACACAATGGGTGTTAAATTTAACACCATTGGTTTTGCAGTGCGTGTTTTATTTTAAAGTGGTTCCTCTATTTTACACCAATAGGTGTCGGCTTTTAATTCTGTAAGAATAAATCAACTGTAGGTGTTACAGTCAATTAACACAAAAATTCTTGCCCAAAATAAACACCAAGAAGAATACGTTGACACCGGATGGGGGTGTTAAAGTTTAACACTCTTCTTGGTGTTAACAAATATTGATTCCCAAATTGGTGTTACTAAACACCCAAATCCTTGCCCAAAATGGATACCAAGGAAGAATCAAATTTTACACCATTGGTGTAGATTTTAACACCGCGTTTTTTGCAGTGTATGTCCCTTTAACCAATTAAGTCATTTTACATGAGGGTGCAGTTTCAGAATCTGCCCACAATCGACAATTTCAGTATTTCTGTAGAAACATTGGAAACATAAATGAATGCAAAGATAGGCTTTCGCTCATACCCACCGCCCCTTACAGGGCGCTGGGATGGGACTAGCCTTGACCAAGGCTTTGGGCTTGTCTTCTAGACGGCCCGCTGAAGATAAAACTAAACAAAGCGCTTACGAGCTATACGGAATCTGTTGCACGTATATTGGCTCACAACGCGCCGCGCTACGACTATGCACACATGCACGTACATGTATCGGTACGGTCCTAAACCCAAAGCCTTGATGGTTCTGCATTCAGCCAGCGAAACTCATTACAGTAATAGGGAAACCACCCCAGCGTGAGCTGAAATTTCATTGGTCGACGCACGCCAGGCTATGTTTGAAAAACGCTATGATCTGCGATCCCCAGTTTGTTCATACATGGAGCTATCCGAGGCAGTATTAAGAGCTCCCACAAATCATTCAGGAACGCTGTCATATTACGACCGTTGTCCCCCAGAAGTGTAATCAAATACGTAAACAGACAAGCACAATAAATGCTACGAACCCGAGAATATTTGTTGTTTTCGTCCATCGATCATGCCACGGTTCTCGTAACATGAGGACGCCATTACATGCATAATGCATGCTTCGCGGCATTACGTGCTACTCATGAAGCTCTTGATTGGCTGAAGACAAATGTTAAATATTCATACCTTGCCTACCCCCATATCCAAAGCCCGCCCATTTTCGGCCAAAACCGGCCGAAAATATAAAGAAACACATTAAACCCGGAATTGACAGACTCCACAAGGCTGTCTATCGAGCTAGACCAGGCCGTACGCAGCTAGTACGCAGTATGTATTGCCGTACGGGTTTACTATGGAAGTCGTTATCTCAAAGTGGCTCGTTTTGATGCCGTGTGCAGTTTGCATGCGCTAGACTAAATATTCCCTCGTACAGCAAAAAAACCTGCAGACGGCCTTGGGCAAGGCTAGGATGAGACGGGCTAATCTGTTTGCGTCCTCATTGGCAAACATTTTATACGACACGTGACCACGAGCTCACGTCTTTTTCTTGTAAACGGACGTAAAACCAATTTTCCAGCAGACAAGGTAAAGGGCTCGCACAGAGTATACTCATTTTATTCGTAAATTTGATTTTTGCACTGGATATATAAGCGTTAAAACATTTTTTTACTAATTATTCGTCTGGCAGGCAAGCAACCCACAATGCTCCGCGCGTCTGTATATGTCATAGAGTTAGATATGTGACCTTTGCGTCACGTAGGCTATTTCCTTCACAGAAGTCTGTGAAGGCACATCAGCCCGTTCCAGCGCCCGGTTGCATACATAGTTAAATATAGAAAACAAGAGTGCGAACTCTCGTCAGTTGCCGTGACGATTTTTAAAAGCGCTGCCATGTTTGCTTTAACGCTATTCCGGGCAAACAGGCACATCGTGGGTCTTGCCCGGATTAGACTGTTGAAGTTGTCGTCGAGAACTTGCGGGACGCCGCGAGGTTCATCGACTTCCGGGAACCTCGAACAGGAGCTAAAGCGTGTGCACTGACCGTTTATTTCGGTACCATTTTGGCTCCGCGTCAGAATAAGGATTTTAACTAAACGATTTGGGGTCCACTTTAAACATTCTTTAAAATCCCATTTATTACTCGTAGGAAAAGGTGGTCCAACAAAAAGTTCGACCAACTTTTCCTACGAGTAATAAAGTTCGATCAATACCGTCACCCATCGACATTACATGACTGGTTATGCATTTACGAGAATCCTAGGAATTTGTTTACGATGTCGGCAACATAATGCATTGTTATCATAAACTTTGCAACAAATCTGCCTATGCAGGGTGTCCCAACAGCCACGGTTAGGGGAGTAGGCAGGAAGCCCGAGCACCGTTTTCCCTACATCCTTAAATGTCTCGGCCATTTCCCGGCCAAAGTCTGTCAAATTTGCAGGACAAGTGCGGATTATAGACAGTTTGGAGCATGCAAAATTTGAAGTTCGTCGGGAAATTCCTTGACTTCCAAATTTGCCGACATTTGGACCACACTTTGGCCAAATTCCCGTCACAAACTGGGGTCGGTCAACGGCCGTCCAAAAGTCTGAGCAGGGTGTCCCAACAGCCATGGTTATGGGAGTAGGCAGGAAGCCTGAGCACCGTTTTCCCACACTTTGGCCAAATTCCCAAGTGCAATAGCTTTCAAAGGTTGAATAATTGCTTGCCTTGTTTCCCGACTGTGCACTCGTGACCCGACTGTGCACTCAAGCGTATCCGATACACGGTGCGTGTGTATAAAGTGAATGGATCATCGGCCGCGTTATTTGGCCGCTGAAGAAGTTGAATTTTCGGCTAGATTTAGCGTGTGTTATGCCTCGATTTGAATTGTTCCGGAATGTGTGAGCAATGAGCATGCTAGGGCATTCTCTACTTATATTTGTAGAGAGACAGAATCTTCGAACATCCAGGCAAATGTGAAAATGTGAAAAGGTAAGCGTTTCACCATGTTTCCTTCCTCCATGTGGCCATGGTATAACGTACAGTTCCTAACATGCAGTACGGTCTCTACAGTGTTGCATGCCTGACGTCACGCCCGCTCAAAAGCGCCCGAGTGCAAAATTGCAAAACATGGCGGCTTACATAAAGCCTATTTAGACACCAATTAAAAGTGATTTTCATATAGTCGGAATGGATTAGGCTTGAAAATAAACACTCCCTTGTTTGCCACTTCATTTACCAAATTTGCTATGCTGGCTATATTTTAGAGAAGTAAGCGACCCGTTTTCGGCACCCTGTGGAGACATGGGTTCTATAGGCAACAAAACAATGTAAAGGTCTCCACAAGGATGGCACTAAATAGAAATATGGATTTACTCAAAAAAAAGGGATTTCCAAAATATTCTGGTCGCTACAAATTCTAGTGTATAAAATAAGGAAAGTACGGTCGAAATTTCAGCCCGAGAAAAAAAGAAATGGTTTAAATAGGAGCGATATGACGATTTTTTAACCAAATTCTAGCCTTTCATCGGAGTTTGTGCACGAGAACAAAGCCATGTCTGCACAAGGATAGGGGAACGGGAAAGCGGCAACCTTCTGAGAGTGTTTTCTCTTCCTTTAAGCCAAAATGGTTGGCAGCGCCGAAATCGTCAATGTCGCCACACGTAACTGAAATATTCGCTGGTACCCACCGCCCTTACAGGGCGATTTGGGGTGTGTTATGGCACTGATTTGTGTGCAGCCTTCTGAGCTTTATGGCCAGCGGCTTCGCATGGGTCCCGCACCAAAATTCAGTGCGGGCCTTAACCAATCAGTGATGAGCTCTCATCGTAATTCCCCAGACCTGATGTGCGAGCATCCACAGCAGGTCTGGGTACGAGACTATGTGAGCCCAACGAAATAGATTGGTTCCCGATCCCTATAGACTGGTTCGCTTATTGCGAAAATATAGGGATCGGTAAAGGGCAGCCATGACGGGCAGAATTCTGCCCGTCACGTGGTTATTATTATTTTTATGTTTTTAGTAAGTGCGCAGATTTTGCATTGACATTTGTAACTTGGCCGAGCGTGTCGAACATATCCAATTATGTAAATAAAGTACATTGCCTAAAGCAAAGGGCTTGGCCAATTTTTAAATATAAAAAACTACAATGCGCACGCGCAAAGACGACCAATTACAGATCAAGATGAAGCGCCTTTACCTGTCCTTATATTCTCCTGTGTGGAATATGTGGACGGGAACCAGTCTACCCAACGAAACTGCATGAAATAGTGAGCCCGCCCTCTAGTTTTTATAACTCTACCGCATGTACCAGACTTTGACGTTGGTGGTGCTATATACAAGGTACATCACCTATTTCGATTAGCCTTTCAGAAGTATGGCAGAACAAAAGGAGAGGGCGCAATTTCACTGGATTATGAATGTTTTTAACAATTGTATTTCTTGACAAAAACTTGATTTACATGTTGTGATTATGATACAAAGACTGAATTATAAATAAAAGAAATAAGTGCAAAGTGAAAATTGCACTTATTTTGCAATTATTTCGAATTTATATACCCAAATCAAAGTGCGCCCTCCTGTAGTCTGGTACCCGGACCAAAAATTATTTGACTAGACTGAATTTAAGGTCCGGCAGCCGCCAATTCCGCCATTTTGAAACAGGAGGAATTCCTCCTTTTTCCGAAGGTTCCCGAAGTTACCCGAATACACGTCTGGTCGTCCGGACGTTACCGTTAATCGTCGGGTACAATTCGTCATTGTTTCGAGAATTTGAATTGACGTCGCGTGCACGTACGCGTGCCGCTGCGTGTGTATTTATGGTGATGCCACAGATTTAAAACTACGCAGTGGCTATAGTATAGTTACGGTAACCGTAGGAGCTCACTGGGTGATGCAGACAAGGTTTGAATTTTCTTTTTGATGCTAGCCTACATGTATATTAAAATGGGCATATTTAATATTTTAAAGTTAATATATTAAATTTGTATTGGGGATTAACCCCTTTCAAATTGTTGTACACTCATGCCATATAGCGCGCATTGAAAATTAACGGTTAGGCCTATGTGCTCCCAAAAATAAATGCATGACGTAATGCTTAAAGTGCTATTTTAAACACGACAGTAGCCGGTCCGCGTAATTTTTTTTCCCAGGATGGTAAAGGCCAATATTTGCATGTTTGCTTCCGATTGGCTGGATTTTTGACGTATTGATAAATTGTTCATGTTGGATGTACATTGCGTGCGTACCGTGTACTCAGTGAATAGCAAAACTCCCTTGCAATTCAAGTTGTCCCATGTTTTTTTGGAGACTTAGGTTTTTTAAATGGTGGATTAAGGATTAATCTGATTAAGGAACATCCGAACCAAATGCGATTTATCCAGTTTCACTAAAATTGTTTCACCTGCAGGCGTGGATTGGTGTTATATCAGTGGAATAGATTAAGAAAACATCTGCGAACTTGAACAAAGACTACGTTAACTGCATAATGTGAACATGTAATTTTCAGCTTAAATAGTGTACAATTTAGCCTGACATTCCTGAGCATTGTTGCAGGCCCTTTACGTTGAATTCATTTTATTTGTTTTATTTTGGTGGGTGGCCTATGCATTCAAGCGACAAATAAATCACCCATGAACAACTGGTGTTGGAACTCGCCGCCTGTCAGATGAATAAAAGGGCATTGTGATTATGTTTTATATACTGTCTAAACTATAATTGAAGTATTAGGCCCCGCACACCGGATCTCTAACGTGCGCAGTGACACAAAACGCCATCGAACACAACCGCCCTAACTAACCCCAACTCGCCATCTTATACGACTTTCTGTGTGAAAGATTTCCATATACATGTGTAGGTTTCGCCCAAAAAGATGCAATGCGTGAATATATTTTTTGGAGTTGATTTAGATCTAAAAAAACTATTCATGACAAGAAAACAAAACAATTACATTTAGGAGTAAGTTCTAACGACTTGACCGTAAACAATAACACGACCCGGTGGTATGCTGTTTCGCTTCTATACCAGAATTGGAAATCGGACTGTAGTTTGCTTTGATCTATTTTTCATCGTGCCAATAGACGATTCCAAATTGAGACCAATCTGCGCAAATGAAGCCGGGTACCGTGCTGCTTTGCGCGAAAGTCTTTCAAAGTCGAAAACGTTGGAATTGTTGTCGCACCGAAGCTGAAAAAAAGTTGTCTTATTTCTCAGGAAAAATCCCGGGATTCCTATAAACGCAGATATTTATATCAAAGTTTCATGTAAGTTTTCGACAGTTGAATTGTGCGTGGCGGAACCGTGGGACTATATAGGGACAAACGCTATCTGTTCCCCAATTTTGATGCGGACGCAAACATGGCAAATGGTGTGGTGTGTTCAACATCCTGCTTTCCGCTCCCGATAAATTAGTTCATTAAGCTTCGGTGGTTTTCTGACGATATCCTTGGAAATATGGGGAGCGCCAAATGTCAGAATGGTAATGAAAATGACAAATGATGTAGTAACCGTAGCAAAATCTCAAAACCCATGGGGAAATGGGGGTCAAACATTCGGACACGCTCCTTTAATAAAACGCCAGGGCAGGTCTGGTGGATTTGAAACGTAGTTTCTCATTTAATCATTTTTTATCATGTTTAAATAACCTGGTCAAACAGGTTTCGCGAGTTAGTCCGAAAGTGTCAACTAGCCACTGGGACCTGGTCCATTTTTACCTCATAAATGAGTATTCCATAAACTTGCTATAGCGCCCTCTAGTGACCACGCGTAGTAAGACCAAACCTAGATTGGTTCCCGATCCCTATAGATTGGTTCGCTTATTGCGAAAATATAGGAATCGGTAAAGGGCAGCCATGACAGGCAGAATTCTGCCCGTCACGTGGTTATTATTATTATTTTTGTTTTAGTAAGTGCGCAGATTTTGCATTGACATTTGTAACTTGGCCGTGCGTTTCGAACATATCCAATTATGTAAATAAAGTACATTGCCTAAAGCAAAGGGCTTGGTCACTTTTTAAATATAAAAAACACAATGCGCACGCGCAAAGACGACCAATAACAGATCAAGATGAAGCGCCCTTTACCTGTCCTTATATTCTCCTGTGTGGAATATGTGGACGGGGAACCAGTCTAGACCAAACCCAAAGAGTTCATCGATAGATAATCACTGGATGAAGTATGCAACAGCAGTTGGCTATAAGATAATTGAAGCCATGCACCGGCCGCCATTGTACCCAACGAACAATGCTTGGCCTAGACTGCTCCCCGGTCCATGCGATCGCTTGCATTCCACTTTACACATGTGGACTAGTGAACACAGTACGACCAGTCTAGGCAAGGCATTGTATTTTGTGGGGTACAATGGCGAACGGTGGCTTCAATTTTAGACGTCGTTGTTTCATCCAGTGATTATATATCGATGATAGAGTTACAAAATTCTATGAGCAAACCTTCGCTCGGACTAGACTGGTTCCCGCTCCACATATTCCAATACAACGACTGAATATGAGGACCGGCTACCATCGTGTTTATAATAGCACTAAGCATTACGTCAAGCATTTATTTTTAGGAGCGCATAACTGTTAATTTTCAAAAGAGTGTATAACAATTTGAAAAGGGTTATTCCATATTTGGCAAATAAAACACATGCCCATTATAGCATCAAAATTCAAATTCAAACCTTGTCTGCATCATCGTAAAATAAACACGCGGCGAAACACTGCCCACGAATCGTACCCCACGATTAACGATAACGTCCGGAATTGGCAGTTGCCAGACAAAAAAATTGGTCCGGGTACCAGACTAGTCTTTTTCCTGTAAACAGACGTAAAAAACAATTTTCTAGCAGACAACGTGGGTCTCGCACAAAGTACACTCATTTTATCCGTAAATTTGATTTTTGCACTGGATATACATATAGCATACTATTTATTAAATATTCGTCTGGCGGCAAGCAACCCACAATAATCCGCGGGCCTGTATTTATGACCTTTGCGTCACGTGTTTCCGTCACAGAAATATGTGCAGGCACATTACCCGTCCTAGCCATCGATATATATACACGAGAATTGAAGCCATGCGCCGGCCGTCATTGTACCCCACGAACAATGCTTGGCCTAGACTGCTCCCCG
This sequence comes from Henricia sp. BOLD:AAB3569, assembly GCA_037783545.1. NCBI lineage: Eukaryota > Metazoa > Echinodermata > Asteroidea > Spinulosida > Echinasteridae > Henricia > Henricia sp. BOLD:AAB3569. The sequence goes on along the minus strand of JBBELK010000030.1, from coordinate 1,411,282 downwards.
GTCCATGCGATCGCTTGTATTCCACTTAACACATGTAGACCATGATGGTTGAATGGTTTATTCATCTCTTCGACCCCCACAAAAGGGGGTATGAGAACCAATAAATTACAGACAGGTAGGAAAAATAAACTAAAGTGTGTTACAGGCATTATACAAATAAACAGTTAATTAATTGAACTTTGACATAATCATCTTAATACATTTAGCTAAGTTACATAGTTGATTTGAGCTGCGTACATTGAACAGAAGTCCCAGTTTGTCAGGATTTGGTCTAGTCCAATAAAATCTCTTGATAAGGGTGGATCTTCCGTGAGTTAGAGACGGATGACATTCATCACAGTTAACATGGCTATTACATAATGGGCAAATGTTGACTACTGAAGAATTAGCTACATAACGAGTCTCAGTATACGGGAGATGATGATGGTTACCTGTTCGAAAACGGGCAAGCACTGTTTTACAAGAGTTATTTAGTTAGATAAGATAATTTTCAAGGCATAAATCAGTTTTAATAATTCTATAAAACGAGCAAAGTCTGTTACTTGATAAATCACTTTCCCATTTCTTGTTTGCAACATCCTTCAGCCGACGAGTATAAGCATTTAGAAAGTCTACTTTTATGACTCGCATTAATATTGGTATTATTCCATAACATAGAGTACCCAGTATCATCTAATAACGTTTTCATACGTAATCAATCCATTTAGAGTGCACAATATTATGATCGTATAAAGTCCTCATGAGACGATACATGACATTTGAAAGACGATTTGGGTTAGTAACAATATGAAGCCAAAAGTTAAACATTCGAAGTTGTACAGTGTATTTAAGTTCTAATATATCTAATTCACCATAAGCAATACATTTAGCTGTACGATAATTCACTCTTAGTAAATTTTTCAAAAACCTCTTTAAAAAACTGTTTGAGAAACCCCAAATTTCACAGCCATACAAAAGTACTGGAGTAACTACCTGATCAAAGAGTTGGCACTGAATATCAATAGGTAGGTCAAGTTTAGTAGCTTATAGTCTTGAGACTAAACAAGGCTCTTCGATCGTGTAGACTAATGAAGACAGTATGACCAGTCTAGGCAAGGCATTGTATTTGGCGGGGACGTGGGGTACAATGGCGGACGGTGGCTTTAATTTTATACGTCGTTGCTTCGTCCAGTGTATATATATCGATGGTCGCAGCGCTCTGTTAGCGAGCTGGGAATGAGCGAAATTGTATACGACACGTGAACAGGAGGTCACGTCTTTTTCTTGTAAACAGACGTAAAAGCAATTTTTTCACACACACTCATTTCATTCGTAAGTTTGATTTTTGCACTGGATATAAAAGCATTAGCATACTATTTATTAATTATTCGTCTGGCAGCAAGCAACCCACAATGCTCCGCGCGTCTGTAGCTGTGACCCTAGATTGGTTCCCGATCCCTATAGATTGGTTCGCTTATTGCGAAAATATAGGGATCGGTAAAGGGCAGCCATGACGGGCAGAATTCTGCCCGTCACGTGGTTATTATTATTTTTATATTTTTAGTAAGTGCGCAGATTTTGAATTTAAATTTGTAACTTGGCCGTGCGTGTCGAACATATCCAATTATGTAAATAAAGTACATTGCCTAAAGCAAAGGACTTGGCCAATTTTTAAATATAAAAAACACAATGCGCACGCGCAAAGACGACCAATTACAGATCAATATGAAGCGCCTTTACCTGTCCTTATATTCTCCTGTGTGGAATATGTGGACGGGAACCAGTCTACTGTGACCCTTGCGTGACGTATTTCCTTCACAAAAAATTGTGAAGCACATTAGCTTATTCCAGCGCCTTGTTATATAATGCGTTTGGGTACGAGCAAATCTGTGCGTGCGCTCACCATAAACTTGCTATAATAGCACCCTCAAGTGACCGCGCGTATTACTGAGGAGCAAATTCCATATGAGGGCGGCATTCGCTCGCATCCACCGCCTTGCGGGCGATGGGAACGGCAAATATTTTTGACCTCTCATTGGCCAAATGTTATGGGACACGTGACCGCGAGGTAATATTTTTTCTCTTGTAAATCAGACACATACGTTTTTCCAGTAGACTGGACAGATTATGAACATACAACACAAATTATACTTTTTACAATATAGACCTATGCACTGTATCATAGTATTTTACTATTTTGTGCTCGACAGTAAGCGACCCACAATGCCCTGCGCGTGGGCCCGTGTGACGTATCATTCCTTCACATGAATATGTGAAACGCATTTTGCCATTCCCATCACCCTGTGTTAAGTAAATGGTAATAAAAAAATGTGTGTGCGGACAATTTTTGTTTGCGATGAACACCTTTAGTAGGGTTTTTCTTGACGTCAAATTTTGGATCGCTGCAAATGATTCATGTCCTTAACGCCAAATTCCCCACATCGCCTTTTCTCAAAGCGGCGCGCATCAATTGAACCGGGCCCGACAAAAGGCTCAGTATGAATCCAGCCTAACCTCCCCATAAACAAAAGACATTGTGCTGAACGATGTGTAACTCGTACATTATTTTTATGCAAAGAGCAATGAATTTGACCGGCTGAAAAATCGGACACGAACTTCACAAAGAATGACAATTGCAGCGACATCGTGTGGTATTGACGCCGCCCTTTTGTCCGGAAACTGGGCAAAGAATGACGTTTTCGCAGATAACTCCTGTGGGTGAGGTCACAATTATGTGTGTGTTACGTGTTAGTGTTAGTTTAACAGATCTATTAACATATTTGTTAACACGGCATTAATCTCGACCTCTAACTGAATGTCCATGTTAACACCATGTTAACAGATCTGTTAACACCGTGTTAATTCTCTACGCTATACACAGGGTGAAGTCAACATTATGTTTTACGTGTTAGTGTTAGTGTAACAGATCTGTTACCTTAACCAGAATTTTGATCTCGGGACAAACACCGTGTTGACTCGATGTTAACACGGTGTTTAGGGCATGTTAGTGTTAGGCATACATCTCATGTTAGTTCAACAGCTCGTGTACCTGCAGATTATGTTGGTGTAACAGATATGTTAACGTAATCTGAACAAAGTGGTTGTTACACGAGGTTAACCACTAAATGGATCCGATATTTGTCTCAGTTGTGAGTAGAATCTTAGACTTGACACACTTGACAGATTTAATATCAGATCTATTTGTAACAGGAACTATAACATCATGCAGCATGCAACACTAACATGTCTTCAACATCGAGTTAACACGGAGTTTGTACCGAGGTCACAATTATGATTAAGTTAACATCTGTTAAGGGACCTGTCACACTAACAAATAACACACAGAATTGTGACCTCAGAATTTGTGTACTCCTATAGACCGTATCGAATAGCCGCCATTTCGTGGGGCACCTTTTGTTACTTAAACCTAGCACAATATGTGCAGCCATGCATGTCCTCAAGGAACAAAGAAACTGCCCCACGAAATGGCAGCTATTCGATACGGTCTATATAGCAATTAACGAAAAGGTTGTCCACAAAAACCTCATTCCTAATTGCCGCCCAGTTTCCGGACAAAATGGCGGCGCCCATAGGTCATTCGTTGTGAAGTTTATATCCGATTTTCAGCAGGTCAAAATTTATTATTCTTTGTACAAACAATAATGTACGAGTTAAACTTGTTCAGCACAATGTCTTTTGTTTCTTGGGTGTAATTCTCCTTTAATATGTCGTATTATCAGGCGAATCTTGTTACACCGCGATACCCTAATTCCTCTTGATAGGAACAGGCCCCAGGTGTACCTTTACCGGTTAATTGTCCAAATGCGGTTGGTGGCAGTCGCCACTAAAAACAAAGACATTGTAGAGGTCAAGACCTTACCAGCAATTAACAGATTCTTTTGCAAACAACGCCGCGAGCCGCGTCTGTAGAGAGTTGATATGTGCCGCCGGTTTTGTTTAGAAAACTGATGACACAGGCTCATTGATTGGTATACGAACAAGTGATAATTTTGGTTTGAAATCAAAAGGAAGTAGCCGAGGATTTTCTACATTTGAAACTTTCTTTGACTAAGAGAGGATGCTGTTGTAATGCTGCACAACATTGTAATTCAAACTGGAATTTGACAGACTATTATACACTGCCCATCATCCCCATTCAATTTGTTTTCTTGACTGGAAACGTGTAATGCAAGGGAGAAAAAAACAACAGCCAAAAGTCACTCTGAAACCAATGGGAAATTTCCGTGAGTGCCTATAGACCGTATCGAATAGCCGCCATCTTGTAGGACAGTTTCTTTGTTCTTTGAGGACACGCATGGTTGCACATATTGTGCTTCCATTGTGGAACTGTTTGAAGTAACAAAAGGTGCCCCATGGCAGATATACGGTCTGTATATAATATTGGGACATCACAACACTGCTCATTATGGAAATTACATTACCATAAAAACAAAAAGCGTGTAATTTCAAAACTGGTTTCGACGTGTGTTTTGAAAAAGAGAATGTTTTTCATTAATCTGTGAAAATTATGAGCAAGCCGTCTTCCAGGTGTCTGTCATCGGTTAATGTGCAAAATCAAGACGAAAAGCCACATAATATTTCTATGAATAAAAATAAAGTTATAGAACAAAATTAGGCCTATGCAATTTGTGAAATCTGGTCGGACGTCAATGTTCACGAAATTGCACATTTTGTTCCATATGTATTCGTTGTTAGATCTCGGCGAAAGGTAAAACTTCGAAAATCTGGGTGGGGGTGGGGGGTAGGGGGCTGGGGGTTGGGGGTAGGGGGTGGGGGGGGGGGGGGTAGGGGGGCGGGGGTGGGTGGGGGAAGATGAAATTGCCTCCTTCACTATACGCATGCGTAATTGACTTACTATGCTTTCTTGTTGTGTGTAGTAGACACTGGGACTTCTCAGATATGAACGGAGTATTTGAACATGGTTTTATTACGGATGTTGAAAGTGCACTTGTTTGATTGCAACGTATTTGTGTCATTCAGGCAGTTCTGCTAAATATCCATGTTTGGGATGTTTTAATTCTTCAGGATCAGCCTCCAGGCCCCATGTTTGTTTCTTGTCTAAAACAGCCAGGGACATTCCTTGTCCCTTACACTACACGCTCAGCTGCTGAAGGCAACATGTCTAACAAGACGCATTGTTTGCTGAATCCCGCGGTTTTTGTTTCCGTTCAACCGCGGGGACGTCAGACAGATGCGCGACACGGGCTTAGGGTCCCGGTACCGTAGTTATAGCCACGGGCCATTGTTCATGTACCTGCAATGTCTCATGTCCACTCTGAGTGAAACCCCAAGATACTCTGTGACGTTAATTATTGAGGGGAAAGTTCTTGGAGACATGGTAAGGTTAATGAGCAGCTTTAGTTCGAAAAACGCAGATTTAAAATTATTTGTTTAAATTCTTTCGAGTGCCTAGTGGCAATCATTGTTCTGACCAATGCTCCATGTTTAAACAGAGCTTTAGTCTTATGTTTCTGTAGTGCTGAAGTACAATTCGGTCCTCAAAATGTCAAAAAAGAGTCTCCGTCTGCTCGAGTCCCAAGTCAAGTCAAATACTGCCTTCGAGTTTCCAAGTCAAGTCAAATGCTGCCTTCGAGTCGCAAGTCAAGTCAAATACTGACTTCGAGACTTCGAGTCCCAAATGAAGTCAAGTCAAACTGCCTTTGAGTCTCAAGTGAAAATCGGGACTCGAGTCGACTCGAGTCCCGTATCTTGAGTACGAATCTTTACAACATTGCACCTGGTTAAACAGGTTTCGTGAGTTAGTCCAAAAGTGTCAACTATATAGCCACTGAGACCTGGTCAAACAGGTTTCGCGAGATAGTCCAGAAGCGTCAACTAGACCTGAACTTGAAATCCAATGGGATTTTCCGCACAGGTCCGAATCCTGCCCACGACGGTTTGTTTTTGTTTTTGGGTGAGGTATTTCCGAAAAGTTCATGAAGACTTTTCAACTGTTCACCGGCTGGGCGTTGTGGCGTGCGCCTGTAATCCAGCCACTTTGGAAGCCGGAGTTGGCAGATTACATGAGTTCGAGTAGCCTTTTGACAAGGCCTCGTGAATTTGGGCGATTTGGTGACTTGAGTAGAGTCTACACACGCCGAGTGTCTTATGGCAATTCAGACAGACGGCATAACGTTCGCCCAGTCTTTATATACTCCGCTCAAGACGATCAATTATCCCACATTTTACCAAACAATATAACCCCAAAGCTATAAAGCCGAGTTCGAGTCCCTGTGGGTTTGTTTCTGCTGTGACGATCGGGTGTCCATTGTAGGTACCTTTTGTATATAAATGTCATCCATTGTCTGAAAAGATATAGGATTTACAAGAGAAATAGAAACAAAGAAGACTTTTTAATGTCCAAACCGTGATTACTTTAGAAAACAATGCGCATATATATATATCAAGTGGTTATATTTACGTAATGTGAACGGGACCCGCTGAAATCAGTGGCCTTACGCGTATGTATACTTGTACCATACCAAATGTGACTTGATTCCTGATTCCATGCATCATGCATGATAACCGCAATGTGCCCGCGACGAGATAATGAGAAAGATATTAATTATTAATCCAAGACAAGACGAAAACAAGTTCTTGACAAGACATTATCTTGTCACCCTAACAAGAGAAAACCTGTAAAAAAATGACACCGTAGCAAAACAAGAAAATTCTTGTTATTAATAAGATTTTGTTTAGGCCTACATTGTAAGCAAATTGTTGTGCTAAACTTCCACCACGAAATAATTCCTTTTCAATTTGACATACATACATCGGGGTATATGCTGCCACATTTCAGACCAAGTAACTCCTATACCTCAACACACACTTCCCTTTGGTTAACGTACGACTCCCCCTGAAACCTGAAAGAAAATTCCTTAAATGTTTACACACAATATAGGGGAAGAATGGAAGGGTGGAGTCACTCGGTCTCATATCTTGCGCCAAATGTATCGGGGGCGAAGAGGAGTGGGGTGGGGGAGAGGGGCGAGCGCAGCGTATGAAAAAAATATTGATATCACATTGTAAAATTGTAGACTTATTTCAAGTCTGAGATCGCGCATACTTCACAAATTTATGAGAAGTATAGCTTATACATAATTGGTGATACGCAATATCAGACTTGAAATAAGTCTAAAATGGCACAACTCACCCCGTACCGTTTTTTCTTACGCTTGCCCCTGCATACGTGCATGTATGATCAGGGCATCGGGATTTTTCCGTGGGGGCGCACCTGGAGGGGGAGTGGGGCGTGCTGAAAATGTGTGGGGGTGCACGTGCCCAAACCCTCCACCACCCCCAGCTATGCGGCTGGGCCCAGGTCAGTGATGGCAACGTGACAAAAGTTCAACAACCGAGCCATGCTCATGCAGTAAGTACGAGAATTTCTCAAACATTATAAAGTCTTCATGTTATTTGTCCGTTTTCGTCGCTGGGGCCCATCCACGCAGGGAGGAAGCACATGTGGAGGCTCTAGGCTCGTTCTCCGGATCACTGAGGGAGAGCTCATAGCGGTGGGGGAAAGCCTGCCCGGCGTCTGCTTCGAGAGGCCATTACATTCCACGGCGCTGGGTGGCGGGCCGCGGCGAACAAGTTGAAGCAAAGCACCTGCAAATCGCCATACACGCGGCGAAAATAGAAACAAGTTTCGTCCAAGTCCGGAGCTCGCCGAGGCACTGACCGCGAGTTCTTGGGCTCTGAACTTGGCCTATTGACCTGATGTCGGGCAAAAGTTCATCTGACCATTTAAAAGTCAGTTAAACATGTGTTGAGTAAATAAACTCAAAATCTCGTTTTCGATGACAATTTGAAATTCCTCAATCTATTACAAAAAATAGTGTCACGTGATGATGTAGGGGGATACTGTGTCTCGTTTCCATGGAATGACTCAAATGTCAATTTTGATAAAAGAATGTTACAACATCCCAATCTACGGATAAAATGTGAGCAGTTTTTAGTTTTTACACAGTCTGTGATAAATTGACTTGGCTATAACTGGATCGTGTCAGATGTAAAATTAACAAAGGTCTTTCGTTTCTACATGTGTGGCCATTATGTCCTATCTAGCACCAACAGTTAAGGCTTAAACGAGATAACAGAATAATCCCCTCTTTTCGAATTACATACTGAAGATATTTTGTCCTAGGTAATAGAAGTTTTTATTCGAGACGACCAGATGTTCCGAGGCAAGAAGTTAGCTGCAATTACAGGGGCCTCTCGCCGGTTTTTGGCCCGGGGGCTGAGAGCCGCACACCGCTCAGGTACAATGACCGCGGAACTTGCCCTTGGATTTCTGTTGTACAAGTACATGACATAACAAATACATGCAAACTACTGAGTTTTTTGTTTACTGGCGGTTCTTTTATTATTTCTGAAGGGTTTGTGGTTTGAAACAGCAGGCAAATGCTGAATAGTTCAATCATGAAAGTTTTGAAAAGTGCAAGTGAAAAAAATATTATATTATGGCCCTTTTCCAAATCTCGACTCCGTCTTCAGGCTCCAGCTTCATGCGGCTCCGGCTCCAACCGCCTCCGGCTTCACTTTAGCGAAGCCAAACCATAAACCGTTTGGAACACTAGTCGGGCCTAGTAGGCCTACCACTCATTTTCACAGGCTTTTTTAAACTGCTAACAGACGAGTTTTGTCGGCGGAAATGTTTAGCAAACCTGCAAAAGTTCACAAAGTTTTTGTTGCTGTCACGTGATTTTCCAGTTCATGACGTCACGAAGCCGGCCGAAGTCACCTCTTTAGTTGACTTCGTTTTGGAGCCTCATTTGGGCCAAAACGAAGCTTCAAAATGAAGCCAGAAGCCGTGCCGAGGTTTGGTATGCGGCTTCAAGATGGCGGAATGGAGACGGAGCCGGAGACGGAGACGAAGCCAAGATTTGGAAAAAGGCCCTTATACCGTTTGCATTTGAAGTTTTTGGAAATTACATTTCAGTAAATATTTTGAACGGACTTTGTATGGGAGATTAATAAATCATCATTAATTTAAAAAAAAAACCTTCAGATGGCATTTTCTTGCATAAAAGTACCATTTTACACGGTAAAACATGGTTTTTTTTACCATTGCTATATCAACTCTTTTAGTCGAATTTTTCTTGTCAACTCTTGTACAATTTAGAGTGACTGATGGTACTGTGGCCGAGTAGTTTGGGCCACTGACTTGCAACACTCTGCTGGTTCGATACCCGGCCGGTGGTACCTGTGCCCTTGAGCTAGGCACTTAAACACACTTGCTCCATCCTTCGGAAGGGATGTAAAGCTGTTGGTCCAGTGTGTTGCATGTGTAACGCACTTAAAAGATCCTAGGGGCACTCTTTCGTGAAGAGTAAGGGGATTCTCAGGATTCTGGCCGTCGGCTGCCAATGGCGCCACCCACCTATGTATCTCGATGTTTAGGTGGAGTATTAGCTTCGTAAGAAGTTAAGAACCCATTATAATGTGAAGCGCATGTGAACATATCCATATGGAATATGCGCTATACAAATCTAATAACAATAATAATGCAAATGATGTAATTTTTAATGAGCGTGTATGTTCATTTTAGCTTATAATTGCCACACACCCATACATGGTTTTAAAAGTTTTGTAAAACATTGCTGCATCTGTGTAACTCAAATTTCTGCAGGTTAGTTTACTAACGTTCTTGTAATGTCGTTGTACTAGGATTTTAAAAAGAACCTTTCATACGTAAATGACACGATGTCCTGAGAAGTAAAAGACCTGTACGAACGTTCACCTCGCGGAATATTTTGTAATCGTGTCCACTGAATCAGTCCTCTACAATGTAAATTGTTGGTAGTGTAGGTGCCAGACTCGTGTGATCCATTAATACCCCCCCCCCCCCCCCCCCTCCTCCCTCTCCTCCCCCCCCCCCCCCCCCCCCCCCCCCCCCCGCCTCCCACACCACCCACACCCACCCACGCCCACGCCCGGCCCCGCCCACACACCCCAACCGTCCACACACCAAGCCCGTCTCAAACAATGAATAAATGGGACATTAATTTGGCGATTTTTTTTCAACGACCTAAAATGTATATAGTCACCACTGATTCCATCTGATCTGCTGTTGCATGTTGTGTAAGAAAGAATAAAATATTATATGAATAATGCCCTTATAATATGAATAATTTCCTTTTTACCTTTTAAAAACTCGTGTACAGTTGTGAATATTGCGATTTAATCATGCGCATTTATTCAGCGGTTTTATGTTACGTTGGTTCTCGAGTGAAAGAATTCCTTCATTGTGCGAATTTATGCCGAAACTTTCAACATTCCTCGCTATTGTTCACCTCTTCCGCGTCGTGCATGGATGACGCGCGGTATTTTCACTTGGAGCCTATTCAAAAGTTGTGGTTATCAGATGTTGCGCCATACGAAAGCACGTGCGTGTGTTTTGTTAGTGCACACAACGCCATATTGCAGCAGCTGTGCCAAGTATTCGTACACATGGAGCCACCTTGGGATATCTTACAAGACGAAACATGCTCTAAAAGATCCACTGACATCCAAGCAACGTTTGGGTTGACGAATGTTTTTGAGAATGGAGGTTGTTTTGGTGACCAGCTGCTGTGTTCGCGTAACGACGACAATACTGCAATGCACTTGGCTGGTGCCGGTGATGAGGGTTCTTGGGGTCATGACACTGTATGGTGTCGCGCTCAGGCTTGGGTTGCCCAGCCTCCTTCCTCCAACTTCGGACAAGTCACCGCTCGAGGACCACATCGAGATGGACTGGAATGCCAAGTTACTGCTCCAGCTTCACATGGAAGTTTAAACACTCCTTGTCATAGCCAGGTATTGGTGGCATCAACACCCTTGACGACTCCGCCCACACCACCATTACACCCTCCAGAATTATCTCCATCGTTCGCACTGCTCGGAAACACTGACACGGAAAATACCGCCAATGACCTGCAACACACGCGCGAGAGTCGCGTGTTTGAAGATAGACCCAGCGTTTCGGACTCGGCGTGCGTTCACACTTGGTCTGCCGTTTCTTCCTCCATTCCTTATTCCACCCTCAATATCCCTTACCAATTGAATTTAGTCGAACACAACAGAGAGAGTATGCCGTGCATACACGACGAGACTTTTCAAATCACCAAAACTTTCCCAGATGACACTGGAAGGGGAAACACCGCTGACTGGCCGAAAGTTGTTCCTAAACCGATCGAGGCGTTCACAAACAACGATTGCTCCATCAAAGCCAGCATGTACATCGATGTGGTAAACCATGCCCCGGACACTGCAAATATCCAGGCAGCGAAACAAGGGAAAACGACAGAAGCTATATCGAAGAAGGAGTATTTTTTGAGGCGAGAAGACAAAGATGTTGTTGAGATATCTTCGGATTCAGAAACCATGGTAATTAGTAACATTGCAATATCGGAATGTGACCAAAACGAAATGGCCTCGTCAAAAAAGAACAAAAATACGGACGAGCAAGCAAAGAAGGCTACAAAAAGAACTTATGAGCGCTGCCATGACACACGCGACTGCAAAACTCCACCAAAATCGCCAGCAAGGAAGATAAAGAGAAATGCTCGCACTCCTCCACCGATCACCAGAACGCCTCATCCAGCCGCGCCGACAATTCCCGGCACGGCATTCGTCGCACCCCGGTCATCCCTGGCCCTGCCGTCCACGATTAAAGCCGTACCGCTACAAACTGAGCCCCTGGACTCACGGCCCCTGTCTCCGATAGCTCACCTCAAAATCCCTGATTCAGCACCAATATCCCTAACCATACCCCAGCCCCGTGCTTCCAGAAACTTTCTTCTTCCTTCCACAGCACAGACGTTTATGCACACTGGTGTGTTTACGAACAGGCCCGTTCTGGACGGACCGATCAGACCAGTCCCCATCGCGGTATCACGTCGGCCGAGTTTAGCTCCGACGGACTTCAGGTATCTTCCTCTGCAATTCCCGCGGCCCATGCTCCCCATAGTACCACCCTTTACAACATTCACTGGTGCACCACTGACTTTCATTCACCCCGGAATTCCAATTTTTACCGGGGCTCCCAACCAAACGCTCCCGTCTCTTCCAAATCTACCTCCGAACGTCAGATTCGCAACGAGTTTGGCAAACGTCAACAGACCGCAATTCTTACCAGACCACATTGGACCTCACTCGGTCACTGTTCGGCAGCAGTACGGCTTGCCGCTCGTTCAGCCCAGACGCCAAGCCCGCCAAAGGCGGCAAAGTTCGAGCGAGTCGCAACCCACGGAGGACGGCGAGCCAGAAACGCACGTCGCCCGGAGGAAACAAGCCAACGCGCGGGAGAGGGATCGGGTGGATCACCTCAATACGGGGTTTGAACACCTCAAACGAGTCTTGCCGTGGATGCACCACGGCAGACGGATGAGCAAAGTGGACACACTCCGCGCAGCCATAGACTATATCGACCATTTACAACGATTGCTATGGGAAGCCGACACGGCAAGTTATTTGATCGAAGCAAATAAACCAATTGGTAAGATTAACCCCAAAAAATTAAAGTTTGATGACAGTTTGTACAGTATACTTATTTCTCATCTCATTCTAATTACGTCGGGTAAGGGCAAAACAAACCCTAATTAACACTCATGCATGTAGTTTTCAATATTTATTTCATGATATGTGAATGTGTCTATACCCAAAAAGACATGATGTATCATTTTCATGATGAAATTTTTCCGAATCCTGAAATAACGACATAACACATCATACCCTGCAGAAATTTCAGCTATTAGGCTTCTATAGATACAGCAGTGTTCCTGAAAACCTTCAAAATCCATGCATGGTTTTTGTGTTTAGTGAATTTTACGCGTGTGTGTAAAAAAGGTGTGCGCGCACACATTTTTTTAAAACCACCTTTCAGTTGTTATATTGTTTATACAAATAATTGTTTTAACACTTTTTCCTTGTCAACTCTTTAACTAAAATTTTGGGCCATTGTAAATGAAACAATGGCCTTTAACATTTCTTTCAATGCGGAGATGCCTTTTTGTTTTACCACACTGTGCACAATGGTTTCTGACATTCACTTAAAGGTAGTATACTTGTTTGGTAAACTGTTAAAAACGGCATGATTTCCACTGGTAATTGAAAGCATAGGTCGGGAAAACTACCTTGTAGAAATTTCAGCCACATACCCGGTAGATGCAGTAATACTTCAGAAAACCTGAAAATTCCAAGTACGGTTTTTGTGCATGAATGAATAGCTCCAAAGATCGCCTATAGGCGATCTTCGGAGATTCAAATAATTGTCATTTTTCTCATAAAGGGGGAAATTCAGACGAAATAATTTCACTAAATGATTACTACCATTACCATCTTGATAACAAGTAAGCTTAGAGATAATAATTCAGAATTTCTTTGGGAGGGTAATTACCAAACAAGTAGACTACCTTGAAAAGACCTTGCGTACAAAACGTATTTGACTGGTAGACGCTTTACAACATTTTTGCTGGAGAAACCCTTTTCCCTCCCCATTTTCAGTTTTCCCATCTGGATTTATTGATGGTTGGTAAAAGGATTAAATAATGATGCTCATCTTTTAAATTTAACATCTGCGGATAACGCAACACCTTGTTAAAGGAGTATGTTCAGATCTCTCCCATAAGTTATAAAACCGTCACACATAGCTTTAAACGGGGATGAAACTTGTTCTGCATTTTCGCGGAAATGTCTTTGTCTCGGTGGATTGTGACAAACTTTTCCGCGGAAACGCGGAACAGGTTTCACCACTGTTTAAACTGTTTAAACGGTTTAGTTTTTTTTGAAAAATTTATATTATGGAAATCAGCACCACATACGTTCAACCTACCTTAATTTGTTTTTATAATTTTTACAATTTGACAATCCACTCTTCTATACAGCGATGTAGGCAACGAAATTTAACGCGTAGGGCATCAATGTCCATAAACTGGCACGACATCACGACCAAATTTATCGGATACCCATCACAAGCCTGTCCGCGCCAAACTTTAAGCACATTTTGTATAGGTTGACTTAAGTTGACAAAAGACAGAAAACAGGAACATTGTATCATGAATTAAAACAATGAAAGAACAAAGAACTCGGATCCAAAAATATCCTTGTTATATAATCAGGTTCGACTGTATATTGTACTTCTATACCAAGAATCCTTCAAACGACGTGTAGTATCCGTTGTTTGGGGATAACGGTCAAAATAATTAAACACTCGTTGCTTGATTCGTGTCCTTGGTTGATATGGAAGTTTGGTAAATGGATTAATTTTTAAAACGAAATTGCGAATACCACAGAACGCAATTTGTTCAATCTTTAGTCCCTGCATGGAACATTATATACACTAATCACAATCAGTTTGATATATTGTGGGGTGTACGCAGATATTATTTTATTGAGGGTATGCATTCTGCTGGAATGATTCTGTATATTATCAGACAATTGTATCTGCTAGACAGACACACCTTGTCACAGGAATAGGTGAAAACAGTCATTTGAAGAAAAAAATTGACAACATATATCCCTAACTTATGTGAGTGGTGTTGATCTTTGCAAGATAAGTTCGAATGGAAAGACAATTATCCTACTTAAATAAGTGCCTTATGTTTATGTTTGTTGCAGTGCCCAGCCACCCGACGACTGATGTATGCAAGTGCCTTCCTCATCCTCACTATCCCCGCTTCGGTTTTCTACCAACAAGCCTTACGTTTTCCGAGGACCCGTCGAGAACAGCCGTTGGGGCGTATACAGGGCTTGATCTGGGCCCACCGCCAATCAGGGTAAGAAGATTTTGAAAAAGAGAATCATGTATACAACAGCCACAGACAAAAACAACCTTTTACATTGTGCTATTATTTTTAATACATGATTAACTGGATCATATTTTGTTCCAGTCAATCCTAGTCGATGTTTTTCGTTTAAAAATCAGAGGGAATAGACGACATTTGTGAAAACTCTATTAATTAAAGGCCAAATTCGTACCACGAAATACGCAGCTCCATGCATAGCAAGGCACGAATTTTGCCTCACGCGCGCATTGCAATATGACGAGCCTCTGCCTTTAAGGATAAACACTGATGATTATGTCGACGTATTCTTGGACACATGTGTGCAGAAATGATTTGGGGGTTTCGTTCTTAAATCCCCAATACCCCAATTTGACCCAAAATGTTACTTCATGAGTTGACCAGAAAAATTCGATGATAACAAACACCACAGGATTTTCCCCATGTACCTTTGTGGGAGAAATTGCCAACTGAAGGTGGTTTTTACCATTCATTCAACGCAAACACCATGCATGGACATTTTAAGGTTTTCCGAAGTATTACTGCATCAATGTATAGCTGAAACTAATACAAGGCAGTTTATCAACATTATTCTTTTGTTACGTAATGCTTTCTATTTTTAAAAGTTATTGAATCAAACTAAGAAACTCGCGTTCGCATTTTTCGCTTTTGAATTATAACAACTGCGGAAAAGAGGATACAAATTTCTATAGCGGTTTCTATAGGCCTATATATTTTCTTTCTCCAATCCTTATTTTACAAAGTTAAAGTCAAAAATTGACCGAAACCATCAGTAATAAAGTAAAAGATCTTCCAATATTGCAAGAAAACAAACAATGCACGCCCATTGTTTCAACTTCATGAGTTGTCACAAAAAACTCACTCAAAGTGTTGGTATAACATTTGTACTAAGCACCACGTGGATGTTTGTTGTCTAAAATGCCACCCTTTTGCCGGTAATAACAATCGAGGGTATAGGCCTACAGTTGAAATTTATGCAGGCTAGTTTACCAACATTCTTCTATTAAAGAAATATGGTCCGTGGTTCTTAGCAAATTTGATTTGTTTTCCTTCCTCCGAACGAATTTTTAAAGCATTTACTTTATTTTAACGACAAAACATCAGACATGTACTTTGTATTTTAGACATCGGCAACCCTGTGAAAAAAAACTCCATTTTTATACGGCCGTTTTTGCACCTTGCCCAGACTTGCCAAGATCTGACTTCCCGTGTTTGGTCTGTGGTGCGCGGCGTGCAGCGCGCCCTCTGGACTGGTGGCCTGTCAAATTTTTTTTTTTCTGTCTCGGAAGACTTTTCGAGACAGAAGAAACAAAAGAAAAGAGATTAGACAGGCCACCAGTCCACAAGAGGGCGTAATGTACGCTGCGCATTACAGACCAAACACGGGAAGTCAGACTTGGGCAAGTCTACTCCTTGCCGTGAGTTGAATTATTGGCGGACCGCCAATAATTCGAAATGTTGACAGTAATTGTTTGGTAACTAAACGTTGGTCGATTTTTTTTTCGTTGATGTCAAATTTGAAAGCGAATATCAATTCAAAAAACTTTTTTTATAAATTATTTCGAGGTGCCACATCCAAAACGCACAGACAATACATCTTTAAAAGTATGAATATTTGCGTATGAAATATCTTTCGAGTTTCAATTGATGCTTTTTGTAAGCCGTCGACCTCTGAATTTCAGAGAAGAGGTGACAAGAACTAAGTTCGGTTCATCCGAGACCTATCGTGGCACTTCCCTGTGGTCGTCCAATCATGATCTGAGGAGGTGCACCTGTTTATTCCCAGGAAATCTTCGGTTTCGTTCGCATGTTTGTCTCGCAATGGACAACATCTGTTACCCGCGGCAAACCACCCTTAGGGTCATCGGAGTTGCTCCCCTCCGTACATAATGGCATCGCCCGAAAAAGTCATCCCCGAACGAAATACGATCAATTTGATGAAATAATATTGATAAAAACAATAATGATCGTTAGTAATCCAAAACAGTCTTCCATGACATTACAGAGAAATCGTCTTTTCACACCTTTTAATCCAAATTCTGTGATTTTTTCCCCTCGGAGGGAGGTTTTAAGTTGGATCAGTCCCACTAAAGAAACATCTGTATACCTCCTATAGTGCGAAACTGCCGAGGAGAAAATTGGCCTCCCATCCCGAAGCCCATTCGTATAGTTCCCATGATTTTGCCGCAACAAAATACAAAATACTAATTCTTTCCATAAATTACCTCAATTATTTTGTTGTTTCTGGCTAGCAGTGAAGATTCACTATTTGTGTTTTATGTTAAGTCATGTTGGCATTTGATTCTTGAATAAAATATCACAACAATGGTCGGTATTGCTGTTATTTCGTTGTAGGCAGAACCGTAAACATAACAGTAAATGGTGAAAATGAAAACTTAAAAATAAACGAATTTATGAAAACGAAGCATAATTGTACATGATTTTAGCAAAATGTTTATTCCCCAAGGGTGTGTCTCGTAGCTACATACATTGGTTGTCAATAAAGTTCCTTTCCATTTTTCGTTTTGCGTGACTATACTTTGTAAAACTTCACGGAAACAAAACGGAATAGGGCCTAATCAACAACAAAACCGGCCTGTGCATATTAAGTATATGCTTAAAGAGGAAGACTTCTTATTGTAACGAATATGCCAATGTTGGGTCTTTTTTTGTAACATTTAAATACTAAACCGAAATATTTGTTTCAAAACCAAAATGAGTTGGAATAAATCCACAGAACTTTGATCGTGATGCTTATTATGAACTTCGTGCATACATGACTGAGCATAAAGGTAATAGACGTGATTGGTAATTATCCTCGAAAAAATGTCTGAATTATTATCTAAAAGCTTACTTGTTTTCAAGGTGGTAATGATAGTAATCATACTGTGAAATCATTTCGTCTGAAGTGCCCCTATTCGTGAGAAAAATGACGAAACTATTTGAATCTCCATTCATTCATGCACAAAAACCATGATTGGGTTTTTCATGTTTTCTGAAGTATACTGCATCTATGTGGCTGAAATACAAGGTAGTTTTCTGGACCTAGGCTTTCAATTACCAGTGGAAATCATGCCGTTCCCAACACTTTACCGAACATGTATACTTTAAAATGAGAAACGGTCATACTCCACAATGCACAATTCTTCATGCACATGCAAGGAGTGAAAATGATGCATAGCGTTTTATGCGATATTACAGTTCCTATAATAAATAACACGCTGAAAGTTACACCTCTGTTATTTTCCAACGTCTAATTCTTTCATTTTCCATTCTTAACTCGAAATTCAGAATTTTCAAGAGGCATCCAGCCAATATTTTGGAGGTTCTAAATCCGGGACAGATTTCGACCCGCGCCGTCGCCGTACGATCGTGGCGTTAAAATAAAGAGCATACCAAAAATTCCAAGGTGATGTGTTTCCCACCCCCTGGAACGTCAACAGCTGCCTCATACGGGTACCAGTAGGTGTGCTGAGTGGCATCCGCTGCGCCAAAATCTGACCAATTGATCATCTTGATCAGATCACGTGACTCGGTTGCAAAATAATATATTTTTAATGCCATTTTTATCGGAATATCATCACCAAACCGATTTTCCTGATATGTGTATAATATAAGCAATATAACACAAACAGATATGTAAATCTTGTTTATTTTTAACAGACCACAATATTTTAATTTTCTTCGTCTTTACGGATTACAAAACGCTAAAATATCATATTTAGACGCGAAATTTCGTTGAAAAGCTTTCGTATCTAATTGTGTAGGAATGAACCCGCCCTATGTGTGGATGGTTTCTACAATGTATACATGCGTTACCCACGTAAAGCAGCATTCACGGTACAATTTGACAAATTGGAGACGAAATCAGCGTACTAATTGACCAATAAACACCATCCCACCTCTAATTTCTCAACGCCATGCAAAATGCATGAAACCCTCAACATGACACCGCCGCGAATTATTACCATCCTCGAGAGAATGCTCTTGCACGGCAGATGTTTTTATCCTCCGAGACAATCTTTGGCATTTCGTGGGTTCCGTTGCATCAAGCCGTCGCGGCAGTCGAAACATAACTGATTTGAACAACGCGGGGAGGCAAAAATGTTCAGTTTCTCGCTAATAAATTACATTATCACCCGCACATGTTTTAGGCCGCCGATGGGACAGTCCAATTTGACATTTCAATTTGCCGGATCTGTTTTTGATTCTGACATATTACACTATCTAAACATTTTCTTAGAGATGGCGGAATACTTGCACCTGCAGCGGTAGCTTCAGAAGTTAAATTTAAATAATTCTGGAAGGCTGTGGAATTTTTTTTCTGTGTCGTCTTTCAATAATTTTGAGCGTAAAGTTTTTCTCAGATTTTATTTCTGTTCCTCTGGCTTTCGTTTCATGATCACTGCTTAAACGGAGTATTAAAATTACATGATAGCAAAGTTAGTTTATTTCGTTTGCGTTTCGGGTAACATAAAAGCGTGAAAAACACTCATTTTTGGCGCCATAAGACAACCCGTTTTAGAGTTTCGCTCTAAAATGTCCAGATCACATTTTTGACACACCAATGTTTCCCATGGGTGTTGGGATATTTTTCTCACCATTCTGAAATTTCGCGTTCTCAATCCGTGTATTTTCAAGAATATCGTCAAAAAACCACCGATGTTTTGTAAACTAATTTATCCGGTTCCAAATTTGAGATTGCAAATTTCCCGTTTTCTTCCCATGGATATAGTATTTTGGGGAGGTATTTTATACACGACTGCTAGGTTAAAACGAAATCCATTTTCCCAGAAAATCTTAACACGCTCCTTTAAAGAGCGTTGAACTCTGCATGGGAAAGAGTTAAATCCATCTGCAAAGGAATAGCAAAATTTCCACTTAAAACCGTGAAACATCTGTGCACATCTAAACGAATTCTCGAAAGAGTGATTTTCACTCGTTTATACATTTACAGAATATACGGCTCTTTATAAATTAACACATTTAGGAGGAAAATGAAATGGTATAATGTTTTTGAATGATCCGAAATAGCCAAAAAGTGACAGGAAATGCGACAGCAACTTGTATGAATTGGTTCAATCGCTGCATTGAGTAATTTTCGTAAAAGAATCATTATGATACATTCAGAACTGTATTGACTTTTGCGATGTCCCGGCCGGAAAATGTGCTTTGCCTCGCCAGCGAGTTGGCTGACATGACCGCCCGGGTGAAAGTCGCTGAACTCCGGCCGAACTCTCGGCTCTTGACTCGCTCTATACGAAGAACTGAGGAACGCACTCCCCTATAGGCATTTATATATCTTCAGACCTGATTTTCGCAAATTGTCCTTCCGACCGGCCGTTTTTTCAGGTGCCTAGATAAATTTGCGTCTGTTGCCCACACTGAGATACAACTATAGCCATGAACATTTTTCAATTACTCGGGCCATGTAACAATCATACACCCGGTGGTGCGTTTCACTGAAGCCCTGTCATATCCAATTGCTACTGTCGTTATATAAATTAATGCAAACGAATTTATGTCTAAAGAAAAAACTATGAATTGTAGGATAGGGCGACAAATCGTGTGTAAAAAAGGTATATTAGGGCGACCTGCTCAATAGACATTTTGGTGTCGCCCTAATATTTTTGAGTTTAAAATTATTTTTTTTAGGTCAAAAACCATTTTTTAAAAATCGAGAACCATTTTTATTAGGTCTGGAGCTGTCTCTCTTAGGTCTGTGACCATCAGTGGAAGCTTCGGGTAATAAAAAAATAAGGTGTCATTTTGAGTGATTCTTGCCGAAATTTCGGTGGTCTCCGGCGAGAGTCTTCCCGAAATGTCGCCCTATTGCGGCATTCAGCGTTCTTTAAATTCTTATTAGTGTTTTAATCTGCTGCGTGAGTTATGGCATTCTGTTTTAAGTTTCTAATTGGTACAAAAATGAGAGATTTAGAATCGTCACTTTTTATACGTGATTCTTTTTTTAAATGATTTTTAAAACAAGTCTATGGGTAAATCATTCGATTTACCGCACATAAATGAATCGTTTCGACTCAAGTCACAACAATTATTGACTGTTACAGCGCTTTAAAATTAACGAACATTTTGTTGGGAACTAAAATAAAGTTTGAAGGAGAAAATAAAGACTTGATATATTATGCAAGGGAATCTTGGGGTGGGTAACTACGTATATTATACATTTTTTTTAAAAGGGGCTAAACGTTTCGACTGCATCGTCAGCCTTTTCAATTCAATTCGCTCGATTATATTATATAATTGCCCACATTTGTGGTCCGAGGAAATTCTAGAAACGGGTTCATTTTGGCAAATCTGGCAATCTCACCGTGAATTACGAAAGGGGTATCGGGTGTTGTTCCGGGGGAATAAACACCGCGGTTCGGTGCAACACATACCACGGCCCGTACCATGAAGTCCGAAACGCGATCGTGCGGGAGCGGGGAGATCGTAACTGAGTGTACCGGTCGTTTGACTGGATTCTCCGGCTGTTTGTCACACAGGGCCCTGGTGCCGGTTTCCCGTCCCACAATGTAATCCTCTCAAAGAAATATATCTATTTTAAGATATTTAGGCAGTTTAGACGTCAGTTCAGATAGTTCAGATAGATTTTTCTTGAAAACACTTGGAATTTTTGTTCAGCAAGTCTCATGTTTTGTATTCAAGCCATGCATGGTCACATACATGTTATCCAGTTATTGTCTAAGAACTATTAATTAAAAGAACATAATTTATTAGAAGTGGGCTATAGAAGGTGACATTTTAAGATCAAGCTCAGCTAGTTTGATGACTTGATGTGTACTGATGACATCATATTCAAAAAAATATATACTCTCTAAATGTAAGGGAGAGAAAAACTCGCTCTTCAAAAGAGTGAATCCATTCTAAAAAGCACTATACAAAAGAGTGAATCCCTTATAAAGCACTACAAAAGAGTGAAAATCGCTCCAAAAAGAGTGGAAATAACTCTATTACAGTGGAAATCACTCCATTAGAGTGGAAATCACTCCCCCAGGGACAACTCTTTTTCGAGTTGTCCCTGATATGGCTTCTTTTATTTGGAGTGATTTCCACTTCTCTTGATTTTTACTCTTTTGTATAGTGTTTTTATAAGGATTCACTCTTTTGAAGAGTGAGTTTTTTACTCTTTTAAATTTAGAGAATATGCAAGGTCCAGGGTGCCCCAGCTGAAAAATGTATTTTTAAAGTCCAAAAGGCCGCCATTTTGGCATCAAAGAGACATGTTTGCCATAACTCAGGCGTTTTTTCCCCATCTTTTAGCCTAGTTACGGTATCTATCCCCATGTTTGGGGCGTCAATGAACTCAAAATAATTCTGTTAGTCACTTTAACATGAAAGTAATTATTTTAATTTTATGCTTATTTTAATGAAAAAAATGTTTCCCCCCAAAAAAAAATACAATTACCGACATAAGTAACCAATATGCAACTTTATAACACACATGTACATGAATGATATTGCAACTTTAATACAAATAATAATTTCCCAATTGATTATTCAAAATGTGAAAAACCTTGTTTTTCCCCAAAAAAATGACTGCCAACCATGGACTCTGCGTTGCATTGATTTCATGGTTTGTGAAGCAATGGTTGTTACACCCTGAAGTTAAGAGTCTGGTGCCGGCTTCACTCGTCGTGTTTGGGGTTCACGACTTAATACGTCCCCTTTGCACTTCGGTGTGAGTTAAGAAGGTTGCTGGTCCCACTCGTCGTGTTTGGGGTTCACGACTTAATACGTCCCCCAATGCAAAATAAAGTCAGATTTAATTAACCCACTATTTTGCTTGTGCTAGAAATATGCATATTTAAAAAAAAAGCTCTCACTTTTAAGAACATGAAGAATGTGAGCGACTTTATAAGTGAGTTTGAGACCAGGGGTAGATGTCACAAAGACGTGCGACGCGTCGTATAAGTACCAAATCTATTGCAACTCGCCGAACTCTTTTGTAAGTGTTTGCCATGGGTTCGGTATTTGCGACGCGTCGCAAAACTTTGTTAAATCGACCCCCTGCAGCATTGTTAATTACATTGCCATTGCAGCATAAAAATGTGAGAAATTTTGTTTTCCATTCGCTTGGAATTTGTTTGTTTAAAGGCCATTGCATCATCTGCAATAACCCCAAATTGTACATTGAGCTCATTTTGGTGCCCACTGCCACAATACACCAACAAAAAAAACACCAGAAATCGTGCATGGATTTTAAAAGTTTCGTGAACAATGGCTGCACCTTCCTTCACGATATAGCTTGGATTTTTGCAGGCTCGTTTACCAAAATTCTTAATACTGTTGTTCCTCAGTACAAGCAACATATTGTGATACAAGAAAACATGCCTTTTTCGTTTCAGATTCCACGGCTTGCCGCACCGCCTCCACCGTCGTTACATGAAGGCAGTTCTGTCCATTGGCTGCAAACTTACGGTTCGTAAAATATCGAAATTGTGACTTTCGTGGAATAAATCGGGCATTTTGTTTGTATAATTGGTTATACAAAACAGTGTACTTGACACAAACGATGACACGGTCCCAAAATGAAAAGAAAAACGGGTCCATTACAAGAGTTGTTTGACTGCATGCAGGCCATAATATATAATTGCTATGGTCGAACTAGACTCCTGACTTGCAAAAGATACCAATATTGCCGTGATTCAACAAGATTAGCGCGGATTTGATTGAACATTGATCAAGTTTTCAACGATTCCTGGCAACTGTTTATATAATGTTTTGTTAAAACTAAGAGAGTAGAAAAAAATAAGAATTAAGCTTTTTGGGGGGCGATCACCACGAACATTCAAGGTGCGAGATTGACTCATAAAATCAGTTCAGGGAAAACACTTCAACGAAACTCGAAGAAAAAAATCCGTGGTGATAAAATGACGTCAGCCAGCATGCAACAGTTGTATAGATGACATTAGGATTGAACACTTGTTTCCCGACTCCAACACGCTGTGATGTATGAACATTTTGCTGTGACCTGACCCTTTCGAGTCTGAGCGCCGAACTGCAAAACACAGCGATTTACATAAAACGTATTTAGACGCAAAATTGATTTTTAAAAATTAATGGTCAGAAAGGATACAGTTTCAACTAATAAGCTTGCATGTGTTACTTTTATAACAAACTGGCGATAATTTAGAGAAATAAGCAACCTTATGCATGCAAGCGTTTTCTCTTCCTTTAAATTCCCTAAAGATTTTAACGTCGGAACTGAAATCGTTTGGGCGGTCTTGGCGTCCCGTGGTTTCAGCTGCCTGCATCGTAGTTGGTCCTCGGTGCAATGTCCGCGATTGACAGCAAGTTTAAATTTAAACTTAACCCCAAATCTTGATTCTTTTTTTTTTCGATGCAAAGACCTCGCCCTACCAATAAAACTCCAGCTGACTTGGGGCACAATCCGTCTGTTTAAAAAAATCAATCCCCAGACTCGGTGACTACTGGAAACTTCTTTCAATACGACAGACCAATTTACTGTCAAATAAAAAATTATTTTTGTCAACGTTCCACTGTAGTCGATTTTTGCCCGGTCTTTGACTCTCATCATACACGCAAATGATCGAGTACTCATCAGGTTAAGTGCATGAGTTAAAGATAGTATACATGATTGGTAAACTGTTACAAATAGTTTTATCCCCCTGTGTGTGATTGAAGATATGCATGATTAAAACCAACCCGAGCAAAAAAACAGTCAATAAAGGGTTTGCAGTCATTTCGCCCTGAACCATGGCCTCTGCACGAAGTAGTTTTGGGGCGAAGTGGCATTTGGCCGATGTAGTGTTTGGACGAAGTAATTTGGGGCTAAACGTTGGTCGATTTTTTTTCCGTTGATGTCTCATTTGAAAGCGAATAACTTTGGACCAAGTTAAACTGGTTCCGCACTGGGGCTGGACCCTGTAGGGCTACTATTCACAGATGGGACAGCAGGGTGTCTTCTCTTTGTACCTGCGGTGTTGAAGAAACAATGAAACATATCCTGGAGGAGTGTCCCCTTCAGAAATTCCAAGGCGGCCTCTCAGCACTTCATCTTGCAGATGACCGGGCAGTCACGTGGCTTCGCCAGACAACCATTGGCAAATAATATTCGGGTAATAGCAATCGAGAAGAAGAAGAATATGATTCTGAAAAGAACCGGTGAATGTACAAAAATGATATTCAAATGGTGCTACCGCAAACCGTGCATAGCCTTAAGTCTTATACTTAAGAATTATTATAGTTAATGGCTTTCAGAAACTTATTTTGTTGTGTTTTTAACCTGATTAAACCTGCGTCGGATGAGCCGCGCATCTTAAAAGCCAGCCATGTAAGTGCAAAATATCCGGGAGGCACTTCAGAGTGGCGTACATACGTGTATCTTACGGTGACTTGTGCAATCAGCTTTGCCACAGTGTTCATGCATACACGTTACTGACCGATACAAATGTTACTTCTCGCTTTCGGCCTCTCCAATCTTTTGGTCAGACTGTAATTTGGTGTTTTTTTACCGTATAATTGAAGTGCACAGAATGAAATACTGTGGAAATACGACAATGTCTGTGACGTGAAATTGTGCTTCATTTAAAATTATACTATGGACTCTGAAATAGAACCAAAGAGTTATATATAGAAAACTAGAGTGCGCACTCCCAATACACGATGTGCCGATATGGACGCCGCCATTTTAGCTTAACGCTATGGGTGCTCGGTGGGCAAAAGGGTTTAGCCCACTTTGCACTCATAGCGTTAAAGGGCCCCCTTATTTAGGATTGTTATCAATGAAATCTATGCTTTTAAACCACTCTACTCAGTTAAAGTCATAAAAATCCTATTTGGAGTTTGCTTTGGGGGTTAAAACAAAGGTTTTTAGTTTTTATGCTAATGAAAATATGCATATTCATGACCAAGGTCACGATGTCACAAGAGGCAAACACAGGAAAATCACATTCAACTGTGCACAAAAGATTCCACTTTTGTAATCCATGGCTGTTTGAGTTTGTTTTACATGTTGCCTTCTGTAAGCCATGACAAAACTGGGGGTAGAAACTGCAGCAATTTGCCACAAGTCCAACTTGAAGTCTTATGTTTTTTCTTAACTTTCCCTTCTGTCTTCCTTATGTGATGCACTCAAAACAGCGCCCTCTGTCTGTGATTTATTGCAATGAAATCTTCAAAGTTGAAAAAGGCCACCTTTTATTGATTTTACATCCAAACGAACAATAGTATGTCTTGCTGAACAAGTATAATCCGTCATTATGAAGCAAAGCTTAGGCACAAAGTTGTTTAGCATGTCACAGGCCCTTTAAGGAAACATGGCGCCGCCCACATCGGCACAGTCCACAAACGTGACTTGAATAGCCTGTGCACACTCTAGTTTTCTATATATAACTCTATGAATGGATCTAAACTGACTTGTTTTTATACACCACTATTTGCTGGGTATATATATATACGCGACCCGCAATTTGACGAAAATGGAACAGTTGTCTTCGCGCCATCAGCAACTGTTGCGCATAACTCGTCGTGTAACGGACACCTTCGCTGACCTACATGAAGACACAATTTAAATGAAACACAATTATCTCCCGGTGTTGACGTGTCCCAGAATTTGCCACCAGGAATTTGGTCGTGCAGCTGGCGAAGCGTGAGGGGGTAACCCTCGGTATACTAGGGGTCCCGGTGTCACGATCTCAGATGTTCCGCGTGCTCAGATGTTCCGATGACGTCACGGAACATTTCAGCACGTTGCGTGCACGATCTCAGATGTTCCGCGTGCTCAGATGTCCCGGTGTAAAAGGTAAAACTGTCCCCTTGTAAATGTGTCCGCGTGCTTACTGGCGCATGGCCTCATCGTACGTACATGTGTTTATCTCTTCTGACTCTCAGAAAGCCCTGCTGCGTAAGACCCCTTGCTTAAGTAATCAATTATTTTTACGTTATTTTCTCTAAATACGGCGAAACGGCATGAACGCTCCGCCATGTCCGCCGGCCGCCATCTTGCAAAAATGTCACTACATCTGCGCGCATCAAACTTTAAGTACGTACATGGCGCGAATTCTGCTGATCAACTCAGCACTGCACCTAAACTGGTATAATTACATACGCTGTGCGCATGACGTTCCGTGACGTAAACTACCATATTTGGTCATCGGAACATCTGAGTACGCGGAACATCTGAGAGCGGGACACCTGGCCCGGTCGTGCTATTCGGTTCGCAGTTTAGGCGTAAAAGTTCTACGTGCATGCATTTCACACGATCACACGCAACTGTTTCTAAATTGGCGCGGGAAGAGACGATGGCTAGTGCAATTAAACTATAATTAGCAGAAATTAATGATGCTGATTCCTTGCACAGCTCAAAGCACGAGGAGCTTAAAGGGCCCTGAAATGCTCAATAACTTTATGCACAGTTTCTGCTGCATATGAAGGATTACTTGTGTAGAAAGACAATACTATTGTTCATTTTGATGCCCCATGAATAAAAAGTGGCATTTTTCAACTTTGAAAATTTCTTCACATAAACTCACAGAAAGAGGGCGCTGTTTGGGGTATGTCATTTTAGGAACACACATCAGAAAAGCAAAGAAAAAACATAAGACTTCAAACTGGAATTGTGGAAAAATCCTTCAGTTTCCAGCCTTAGTTTGTTCATGGTTTGCAACAGGCAACATGTAAAACAAACCTAAAACGTCATGGGTTACAAAAGTTTCAGCAAGTTGCAGAAAATTGTGGAAACTTTTGTGCACAGTTGAATAAGATTTTCCTATGTTTTCCTAATGTGACATCACCACTTTGCTCATGCATATGTAAATTCCATTAGCATAAAAATCAAAACCTTGATTTTAACCCCCCAAACAACTTCCAAGTAGGGTTTTTATGATTGTAAATTAAATGGGCTAGTTCCATAGCACAGATTTCATTGATAAAAACACAATTTCTACAAGGTATAACATTATTCTTTAGTTATGCCAATGTTGTCAAGCAATGCTGTTGTTCCTGTTTTTCAAAGTCTTTCAATACCAATCATGTAATCTGTCTTTAAGATGTAAGGGGAACACAATGTACTGACCAATATTGTCCAATTATGTTTAGAGTAATAATAACCACAGCACCTGGTGTTATATGCATTTCTATTCTCTTTGTTGCACTTACATGTTGAGAATTAGAAGAAAATAAATTATGGACTGATTTTTAAATCTGATTAAAACTGATTTTTTTTTTCCTACCATTTTATTAACAGGAGTAATGCCGTTACGGCTCACAGCCAATCCAGTTCAGATTTCAACACAAGCGTCCGTCTCCATGGAAACCGCTGCAAAAATGAATGACGCCACCAATAGCGGTTGCGTCATCCAGCGTGAAGAAGGAAGAGTGGGTTGATTTGCATATCATGAATATGTATTACTTGGTTATTCATGTATTCGTGGTTATCACGAAATTAATTTCATAAACTGTAGAATTGTGTTGTACATATCTATGTGCCTTATGTACATATACATGTAAAATTTATTGAGTTCTTGTGGGTCCAGTGGAAATACAAATGACTTTTATACTTTAAAATGTCATTGGAAAGTCGCTCTGCACGCGCGCACTTATTGTTGATGTCCCCTATCGTGGCGCGGCCCCTAACGTGACGCACTTTACTTTCCGTTCTCTCTTGATGCAATAAACAATCTGTTGCACTTGGCATTAAAAGGAAATAAAGTTCTGAAGTACTTTCATAAATTTCAAAACTAAAATACATGTACGGCGGGAAAATCATTAATTTACTAGAAATTCACCGGAATGTGAAGGCATCGCCGTTCGCTTCAGGTTGACATGACACTATACACGGAAGCCTGTAATAGGCAATTGACGTGAATAAAACAGGCACACTGGCGTTGTGTACTGTGTGTGCACTGTGCGTGCGTGCAAGTGGTCTTTATGGGCCACCGTAGCATGGTTCGCAACATTTCAGCCAATCAGCATCGAGTGCGTCACGTTAGGGAACAGTCCGGGCGATTTCGGGAAAAAAGTGTTCATCGTTTTGTCCTGATTGTGTTATTTTATACTTGATGAGTTAAAATATTAAAGTATTACTTTTTCTTTGAGCCTATGAATTCTACTAAGTTTCAACTAAATCTGCTGGGGGGTTTTGCTATAAGGCGAGCGGATTTCCAGCGAGTTGTCGAAGTGCGCCAAGTTAGGGGACATCACTGTACTATAAGCCTACGCAAAATGAACCGCAGAACCAACTTCAAGTCGAGTCGACGTTAACGGTGTTCCGAAGTTTATCCCCTTAGGCTTCTCACTTAAGCCCAGGTGTGCTTCCTCTCCCCCAAAAAAGTCCAAGTCAAACCTGGCAACCTCAGAATCTAGGTTTCCCTGGATTCTGATAGTCTTTGTTTCATCAAAATCAGTCAAGCGAATCAAAAGTTATGTCATTTTTTTGTGCAGCAATGCCAGCCCTCGACTAGGAGTGACTGCCTATTTAGTTTTTACTAATCCTAAGCTGGGTGTCAAATAATCAGATCTGGTTCGCGAACTAGGGTGTGACCTTGCACTAAAAATGACATAACTTTTGATTCGCTTGACTGATAATCATTGTGGTGCATTAAAGACTATTTTTTCCATTTAAGAAGATTCCCTATCAGGATCTGGGGAAACATACGGATTCTGAGGTTGCCAAGTTCGACCTGGACATTTTTTGGGACACCTTGTATAGGACATACAGTATTGTAATGTTAAATGACCTCCAAAAAGACGACCAAAATAGCTCATAATATTGACTTTGTTAATGCTTTATTAGCACCTTTTATCATAGGTAAAAGGTTCTGATTCCGTAGAAAATAACTTATTCATTGCTATTAATTATTCCAAGTTTATTTAAGTATTGATGTATTAAAATTATGTTTTACATTCAATATTTTTTTCTTGGATTTCCAGGGCGTTTCTTATCAACTGTACATTAATGGTGCTGTTTTTTTTGACGACCCATCAGAGTCAGTCAGGTACCAGATGAAGAGAATAGTTAAAGGCACAGGCTCGTCATTAATTCGTGCCACGAAATACGCAGCTCCATGCCTTTGCTATGGAGCTGCGTATTTCGTGGCACGAATTTGACGTGCACTCATTGCTGACGAGCCTGTGCCTTTTAATAAACCCACTCCATACAAAGATTACAAACTGCAAAGCAACACTTGGGATGTGGAATAAATACAAATTTAAGACATCTCTCTTTTAAGACATTTATATGGTACAAAGCATTTCTTATAAAACACAATCTGATACATTATAAATACACCACTCGATACAAACTTAGAGAGTTTATGCTCTCTGTGAGTGAAATACTAATATGCAGCACGATACGCTCTCTTCCTTTGTGTCCCAAATGTCCACGGAATTCTTTTCAGTTTTTAGGGGGCGGGGGGAATGATGCATTAACAAAAGGGAAGTGTGTGTTGAGGTATAGGGTGTGGGGGGTTCCCTTTGCCACATATCGTGCTGGGTATAGAAATACTCATTACCCTTTAATGCACATTAGCAATACCAAATGGAGAGATAGAGAAGGGTGATTTTTGTCAACTTGCTTTTAAAGCGCAACATGTTTTATAAAATTGGATTCGAGTCACTGTTGCAAATGACAACCATTTTCTGAATAAAACTAGAATTTTTTTTATTTTATTAAATTGCATTTCAGTAACAGAACAAAATCACCAACAAAGATCCAGCGTTTAGACTAATTTATTATTGTGACTGTGCTTGAATATGACCTGATCTAACCAACATTTGACTTCACATATCTCAACTTAAGTTCAAGTCCCACCCGAGCGCGCTATGAATTTTTTCTCAGTGTCTCGAGAAGGTACCAAGTATTCAGTGCTAATCAAGTTACGTCAGATATGGCAAAACAAACCCTAATTAATATTCATTTCTCCAACCCTGTCAACTGTCCACAAATATACATATTGCCGTTCGTCAGCAATTGGTAAAAACCGACTGCAGATCTGTGCATGGCTGTATAAGCTTGCCACCTAGCTCAGCAGTGAGTGATCTTCAAACACGTCATGCCGCTGCTGTTTAACTTTGTGCTGCCATCGCCTCTGGGCCAAACCGACCCGACTTAGCCGCTGACCCAAAGAAGAAGACCGTGTGGGAACGTTTGATGTATCCTTGGGAAAAAACAAAATAAATGTAAGATGATCAAAATTCTTAAAGTGAGTTTCTACTGCAACCGAGTTGTTTGGGTCACTGGCTCGCAACACTTGGGTTAAAACTTGGGGTTGCGAGTGGTACCTGTGCCATTGAGCAAGGCACTTAAATACACTTGCTCCATCCTTCGGAAGGGATGTAAAACTGTTGGTCCAGTGTGTTGTGTAACACACTTAAAAGATCCCAGAGCATTCTTTCGTGAAGAGTATTTTTTGCCAAAAATAATCCCGGCGTGAACTGGTTAAAGCTAAAAAAAAAACAGAACATGATTTCCTGGTGCATCTATAACCCACATCGTCAGATATCATGAAATCACAAAATGACTAATCGTCGTTAGGCGACTTTTCACCGTTGGATGTGACCCAACAACTCACATGTACTGATTCTTGCACAATACGTCTGCTGTCAGGCTTGGTACTTCCGAGCATGCCCGGATCAAGTATAAGAAGCGCAATGAGATACGCCAACAGGATGGCAATCACGACCAGCAGAAAAATGACCACAACCTGTGCAGTGGGAAAATTTATTTTGCCCGTTAATTTTGGTTTAATCGGATTCATTGGATTATGAGAAATAATACATGCACACTCAGTATCCACTTGACCAGACAAAAGTTTTGTTGTTACGTGGTGCACGTGGCAGGTGTGAAGTATCGAAACAAATACCATGCTCACTATCGGAGAGCAACCAGCCGGTTAGTTGCTAGGCAATGGTGTGCACCACGTAGCAACAAGACTTTCTATTAAAACTGTACCTACATGGTGTGTTTTTTAAAGTTTGATTTTGACTGTAATGCAAAATTTCTGACACGTGTAAAATAACTAAAGTCGAGAATCCAACACTGATTTGATGGGAGCTTTGGCACCGTGTTTTTGCGAAAGACTTGAAGTGACATCTTCCCGCCAAAAGGTCCACGTAAATGAGTCACTTTTAGCCTTCTTAAAGTAGGTCAGCACATTCTGAGGACACACTGATACAAATTCTAATAGGCGCGAGGTTAAAATAGAAACGGTAAACTGTATACCGGTAAACGATTCGAGTTAATCCCTCTTCAAATCGTTTCTCCGTTGACAGAAAACCGTGTACCGGTTTGAAGGGAACCGTTTCCAACTTGCTGGGTTGGTCGATGATTGACAGGTTTACAACTAGCCGCCTGCATGAAGGGAACAAAAGGCTGCTACTGGCGGACGACTTCAAGGGAAACCGCCCGACCCTCCAGCCGGGCGCACCCTGGGGCATGGTTAAACACCCTTGATCGGGTGGTCACGTGATAAACAGTGGCAGCGAGTCAGCCAGTACTGTAGTCACTCGATGGTCACACAATGGCCCGTAATCCGATAAGCTCTCTATTGTTCAGCGTACGTGGGCCGGGTTGAACATTGCCAATTATCTATCGTTTGGCCAGACAAGTTGAATCGTTTGCTTGTTCACTGCAAACCGTGCGACGGTGTATCGTTTATGTAAACAGACCGTTTCTATTTTGACCTCGCGTCTTAGCAGGATTTAAAACATCACCTTGATGGATGTCGTTGAGCGCACCTCATATCTGCACTCGCATCGAAGACATTCCACCTCACTCTTACCGGTTACATGCTCGCAGTTGCTACACAGACAAAAATAAGACCGAACACTAACAAGCTACACCAACCCTGATTTTGTAGGCAAGACAAAGACCATATAGACACACGCAAGGTGAGGTTCTCAATAAATATCAGAAGGGGTTTGGTGAGGATTGGGCAGCAGTTTATAGAATAGTATCGAATAGCCGCCATTTCGTGGGGCAGTTTCTTTGTTCCTTGAGGACATGCATGGTTGCACATATTGTGCTTCGATACGGTCTATTGCACTAGCCAGGGGCGGAAACAGGATTTTCCAAATGAAGGGGGGTGGGGGGGGGGGGGGGGGGGGGGGGGGGGGGTGCGGGCGTGATGAAATGTTTAAGCATAAAATGGTAAAGACAATCAAATGGCGAGTGCGATCTCAGGCAATATTTAACCACTTTAAGCAGGCAAAAGTGTGATGTCATATGAGGCAGATACCCCAACGGTTGCGAATTTATCGATATAATATATCTTTGTGCATACCATTCCAAAGAAGGCACACTAATGACGGTCACATTGACTTTATGTTGACTCCCTGGATTGCCTGGACAGACACACTTACAACGACTATCTTCAAACTGAGCCTGTGGATGTGTGATAAAAAGAAAACAGCCATGATTATTCAGGAAGGCGGCTTGGCAACATAATAATCTAACGTAATCCATGTTTACTATAAATCAACTTGGTGAGATAAATATCTCGGTGTCTGAACAAGAACATGTAGGATGGCACTCGCA
Source organism: Henricia sp. BOLD:AAB3569 (assembly GCA_037783545.1). Classification (NCBI taxonomy): domain Eukaryota; kingdom Metazoa; phylum Echinodermata; class Asteroidea; order Spinulosida; family Echinasteridae; genus Henricia; species Henricia sp. BOLD:AAB3569. Next base: position 1,377,979 of record JBBELK010000030.1, on the reverse strand, counting down.
GTCACAGCACAGCGTTGTTGTTGTTGTTAATTTTATGGAATCTTCGGCAACTAAGGCCCTTTATACGGCATCAACTATCAGTATCACTTAGTGCCAGTGGGGTACCATGGCCGAGTGGTTTGGGTCAATGACTCGCAATCATACCCGACCGCCCACACAGCACAGCTAGCTCAGCACACCGCGCGCGCCGTATATACACTGTAATTCTGACGGTTTAAAGATCATGAAAAACTCACACTAGAAATGCTAACGTTTACAACCAACACTACACAAAGAACACACAATCCTTTGCTCAGCATTGTTCTTGAGACGTCCATTCAATGTTGCATTTCTTCAAAACCGAAACAACAACAAACATTTTGCTTCGATCATGATCATGGTCGCGCACATCATGCATGACTAGTCTGAATTCGTGCTACTTTCTGCATGTTCTGTGATTTCCGGGTATGGACTAGTCTTGGCCCAAGACTATTCTAGTCGATATTGGTTTGTGTACGCGTTGGCCATTCCCAGTAGTGCGCCCTCTTGCAGCGTCTACAATAATCTTGGGAAACTCTCCTGGAAGGTTTAACTTTTTCTTTGTTTTTGCCTAGGCTTTCCAAGGGAACCAATCAGTGCGCGACCCAAATACAGCGCGTCGGATGCAGCGAGAGACCCAAATACACTGCGTGCACACGCTTCAAATGGTTTGAAAAATATAAGGCGGCTTACAAGAAACATCGAACATGACCGTTTTATCGTTGCTAATATTTTCCTGGCAAATGTTTGCAAATATATTTACAAACATGTTTGCAAAGGCGTATGACATCGCAAAATACATTTGTTTATGTAGATAATTGCGACATTGCAAATATTTACATAAAACGGTACCGCCCCCAATGCTGAACTTCCGGGAGAGTTTCCCAAGACTATTCTTGTTGCGCAAAGGGCTGGTCTGTTAGTGCTGCAAGAGGGCGCACTACTGGGAATGGCCAACGCGTACACAAACCAATATCGACTAGAATAGTCTTGGGCCAAGACTAGGTATGGACTGGTTCCCGGTTCCCGGACCATGTAATAATTATGTGGACTGGAAATCAGTCTACTGTTGCACATTCCAGAATCGCGCCCTCAAGTGTCGAAAGGAAAGCAAGATGGCGACGCTCAGGCAAATTCCGCTTAGTTGCAGTGGCCATACGAGACCCGTTGTTCATCTAGATTTCAGCGGTATTACGCCTGATGGCTACTTCCTAATAAGCGCTTGTAAAGGTAGGTTGTAGGAAATATCTTTCTGTAATTTTTCTTCAACAAATTGTAAGTAAAAACAAAATATGCAGTCGATCCGTTTCCAAACAAGACGGACCTCATGATAGAGCCTAGAGGGCGCTGTTTATTTCGTAAACATTTATTTTTGAAAGAATTCTGGGTATTTATTTAGTTTATGCCACAACCTTACATTTACATGTGGACAGAATGATTCACTTTTAGCTGATTGTAAATTTTGTCTCGATCGATTTTCGATAACTTTTTGCACACGCTTTATAGTCAAAATACCTATTGCTGAAATCTCACCTTATATAGGGGACTTGGAAATCCGTGACGTCATCGGCCGCGCGGTCGTGACACTTATTACATATTTATTGTTCAAATCTGTAACCGAAGTTCGCAAGCTTGATGGACCGCTACGTGAAATTGCACTGTAACTCATGCCGCCTTTTGTTTCTGTCATTTAATCTGGCAGGCTGATTTCTTTTTGGTGCAGGTCTATTGGGGCTGGTTTTCTTTATATTTGTGCCAAATATCATGCAAATCCACCCGTGCAGTAGTGAGATTTTCCGCCCCAAAATATCACCAAAATTGGCAGTTGGCGGGCACCGTCAACTACCTAGTCTTGATTCAAGACACCAATACGGGCACGGCCATAAGCATAACAAAGCGCTCTCATACTCTGCTTAGCACCGCTGTTTAATGTCAGTTGATAGCGCCCTGTTTACAGTCTGCTCTTAAAGGACAAGATAAATAACGCTTGAATTTTAGACTAACCAAGACAAAATAACATGCTTCGTGCCGAAGAGGGCGATTTGCATCACATCACAATTTTTGAAGTTGCCGTCTATTCATTTTCATTGACGATTCCGCACGTAAATTGGACGCATTTTAACAAGCATAAAGCAGCAACCGCTGGATGAATTTTTGCAACAAAGGTATTTTTGAAATCTATTGCAGCTTGTCTGTTGTGTAAAAGTGGTTTTAACTTAAAATATAAATTCTGAATTTTTTTTCCAAGTCGCTACCTTATACATGTAGTCCAACTAATAAGACATTGAAAAAACACCATGGAGGTCCTTGGAATCTCCAAAATTCTGTGCTGTGGTCGTTCTTTTCCGATGAAGCATCAAATATCAGAACACGATAACTTGAAACAAAATCTCGGAAGCATGGTTTATGCGGTCGACAGTATGGCGCCCCTGCGCGTCTAGAAAAATTAGTCCCACCAGCGCGTATGAGTTTGGCCGAATAACCGTCTTGAGCCCCTCAGCCGGTTAATAAATTGTGTAGCTACGGCTTTACACGTTTTCCCGATAGAACGTCCTCTGCACCCATGTCTAGAATATCGTAGTTGTTTGTAGTTGTTTGTCCATGTACTTGTATTTTAACAAAACGGCTATCTGCAAACCTGTTCACCTGTTTAAATCTGGACTTATCCACTCGTTCGTTTCTACCTTTCCCACCGCCAACTGGGTGCTACTCAACTATGGAACACCAAATTGTCAAAATCGGATTTTCACGGCGCGTGTGGACGATGGTAGAAGTTTACCAAACCCATTTTACCCGATGACTGATTGATCGATCAATCAATTAATTGATTGATAGCTTGATGGATGGATTTTTTTTTTTTTTTTTCTCTCTCTCCTCTTTTGAATTTTTTATTTTCTTTTTATTATACAGTTTTATTATAATATTTCAATTAAAACTCAAATTAGGATTATTTTATTTCTTTCAATTGTACATCGGGTAAAATGGGTTTGGTAAAATTCTACCATCGTGCCAGGATGTGCGACCGACAGAATATTAGTATGTGAAAGTTGTTACCAACAGATGGCAAGCCGATGCTCCGGCAGGGAGAGACAGGGGACTGGGTGGGGACATTCGATGGTCATAAGGGTGCAGTCTGGGGTGCTACATTAAACACCGAGGCCACAAGGGCAGCTACTGGTGCAGCTGACTTCACAGCGTAAGTACATGTAGTCCACTTTTGTCTGTTTCAGTCATTTTAATTTTTTTTCGCAAATTTCATTATAACCTAACAATTGCATAATACCTCCCCAAGATACTATCAATGGGAAGAAAACAGGAAATTTGCTGTCTGCAATTTGGATGTGGAAGCAAAATGATTGGTGTAATCACTGCACTGCTTCATGGAACGGATGAAATTAGTTCACAAAACATTGGTGGTTTTTTTGACAATATCCTTAAAAATATACGGATTGGGAGCGCGACATTTCAGAATGGTAATGAGAAAAATATGACAAATGATATGGTATCAAAATCTCAACACCCATGGCGGAAAAGGGGGCAGCAAAAATGTGATCCTTTAAAAGAGCATGTCCAGGTCACATTTTTGAACCATGGAAGTTGAGATTTTGATACCATATCAGTTACATGTACATACCCGGTACATGTAAAGCACTGTATTGATTATGCCAACCTTTTTGCTTCCATTATAGACTGTTCGGCATTTTCCGCACACAATGGAATTAGCATAAATTGGTACAAAGGACCTTTGACATGCACAGACTGTTTCCCGATCTATCACTTATTTTCAAAATGCCATCTCTAGCGGGAACTAATCTATACATGTCAAAGGTCTGCTGTACCAATTTTTAATATGCTAATTCCATTGTGTGCGGGAAAACCCCGAACAGGTCTATTAGAGATTGCCAATTTCCTGTTTTCTTCCCATGGATAGTATTTTGGGGAGATATTTTATATGATTGTTAGGTTAGAATGAAATGTATTTTTTTGGAAAAAATCTGAACAACTCCTTTAAAATTCTTAGCTTGATTTTGAGCAGAAGCTGTTCATCATTTTATTTTATGATTTTTTTAATTTTTTTTTCTTCATTTCAGTAAAGTATGGGACCCCGTCAGTGGTGATGAACTACACACATTTGCCCACAGGCACATAGTCAAAGCTGTTCACTTCTCCAAGGTAACATGTTTTGCCCTGTACATTAATTAGCCTTTTGCATGTAAATATTTGCATAATGGCTGGTACCCTGAATTATTCACTTCCAAATGGAGGTGCAGTTTAGAAAGTCGCAAACTACGCTGTTGTTGCTACGAGGTGCACACTATTGCCTAGCAACCAATAGTCTGGGTGCTTTATGCCTTTCTCTTATACGGTGAACACGCTATTGATTTGGTACTTCACAACTGCCGTGTGCACCACATAGCAACAAAAATTTAGTCTGATCAAGTGAATACTAAGTGTGCATGCGAAAGGAAGTACGTCAGTACACCAGGTGCTATTGTAGCCAAAAAAGAATTGAGACTTTGGCTCCTTATTACCCCACACAACAGCCTCAGAGTTATATAACATCTGAACTCTTTAAGCCTAGCGTACATTGACATTGCAACTGGAAACAACTCAACTGGGGCCAATTTCATAAAGCTGTTTAGCAGACAAACATGCTTAATCCAATATTTGTTTGCTTAATGAAATGGGTTTCAGTCAAAATCTTATATGATGTGTATTACAATTGACTTGTGTTCCGCTATTATTGCTAAAAACACAAGTTGACATACAATTTTGACTATTAACCCATTTTTATAAAGCAGACAAATGTTTGATTAAGCAAATTTTTCGGCTAAACAGCTTTATGAAAATTGGCCCCTGATCAGTTGCTGTCAATGTGTGTGTAGTGCATACAGCAACAGCAGCTGATTAGTTGCGCAACTAGCGGCAACTGGGATCATCCGCCAGGTCTACATTTCCAGAGCGTGCACATCAACCTTGCAACTGGAAGCAACTCGACTGATCAGTTGCTGTCGATGTGTGCGTAGTGCACACGGTGACAGCAACTGATTAGTTGTGCAACTAGCGGCAACTGGGAGCATCCAGCCATGTTTACATTTCCAGAGCCTGCACGTCGACACGGCACCTACATGTAGCGTACATTGACCTTGCAACTGAAAGCAACTACATGTACACGTAGTTGCTGTCGATGTGCGCCACACATATTCAGACACACTCGTGCAACTGACAGCAACTAGCTGCAAGTACGCATACATCGATGCAAGTGACCGTAACTGGATACAACTAGTTTGCCAGAACGTAGAACATGAGCAACTCGTGGCAACTGGGATTTTTCCAGTTGCCGGTAGTTGCAAGTGCGCGTACATCAACCTTTTTGAGCAACTGATCAGTTGCTCCCAGTTGCTGCGAGTTGCTTCTAGTTGCCGGAAACACCAGTTGCTTCCAGTTGCAAGGCCGATGTATGCTAGCCTTTACAAGCCCAGTCTTGATTCTATTAACCTATTAATCTTGTTTTTGCGGCTTGGGCCATTATCAGCATCCAGGTCCCTAGTCAGTTTTAAACGTACAGTTTAAGACCTGCCAAACATATTTTATTCCCTAAATAATATATAAGTCGTACTTGCTTAAGGGGCCGTCCAAAGTTGTCAACATTTTCACGGTTCTACAAAGCGTAGGAAGGGGGAGGGAGGTCGAAGGCTGCATAGGACTATACATGCACTGTAAAATTGACACTTCAATGATAGATCTCAATTCTACCTTCATGTATTTGTCAATGTAGGACAGTAACAGACTGTTGACGGGAAGCAATGAGAAGAAACTGAAGATCTTTGACTTGAACAAGGTGGAGGCGGAGCCTATTGAGATCCCCGCCCACTCATCCAACATCCGCTGTGCACTGTGGTGTAATCACGATAAGAATTTGCTCAGTGCATCAGATGATAAAACAATCAGGTAACGTCAATCATGCATACAGTAGCCCATTGGCAGGGCTTTATGCAGGGGTGTAATATCTCGGATTTTTAGGCCCCTGTCACACATTCCTGATTTTGCATCCTGGTTGGCCCCAGTGCATCCCGGTGTCCCTCAGCTACGGTCAACCATGGTTTTAGCTCCAAACCGCGATAAAATTCTGATCTCAGGATTCTACCAAAGAAAGTTTAGGGGCACGTCCAAGAAACAACAGCAGTGTCCTGGCTTCAATAAGATTGCACAAGGCAGCACTAGGGGCCCGTAACATCCACTAAGGCTATTGACAAATGTCATATGAGCACTGGCTGTCTCGTTTATGTCGCCCATCTTGTCATGTTATCATGAAAGTAAGCACTGAGGCCCTAGGGGTCCATTATGTCTCCAGTAGGGTCCTGCTAGGTTTTACTACCGGTACAATTTCAATTTTTTCGCGGTTGGTCCCAGTCAAGTATTGCATGCAAAACTCCACCGGGACACTTTGCCAACTGAAGAAGCCAGACGGTTGGTATTAGAGGATTTATTACGGCAGTGTTCTCCACCCGGACAAAATCAAAGAAGGTACCATTAGTGCCAGAACAAAAATTTACCGCCCGCTAAAAAAACTCGGCTGCGCGGACAAAATAAATCCATTTTCCCCCTCTAAAACACTTCAGAAGTACGGTTGAGTTATTCCAAAATTAGGTGTAAAGTCACCGAACATGTTTCGCTGGCCGCTGGTTTCATTATCGTTCACTACCGTAACCACGCATATTTATCGCATCGGCGACCCAAACCATGATCGCTAACCGCCATTTTTATTTTATTTTCAAACCCCAAATATTATTCTTAAATGTTTTTGAGAAAACCAACTTTTATAAGTTGTTTTATTAGCACTCTAGATGTGGGACTGCTTAGAGTTTTCAGACTTTATAATGATCAATTTATTAATTTTTGAAGTTTGTCAAGTTACATTTTATTTTCTATTCATATGCAGTATTTGGGATGCTTCAAACCAGAGAGAAATCAAAAAGATAACTTTAGATAGCGGCACTATCGGCATGGATCTCTCTCAGGATGGTAGCATTTGTGTTGTATCCCACGGCAACAAAATAAGCTTCTATGATACGGACAAGTAAGAATTGCTTTTTATGTTGATTATGTATTTATTACCATTGCTTTAATTCGCTGGCAGAGTGTGGCGTCAATTTCCGCGCGGACGCGGACGCGTTCACGTCTTTGACAACGGAACACGCTACTTGCATGGCAACACGTTTCTCCATTCGTTTTGCACAGGAGCCACAAAGGGAAAATTTTCTGTTGAGTTTTTCTGTTACAAACAGAGAGTAGGTATGAGCAAACCATTGCAAGTCATTATGGTCCTTATTTTTAAATATTTTCTTCTAAAAGAATAATATTAAAATACACTGTGCGGAAACACAATAGATGTAAAATGTGAGCGTGAACCAGTAACCATAGTTACGGTCCAGCGCCTGCAATGTGACGACTCTGCCAGCGAATACTACGTGTCAAAAAACTTGCCCAACTTTTGATCCTAAATAACTGAGTAATGTGCATCAGCTTTGTCCGAGAGGGTGAGATTTAAAAACCATACAAAAAAAAACCAACTCAATTTCAGAATCTGCCACTTTCGACTTTGCATCCTTCAATGTCGATACATCGCTGGAGACGGTGGCGGAAAGCGCATGCCGCAGCCGAAACCAGGATCACCCCTAATGTCATTGCACGTTTTTGTGCAACTCATCAAGCAATGCAAAGAGTTGTATGTTCCGTATCGACAATGGTCTAGTTAACTATAGTCGCCCGCCCGAACTTAAGCTAACCCCGGAGCTTGGTTCCTCAAGTCAGACTAGCTAGTCAAACCACGCAGAGTTCGGGTAACATCTAGGAGCAATTTCGGGCGGGCGACTATAGTTATAGACTAAACCATAGGATGTAGATGCCACCCGAATGCTGCGTGGTTTGACTAGCTTGTCTGACTAGAGGAACCAAGCCCCGAGGGTAGGTTAGTCTAGTTAACTATAGTCGCCGCGCGAGCCCGCCCGAGCTTGCTCCGTATCATAGAGTTGTATGCTCCATATCGACAATGGTCTAGTTAACTATAGTCGCCTGTCCGAACTTAACCTAACCCCGGAGCTTGGTTCCTCAAGTCAGACTAGCTAGTCAAACCACGCAGCGTTCGGGTAACATCTAGGAGCAAGTTCGGGCGGACGACTATAGTTATAGACTAAACCATAGGATGTAGATGCCACCCGAACGCTGCGTGGTTTGACTAGCTAGTCTGACTAGAGGAACCAAACCCCGGGGGTAGGTTAGTCTAGTTAACTATAATCGCCGCGCGCGCCCGCCAGAGCTTGCTCCGTATCATAGAGTTGTATGCTCCATATCGACAATGGTCTAGTTAACTATAGTCGCCCGCCCAAACTTGCTCTTGTATGTCCCTCAGCTTCTGCCTCGGGCCACAGTCATGGCTTCGAGATCACCTTGGGCCAGTAATCTTAACCATGCCCCTCATTGCAGTCAATATTTGTATACTATCACACGGCCGAGTTGCTGGAATGGACCAATGAAATACCGTGGCTGCCTGATGAATATTTATGAGGTATAGTAATACTAACAGTATCTGATGTATGTTGTGAACAGATTTGAAGTGATCAAGACGTTTGAGGCACCGTGCACTATGAATTCCGCGTCTCTCCATCCAGACAAAAGCTGCTTCATTGCTGGTGGCGAGGATTTAAAAATCTACAAATTTGACTATTTAGATGGAAAAGAGCTGGGTAAGTGTTATGGTCTTTATTAAAGCCTATGTACAGGATTCGCAATGTCCAAAAGTAGTAATCAACCATTTGAATGGAAAACCTTACTCAAATAAGGGTATAAAAGTTGGTTTGGCCAATCTTAAACAATAGTTTTAAACCGGCTAGGGGCCTGGACGAGTGATAATGGCCCGAGCTGCCATTATCACTCGTCCAGACCCCTAGCCGGTTTCAAACGTATTGTTTAAGACTGGCCAAACCCACTTTTATTCTCATTCATAAATACTTTTTGCATAAATCAGTAAAACTCACCAAAATTTGCTTGCCGTTTTGCCATACACGTATTTTATATGAGTTACTGGTCAAAATAATTTTTTAAAGCAGATTTTGACCACATTTCAATTTCCCTCCTTGTACAGTCTCTTACAAAGGCCATTTTGGTCCCGTCCACTGCATTCGTTTCTCGCCTGACGGTGAACTGTGCGCCAGCGGCTCTGAAGACGGTACCCTTCGGTTATGGCAGACATGTGTCGGCAAAACCTACGGACTGTGGAAATGTATCGAACCAGACGAGGGCGGGCTTGATAATTCCAACGGGCCAGAGATTATTAGGCCACAGGTTGTTGAAGCAGAGTCGTGATGAGTGAACTTTGAACTCGTGCTGGACAGTACCAACTAATGCATAGTTCCGAGATTGTCCAATTTTAAACCCCACCCACTCAGTTACTGTTGCTATGCCTCACAAGCCATCGCAAAAATGGCAACACACAAAGCAATGAGGACTGGCATGAAAATTGCAGATTCATTGGAGAAAAGGGTCGACCGTTATCTTAGCACACAATGAGTAAAGGACCAGTAATACAGGGATGTCATATATTCATAAAATACGTGCTTTCGTACCTTTTAAACAGCGAATCGCCTGACATTGAAACCAAAATTACTCGGAGCCACTACATGCAAGCAGTACGGCCAAACACCGTTACAAGCATGTGTTTTTATTTGTGAGCAAATGCATTATGACCTATGTGGGTGTTGTCTGTCTAGCTCTGTTGTGATTGGTCATAATTGGTCACGCTTGATTGACATGTCAGAACTATGCATTCATGATAGAATTCCACTTTCTGTGAAACATCAAGGCTAGTACAAGTAAAATAGCATAAACATGTACAAAAGAATGTCACTGACTCCGTTCTCACCAGAGAAATCGCTTCGTTCGACGACGATTAGACAAAGATTTCCTGATGTGAATGCACGCCTCTTCATTCGACGATGATTAGAATCGCTTCATTCGACGAAGCAAATTTGTAATGTGAACGGCCTCCTTCGTTCGACGAAGCGATTTGGCGGGCCTGTTGCACAAGCGCATTGTGCGTCGAGCGCCTAGCAAGAGTTGTTTTTGACGCGCCGCTGGAGAACCACACAGCGCGTCTAGACGCTTAAAGCTCAGCGCTTGATGCGCGACGCACATGTACGACTCCCATGGCTTCATTCGATCTTCGTTAAGGGATATATGAACGCACGCTTCATTAACTAATGATGATTAAGTAATCTTCGTCGAACGAAGCGATTTCTCTAGTGAGAACGGGGTCACTGTTGTGGTTAACTTATAGAGCTTATAAAATAAATTCTGAAACCGGGTGCAATTTGCTTCATTCATTGCAGAAAGAAGTCGGCTTTTTTGCGTTGTAGGGCACTTCGACTTTTGGGCAAAACAAGTCATGATTGTCAAATAGAAAATGTGAATTTCAGTATTGGTTTTCTGTCTTGTGTTTACGAATGCAACCATAAGCAACGCCGCGAGTGGGAATCGCCTGTGAATTAGGCTTGAGTCGACTCCGATTCCAAAAAACTTCAATTCGGAATTGATTTCATTTTTCATGGGAAAACATTAAATATACTGAGCGTGTTTAACAAATAAATGAGCGTGTTTATGTACATGTATATCGACGATACTACTTGACGATGATGACCCAATTATTGGCACCGAGTGGCACTAAACGTCCCCGAAATAATGCCAGCCTGTACCACACACACTTTCTTAATAATGTGAAAAATACAAAAGTTGAAGTTTTGCCTTCGGAATTGCTAGGTAATTTTCTGGAATCGGCAAGCTATCACTGGGAATCGAATCTAACGGAAAGGGAATCGATTTCGACTGGGAATCGATTCCTCAAAAACCTGAAATCGCGATTCCGATTCCTAAAGTGGAATCGATTCTACTTGATTCCGGCGTGGAATCGCCCAAGCCTAGTGTGAATGTGACTTGATGTTTGAAAGTGGCTGGCTACAAATTAATGCAGTGTGTATGCACAGTGTATTAGAACAATTTGAACAAGCTTTTTTTAATTTGGCTACTTAACGTGCCAGTACAGTGTAGACAAGTACGCACACTGGACCACTTTTCAAAGCCAAATTACATTACATGTATTTAAATATATTTAATTTCATACAGTAAGAATGACAGACGCAGTAAAATAGGTTCTCAGAAAACTCAACCTGTTTAAACCTTCATTGGAGGAGCTGATCTCTGGAGTTGGGCATTTCAAAAACGGCAGTGGTGCACCCTGCCTCAGAGGCTCCTATGGAGGCTGGAGCAGTCAGCCTTGCCACAAGGTGTTCATACACGTTACTTACCGATAAAGATGTTCTATCTTTCAGCCTTCTTGAATTTTCAGTCGGAGCATAATTATATTTTATTTATTTATTATTATTCTGTTTTTTGGCATATTGTGTGGCTGTAAAGTTTGAGGATATACTGCACAAGACCCACGAGTCATGAAATTGAAATTACTGAACAATAAATTCCATGATCAAGTGGACAGGACATTAAATTTTAGAATCATGAATTTTCAGTAATCTTTATTTTTTGTGTGATTACCGGTATAGACCGTATATCGAATAGTTGCCATTTCGTGGGGCAGTTTCTTTGTTCCTTGAGGACATGCATGGTTGCACATATTGTGCTTCCATTGTTGAACGGTTTAAGTAACAAAAGGTGCCCCACGAAATGGTGGATATTCGATATGGTCTATATAGACCAACATTTCTGGGGGGAAATGCTTATGTTTTCCCTGAAAATATACATGGAGACCCAGTAGGCTGATCTCCTAACTTCAGACACGTCTAAAAATATGAGGTTGTTAACAGACAATCCACGTGGGTTTTCATCTGTGTCGGGAGACACGAGATCAGTCATTTTTCAGGAAATCTGTTGCAGCTCTGGAGACCAAGTTTGCTTGGTTGATGTTTCAACACAATCTTCTAATTAATATTCAGTCTCACTGACGCAAGCCAAATCTCGTTCTCCAACAAAATTGTCTGTGTAAACTTGTGTAAAACATGAACAATCGTTTGACTCACTAAAGGAAGATTTGACAAAATCATTTCATTTTAATCGGTTTCATTCTTAATATACATCTACCCAAAACAATTAAAAGAGCGTACCAGATTTTACCAAAATCGGTTTTGTTCTGACCTAATGGTCATATAAAATACCTCCCCAAAATACTATCCATGGGAAGAAAACGGGAAATTTGCAATCCCCACTTTGGATGTGGAAGCAAAAAGGTTGGTGTAATCACTGCACTGCTTTATGTAATTGGAAAATCACTTTGCTAAACTTTGGTGGATTTTTGACGATATCCCTGGAAATTACGGATTGAGGGCGCAAAATTTGAGAATGGTAATGAGAAAAATATGACACATGATATGGTATCAAAATCTCAACACCCATGGGGAAAAAATTGGGGGAGTTGAAAATGTGATCTGGTCACGCTCCTTTAATTTAATAGTCCTAAATTCTTGTATAGCGCCCTCACTAGCTCTTCTATTAAAATGGCGGCGATCGTCTGTGTTGCTTTGCTTTTGCACGGTTGACAATGGTTGATGGGGCATTTTGACACATTCAGTACATTACAATGTACCAACGAAGTACGGCAGCGTACATGTATGTGGTGCAGTGAACTCGCGGACCTTGACTGTTCGGAGCATCGACCGAAATTGCTATCAATCCGTGTTAGTGAAAATAGAGTGAGTACGCCCTATTATTTATCCTGCTATTTTTTTTTTCTAATTCCAGATAACGTTCGTGACGTACGTTAGCATGTCATGGTTTAATATGTTGGGCCCTGGCCTAGCTAAGGTTGGACGACTGATCGTCGATCTTTATTGCATTACGACTGACGTCCAGGTTACGATCAGAGCCCTTTTCACACGAGACCAAAAAACTTGCAAGGCTTGAGATATTTTCTCATGCTTGAGAAAATCTTACAAAAGTGCCATCGTGTGAAAGGACACTTGAGAGTGACAAGCATTCCTTGAGAAAGGTCCGGACCTACATGTACGACAAAATCTTCTGCTAGCGGAAGATTTCTCAAGCTATCCTTGACTTGAGAATGATCAGGTAAAAAGATTTGTACAACATCCTTTGGCTTTGCGACAGTCAACACAATGCAGGCCCGGTCCCGCGAAATTTGAAGCGAATGTACATGTATTCAGAAAGGATGCCCACCGGTCATGGCTCTGAATGTGTTCACTAGCTGTTCTGATCTTCGATACTCCATTTTTGATTGGACGGTGGACGACTGCAACATATTTGTCGAATAAAAATCGTCTCTAGCTCTTCAGCTGTCTCATTACTTTCTCGCGGGTAGTTTTTGGCTGTTGGTACCAACAGCACTTTATGTGCAAAATCAATGGTCTGACAGTGACCAGCGGAAAAAGCATTTGCATCTCAAGGAATGCCAGTGACGTTTTCACTGTATCATGTGAAAGTACGCTAAATCACCCTACCGGGTAATCACAAAGTAAACAATTCCCGCTCGTAAAATCTGTCTCAAACCTTGCAAGTTTTGTTGATGTCGTGTGAAAAAGCCTTTATAGCCTACATGAAACTTGCACATACTTTTTTTAAAGCTATTTTACCTTTTTAACAAATGCCAAATTTATGTCCGTATCTTGGCATCGTCATTTATACTAGGATCAAGAACATAGCCCTATACTGTGGCCAAGACTACGCTGCGCTCCACGCTTGGCCACAGCGGCGTCGCGATGGGCCTTTCGCGAACAACTCGGACAACGGGTGCATTAAAACTACACAGTTTCAGAAGCCGTAACTCACCCTATCGTTACTTTACTTCGCTGAAAACAGATACGCTGTCGCATTTAGGTAGGGTATCGTGCGATGCCTACTTTACGAGAAAATCCAGTGGAAATTAAAAAAACATTTTACCGTTTGCATTCGACACTCCGTGTATCGAGTACTGTATGTAGGGACTTGAAAAAAATTCAAAGTTCGATTTTGATTGAAAATATCATCTCACGTTACAGATTATTTTCTGTAAATTCCTAAACAACATTCATCGCATAAATTGAGCAAGTGGTAGCCGAGATATACATCTTACTTAGAAATCGGCAGTTTTTTCGCGAAATCATGTTTGTAAACTGATTAGGAGAGAGCTGGAAAAATGTGATGTAGTATAAAGCGCCCCCACAGTGACATATTGCGCCAAGCCAGCGAAGAATTCCTTAACTTCAAGTCTGATCAGTCTTAGTTCAACACACTGTCTCGTTTTCTGCTAAACTAAATATTTGTCACCAAAGCCTAAATGCAGCAGGAGTACATGTACGTAGCACACGCGTGGGGGCGCGCAACGTCAATGTGTAATGGCACACATTTACACCTGGAATGAAAACTGTGATGCTGTGATGTTTTACAGCGCATTTCTCACGATGCGCCACTTCGCACACGGCAGAAATCCACTGTGAAACTGACCAGTATTAGTGTACCCAGTGCGCACGCGATAACGTCACAGATTTCCAAGTCCCTACTATATGTACCGATGGTACTGGCCACCTTGACAAAGTACAAAGTAGCCACCCGTTTATAGTGGCCACCCATCTTCGTATGCAGCACGATATGTGGCAGACTGTATGCCCCCTACCATTGTTCCTCCATTGTGTCTCAAACATCCAAGGAATTTCCAAGGAATTCCTTTCAGTTTTTAGGCGGAATTGGTGCGTTAACAAAAGGGAAGAGTGTGTTGAGGTATAGGGGCATTAGGGGGAGTCCCTTTGCCACATATCGTGCTGGGTATACCCATCTTTGGTCCCAAAGATTAACTCCTCAGGGTGTATGTAAAATCATGTTGATTTGAGGATTGAGGAGTGTAAAGGCACGTTCCCATTGGACTTTCTTTTCTGCTGCCTCGCGGAAAGTTACCGCGACCTTCGGTAACATTCCTTCGTGTAATCTTCCCATGCGTTCCCATTTGCAATTGCTTTCAGTGCCCATGCGGAAAGCTACCGCGACCTTTTGCAGTGCAGGCCCATAGTTTACTGCAGGGTCGTGTTCATTTTACAGGGCGAAACTGTTCCCATTGGACTTTTCGAGGGCCCTGTAAAACTCCCGCGGTTGAGCGGAAAGTTTCCGCGGCCTCTCTCGCCCTGTAAGTTTTACATCGTGGTCGCGGTAACTTTACAGGGACGCTAATTCTCCGTGCGTCCCCATTGGACTAAATTTTGTTACTCTCCCGCACAACCACGGGAGTTTTACCAAAAATAGTCCAATGGGAACACCACTTTAGGGTTAATGCGTATAAATGCAACCTTTATAAAGGGACCACCTGTTTATAGTGGCCAGTGTTTTTATGGTCCTGAGGGTGACCAAGTACAAGTTACACTGTACATGTACTACAGTCAAACCTGCTATTAAGTCCACCTTAATAAAGAGGCCACTTGTTTATAGTGACCACCTGTCTTTAGCCCCAAATGCTAATGCAACCTTTGTAAAGGGGCCACCTGTTTATAGTGGCCAGTTTTTTATGGTCCTGAGGGTGGCCACTATAGGCGGACAACCACAAGTTTCACTGTACATGTACTACAGTCAAACCCGGGGGCCACCTTTTTAAAGAGGCCACCTGTTTATAGCAGCCAGTTTCTTTTACGTTTTCATCTTCACCCCGTTTACACTCGATACGCCTTTCCCGAATCGAACTCCGCAATTTCCAAAAAGAGGAGTTGAAGCCGGGTAGGCACTAAGTGTAAACGCAAAAGGTGAATTGAAAAAAGAGGATCAGACCCGGGTCTGATTCGCTTTTTTCAAGTCACCTTTGGGGTAGGGTTGAACCCCGCAATTGCGGGGTTGAACCCTGCAATCGTCAAGGTCGCTTGTAGTGTAAACGCTACCCGAATACAGATTCGGCAATTTGAGTGTCCTTGGGGCGGTGCCCGCAGTGTAGTAGATTTAATTGACCAATCTGGCACTAGTGCAGCAACACCTAACGGCTCACGCATGCGCTGCAGTTACATTTAGTGGTGACTTTTGCGGTTTCTGAAGCGAGTTGAAGCGATTTGGGGTGTAGTGTAAACGCGGCAAATGTTCAGTTTTGTGGTCGCAATAAAAATGCTGGATCTGTATCCACCTTTGCCGTTTCGAGTGTAAACGCAGTGCAAACCTGGGGCCACCTTTATAAAGAGGCCACCTGTTTATAGCAGCCAGTTTCTTTTACGTTTTCATCATGTAGTACCAGCAACTGTCTATTGAAATATTGAAGCTAGAAATTGAAAATTGATTACTGCTTGGCCAGCTCTGTGAAAGACCAGTCCATCATCAGTAATTAAAGCAATGACCCAGAAACTGTGACCCCTGGCCCAGATGGCTTAGGAGTGGCCGTGACCTTAAAATTAGATTTCATGGGAGAGAGATGGTTCAAAACACTTTTAGAACCATCTGTGTAAGCTTGCATATCATTGCATTTTTCACTTGCAGTGCTCAGGAAATTCCTCTTAAAGGCCCATTTTATCAACGAACAGCATTACATAATGAAAGAATAATGTTGATAAACTGGCTAGTAGAACTCTCGGCCACATTTGTACAGATGCAGTACGCTTAAGAAAACCTTAAAAATGTCACGGTCTTAAGGCGTGTTCCCATTGGACTTCTTTTTCCGCGCCCTCGCGGGAACTTTCCGCCACTCCCTGTAAACATTCTTTCCTGTAAATCTCCCGTGCGTTCCCACTTACCATATATTTTACACGACGCGAGCGAAAAATTTAGCTACTCGGCTGGCTATATGTGGTCAATTGAGGGCGTGGTTTACATAACTTTTGACCTAACAGTATGTTTGACACGCCATGCGATGCACATATTGGCGCGAAATTATTAATTGTGTGCATGCTGCACGAAACCCAATCAAATTTTGAACAACTTCGATTAAACTTGCCATTATATTTGCGAAGAAAAGAGCATGAAGAAACATGTGCGTACGTACATACAGGGCCCGTACATAATAACCAGATTTTTTCGCGCAATGTGTGGTGAGATTGCACGATGCAGGAAGTGACATCAACCATTTGGCATTTTACACAGCGGCACCATTGTTCTACAGGGCGGCGCTGTTCCCATTGGACTTTTTGAGGGCCTTGTAAAACTCCCGCGGTTGAGCGGAAAGTTTCCGCGGCCTCTCTCGCCCTGTACGTTTTACATCGTGGTCGCGGTAACTTTACAGGGACGCTAATTCTCCGTGCGTCCCCATTGGACTAAATTTTGTTACTCTCCCGCACAACCACGGGAGTTTAACAAAAAATAGTCCAATGGGAACACCACTTATGTTGTACAATGTACAATAGGATGGGAATAATGTCGTGCATATTCTCAGGATTTACAGTGTATTGTTGAGAATGAAGTGTTTGTTTTGGTATTGCTTTCTATGCATTTTCAAGTGTACAATGTACTTGCTCACTAAAAAAAATGTGTCAGATTTCCGTTTGTTTTCCAGTGTTTTTGTGTACTTTTTCTGATTTGACATGCTCTCCAAACACAGAGTCAGTGTATTGAAGAGCCAACAGGGAATTTACATGTACTACAATGTATGGGAAAGTTTTGTGGCAAACCTCATGTACATGTAGACTGTGCCATGTTTAAATAGACCTAGGTATACCGGTACATGTAGCTAGGCTACAGGTGCAGTATTTATGGTAAACTGAAGCTCGTACGTAACTAATCAACTGGGAAAAAAACTTTTACAAGTAAATGATAACTTAAGCCGTGTCCGCATTGGACTTCAGGGCTCGAAATACCCATCTCGGTCCACCGGTCCGGTGGACCGAGGCCAGTAATTTAAGCCTAGGTCTAGTGCTTTCTCTACCATACTAGACCAGTGGTCCAGTGCATTTTTAAACTAACGAACAGTAAATCCACGTTCCTTGTAGCTTTGGTCTTGTATAAATAGCGTCGGTCCAGTAAATTATTTAAGCTACTAACCCTGTGGTCTAGCAGATTTTTTCATTAAAT
Source organism: Henricia sp. BOLD:AAB3569 (assembly GCA_037783545.1). NCBI lineage: Eukaryota > Metazoa > Echinodermata > Asteroidea > Spinulosida > Echinasteridae > Henricia > Henricia sp. BOLD:AAB3569. The sequence continues at coordinate 1,359,943 of JBBELK010000030.1, read as the reverse complement.
TCGAGCCCTGGACTTGTTTTTTGGAAGGTTTTACCGAGACGATGGTAAAATGAAAAATGGCAAAATTTTACTGCTGTCCGCATTTCGACTTTTTGACACTGGAAAATTTTACCGAGACCGTGGGAGAGCATGCGTAATGTCCCTTTACAGTTTGACCTTCACAGCCCAGCATACGCTTTTAGGGTGCTTTTACAGACTTGCTGTGTTCGCATTTGACCTATTGTCTCGGGAAAAGTTCCCTAGTCAATTTTTCTGGGCAGCAGTTGGCCAGGAAAAGTAACCGCTGGGCTCAGGAAAAGTTATGAAATATTGAGGGCGCTCTGCGAGGCTGCCTGTGTGAATTTTTGTTCTGATTTATGTACCTGTCTGACCCGATTTTATCTTCGTTTTAACTGACATCAAATCTTTTTATTGGAGTTTTCGTGAGTTATATGTGCTTGGTGACAAGATTGTGAGATTTTGTGGATTTTACTCGTGTGGATTGTGACTTTTTAAGCTCGGTTCATCTTGCCATTTGGGTACATTGTACTACCATACGTTTCACTTTGCTGTAGCTAGCAAATGTTTATAGGCTGTCCGCATTGGACTTACAATTGGAAAAGTACCCATCGTCTCGGTACGTTTTCCCAAAAAAAGTCAAATGCAGACAGGCCTTTACATGTAAGGTGGATTTAGTATGCTTTTATTTGATAGCCTCCTGACTACTGACAGTACTGTGGTATTGTAGCTTTACATCAGTGGCGTCACCAGACTTTTCAAAGTGGGGAGGGGTGGGGAGCGGGGATGGGGGGAGGGGGAGGAGTGAAGGGCACTTGCGTTTTTGGGCCACAAGGGGCGGGGGCACAATTCCCTTGTAATTACATGCAATATAACAGTACAGGTACATTTTACCATGGTCAACTCAAACTTCAAAATGTTTTCATCTCAAAATGTTTTCGCTTGAGATTCAAGTTAAAATCAAATTCCACTTTAATTATCAATATATCACAAGCAAAGAAACCACCGCCCCATTAGCTCCAATTTAAATAAAAGTTGTCCTTATGACTCTTTGATTTTGTCACCAGGATGAAATTCAAGTCAGGAAAATTGTCAGGGCTAAAGGTTTTGAGGCCTACACATCCTGTTGCTTTTGTTGTTGCAGCCCATGGTCAATTCCCAACACTGAACAGTATGTACAATGTAGGCATGTCCTACATGTTATGCAAAGAAATAGGCAGGCCTACTTGTACATTACATTATGTACAGCCAGAGTACTTGTGGAAATCCTTGGCCCCCATACAGTGCAACAAGAAAGCCAATGGGTACTTAATGGTCAAGTGTTTCATGTGGTTTGAGGCACAGTTGCACTAAATGCACCTTGTCTAATGAGCTTGCATTGGCACATGACAGCTCTGTTTTGTACACAGTTCTAATTTTTCTAGATGCACCTGTACATGTACATGTATCAGTAATTGGACCATTCTATTTCTAATTGTCTGCTGTTGTGCATGTTTGGGACAGCTAGTTGACCAACTGTCAGTGGGAGCATCTTCCTTTCACAAGGGTCTTTGCTGCAAACCGAGTTTCCCAAAACCCTTGCTAAAACGAGTTGAGGCTGTATTGAGGAATATATGAATATTGATTAGCAAGTGACAGTGATCGCAACTGACCAACTCGCGCCGCGCATGTTGCTTGGTCATCGCAGTGCCGATATACTAAAGCGCGCGTGCACGTAGCACGACATTCAAAATTGCATCATAGCTACGGACGCTGTTGCCAACAGCAAGAGCCAATCACGCGCTTCGCTCTGTTTAGTGGTAGCGTCCACTTTTACTAGGGGGTGGGGTCTAATGTTTAAATGAACAGTCACTGTGAGGACGTTTTTTAATAGGCCTATCTTTATTCAGATGAACTGCGTTTAGCTTTTAGCGAAATATTGTAAGTCTTCCTTCAGTTACGAACATTTATACTGCGTGCAAAATAAAATGATATACATATAAATAAAAAGATCTCCCCATACAAATTGTGGTAATTGCGGCTACGATGTCGCGAGATACAACGCGCGAGATGATTGTTCGAAACGGCTTCATTTTAAAAAGGTCAAAAGTGCCAGGTCAAAAAAAATCCCTTGTCTCTCATTGGTCGAACAGCCCGAGGCCCTAAAATACAGCTTAGCTCAACTCGATGCAGCAAGGGTTTTGGGAAACTCGGTGTGCAGCAAAGACCCTTGCGAAAGGAAGATGGTGGGGAGAGTCGTTTACATTGTCACGTGTTTGGATACAGTGTAATTTAAAAACTATAACAGCATTTTGGTGAAAACTCGTATTCCCACCAGAAGTGTTGAGATTTATTGAGATTCTGAATTTTTGTTTTTACTCCAGTATGTTTCCACTGGTTTTAGTGCCTTTTTGGAATTTTCCCATATTTTTGTTCCTGTATTTAGGCAATCTTTGGAGCCATTCATTCATGCACAAAAACCGTACTTGGGTTTTTCAGGTTTTCTGAAGTGTTACTGCATCTATGTGGCTGAAATTTCTACAAGGTAGTTTTCTTGACCTATGCTTTCAATTACTAGTAGAAATCAGGCTGTTTTTAACAGTTTACCAAATGAGTATACTACATGTACCTTTGAGTTTAAGTTTTGGTTTGTTGAAAATTACCATGCACGGACACCAACGCTGTACGGTGCGACTAAAATGGTCGCATTGGCGCCTAAAAATGCTCACATGCGACCAGTGATTAAATTCTTATCGCCATTGGCGACCACAAAATTCGCACCTTAGTCGCCCAAGGTGGGCATCAGTGATGTTTACGGGCGGTACAATCTAGTGTTCTGCTCTTTTTTATATACTTGCGGCATGCAAACGACGATTGCGCATCGCGATCATGACTTCATTAATTTTTCCATTTCGCCACGTGCAACACACGGCCACAGCTAGCTTGGGTCTGCATATGCATTGTGTCCAACGCAGCTTGTGTGCAATATACGTGCATAGCCATACACGCATCTGGTATCCGACTGCGGCCCCAGACTGGCTCGGCCCCAAACTCGGCCCCAGACCAACTCGGCCCCCATTGCCTTGTGTACAAACTCGGCCCCAGACCAACTCGGCCCTAATTGCCTTGTGTACAAACTCGGCCCCAGACCAACTCGGCCCCCATTGCCTTGTGTACAAACTCGGCCCCAGACCAACTCGGCCCCCATTGCCTTGTGTACAAACTCGGCCCCAGACCAACTCGGCCCCATTGCCTTGTGTACAAACTCGGCCCCAGACCAACTCGGCCCCATTGCCTTGTGTACAAACTCGGCCCCAGACCAACTCGGCCCCCATTGCCTTGTGTACAAACAAGTTGAAAAATAAAAATGCTGGCGCCCATCTTTTTTTCCTTAGGAGCCAGTGGCTCCTTATTTTATTTTTCTCTGTACAGCGTTGACGGACACCCAGGATTTTCTTTGTTATGACACAAAACCATGTAAACATTTTCGTTTGAAAATAAAAATGCAAAATTAGGTGGGAAAAGTGTCATCAATTTACCGAGGAAAAATGTAGACTTTTTGAGAGTTGTCCCATAGGTTTAGTGTATGGAGTCCCAGTGGGTGTCCATGCATGGTAATCTTTCCCTAAAATAGGGCTTGGAATCGATGTCACGACGCCATTATTGACGTCATTCTCGGCCGCCATACTTCAAGGTAGTGAGTGATTGCTATGCGAACTGGCGTGCAGCATTGTCAAATTTGGATATGCATGTGGTCCCCGTGCGATTCCATATCATGCAAACAACGACCTACATTGTAGTCATTGAATTCCACGCGTGAGAACAAAACAAGCTAAACGTACATCGTGCACGTTACACCCCGTTTACACTCGTTTCGCCTTTGCCGAATCGAACTCCGCAATTTCCAAAAAGGGGAGTTGAAGCCGGGTAGGCACTAAGTGTAAACGCAAAAGGTGAATTGAAAAAGGCGGATCAGACCCGGGTCTGATTCGCCTTTTTCAAGTCACCTTTGGGGTAGGGTTGAACCCCGCAATTGCGGGGTTGAACCCTGCAATCGTCAAGGTCGCTTGTAGTGTAAACGCTACCCGAATACAGATTCGGCAATTTGAGTGTCCTTGGGGCGGTGCCCGCAGTGTAGTAGATTTAATTGACCAATCTGGCACTAGTGCAGCAACAGCTCACGCATGCGCTGCAGTTACATTTAGTGGTGACTTTTGCGGTTTCTGAAGCGAGTTTAAGCGATTTGGGGTGTAGTGTAAACGCGGCAAATGTTCAGTTTTGTGGTCGCAATAAAAATGCTGAATCTGTATCCACCTTTGCCGATTCGAGTGTAAACGCGGTGTTACTGCCACATAACATGGCGGAAACCACTGCATGCATTGTGACGTTGCATCACATCACATTCCCAAGCCCTATACACTAATTACACACAAATTAGACCCAAACAGTTTTTTCAAAATATTCATTTTTTAGCCCTGATTTTTTACAGTTATTTTCTGCAGTGAATTTTAAGAAGTCAAAACATGTAAACTCATCAAATATACCTTAATACGTACATGACTACAGAAAACATGAATCAATTTAAGACACAAAATAAAATAGAAATTTCAAATCTTATTTTTTGTAGACAGTGTACAATGTAGCTTACAGGCCTTTTCCCACTAGAACAACAATCCCCTGGGCGAACTTGCCCCGGGGCCGCCCCGGGTGACTCCCCCTTGAGTTCAACCCAACTTGGGGCGGGGGGGGGGGGGGGGGGGGGTCCGTGGTGGTGTGTGTGGGGGAGGGGGGGGGGGGGGGGGGGGGGTTTGGGGGGTGGGGTGTGCAGGGGTGAGACTTGCAGGGGTGAGACTTGTGGGAATGGGGGCTTATTTTCACCTCGGTGTCGCCCTAAGAACCCAGTGGGAAAAGGCCTTAATATGGATGTAATATGTGTGTGTTTATGATGTGGATGTATTTTCCCATTGGCAACCAGCCTTTACTGACTTGACATTGACCTGATGAAATCATCAATTTCATTGATTGATTTGTGTAATCTATTTGATGGATTTGTTTAATCCGATTCGACTGATCAATCAGCAACGTACATGTAATCCCTTGACCCTTAATGATCAACTTCCACTTAGCATACCACCAGCCAAGTACACTGGGAATCAGACCAGGAAATTCAAACACCAAGGCTCTAATTAACTATGACGATTTGAGTTTTATTGAAACTCCAAGCCCTGCCCTGCTATATAGCAACTGAAGAACAGATCTGTCCATAGTGCAACGGAAGTTTCCCCTGGCATTTGCACTATAAACCCTTTATGACATTTCCTGATTGAAGAACTCTCAATGTCACGGTCTACATGTAGATTCAGGTACTGTGAAGAGCATACTGAACTGAAAGTATGTGTACATGTACATGTATATTGTAGGCCTATTTATTTATTTTTTATTTATTCCATTTATTTACCCAGGGTGTGCCCAAACAGTTTACAAAAACTGGTTTCCATTGGGGGCCTGCAAACACACACAAAACAAATATACTAAATTGAACAACTTCACAATCACAAACTGGAATAAGATACATTTGTACAACAACAACATAAAAAATGGTTACATAAGAACAACATCACAAGTAATTAAAAATATTATACATGCACGTGACACTAAAATTTACGCTAATTATGGGAAGGGCGAAGAACCTGCAAAAACCCTTTTTAAGAGAAAAAATAATAATAATTGGAAAATTCCCCTCCGGCTCCAAAATTAAAGTATAATTTTATGGCAACCAAGTCATACGACTCCGTAAATTAGCATTTCTCACTTGAAGTTGATTATGTGTATGTTTGGCGAAGTGCCGATTTGAATGAGCTCAAAGAAGACATAGTTCTAAGGTGTGCACTAAGGCTGTTCCAAATTGCGGTGCCAGTTACAGCAAAACTCGACCCCTTTCGTGGAAAGGGAATTTTCAGTGTCTTTTCGGCAGATTGACGAGTTTCTCGAGTTTGTACGTAAGGTGTAAATAAACTTGCCATGTACTGCGGGGCCAAGGAATTGATGCTTTTAAAGACAAATATAGCTTTCTTGTATTTAACTCCCTCTGGATAGGCAAGCCAGTCGAGCTTTTTAAACATGTCAGCTGATGGCGTTAGGAAATCAGCTGCACGTTTGAGGCAATTGTTCAAGACATTGTTATGAGATGCGTATTGGTCACCCCATACTGTGCAACAATAATCTAGACTAGGCATTACTAGACTTAACATAAGGGTGTTCATATGTGCTTTTGATTTACACAGGCCCGAATTCTTTTTAACATAGCTAATTTCGAGAAAACTGTACATGTACATACATATATCCTATTTGCTCGGGGCATAGTCTGGAGGCTTGCTGACTTAATGAATTGCCAAATCATGAGAAGGGAGTAAATTGTAAACGAAGAATAATTAACATAAAGTGCATATGTGGGTCATGGATACACCTCCCCATTCACGAGATCTGGGGCCAGTTTCATGGCGCTGCTTAAGCGCTAGCTCAAAACGTGTGCTTACTGTAGCAAAAAGGTTGTGCTAACGTTAAGGCTATTTCACGGCCGCGGCATGCTTAAGCATGCTCGTGATTGGAAACGATCATTGTTGCGTCACGAGTGTTAAGCAAATTTTGTCTCTGAATCTAGCAAACGTTTATCAATGCTTAAGGTCACAATCTCCATGAAATAGCCGGAGCCTCCGTTAGCACAAAATCGGCTGCTAAACAGTAAATATTTTGGGTCATTGCAAATAATTCGCTACTTTAGAGTGTAAAGTTTCATGAAATTTGGGCCTACATGTAGTACTGTAGTAATACATATGGCGGAGGGGGTAGCCAGCCTTTGTTCTAGTCAAAATAAATGTACATATGTATCTACATGTAGTGTGCAGGAGGTCGTGGGTTCGAGTCCCATCCGAGCACGCTATGAAGTTTTTCTCAGTGTCTCAGGGAAACAGAGTATACAGTGCCAACCAATACCCTTTTCCCACTACAAACTGCTTAACCCGGAGATTTGCCGCCCCGGGTTAAGCTTTTCTTACCCCGGGGCTCGTTAACCCCGAGTTCTGTTCCCATTTGTTTCGTTAACCCGGAGTTTCGGCAAACCCGGGGCAAGCTTGCCCCGGGTTAAAGCGGTGCGGTTTCCCACTACACGCGGACTGGAAATGACGGAGTGCGCGAGCTGGTCCCGCAATTGTTTTGCACTGGCTTGTCGCCAAGCAACGGGTCCTTTTTCGCGCCACAAGACATCGGTAAATATGATCCCACCATTCGATCACATGCGTTCGTTTCGCCGTACTGCCCTTTACAGTCACTTCGCCCCCAAACCACTTCGGCCACACACCACTCGTGCAAATAACATTTCGTCCAAACATCCATGACCCATGTGGCAAGCAAGACGCATCACGCGTAGGCCTATACCATTAAAATGGGGGTGTATTAAGACGGTGTTTTCTCAGCCAGTCCTAAATCTTCTTTTAAAAATCATTTCATCGAACGGCATAAAACTAAGTAGCTGCATGTCTGTCAGCCGTGAGCGGGCACGTACGTAGGTTACGTTTGCAGAGTGCCCCTTGGGTAAAGTAGCATTTGGGCGATGTATTCCTACCTCCATGATTGGGAGAAGTGGTCCAGCCGAGGGCGAAGTGATTTGTGGGCAAAGTACTGCTAGTACGTCGCTCAAAATGGCGCCAGACACGGAAGCAATATCGGTCGCGGTCCTGATGGTAATTTTACAAATATTGCGAAGGAAACGTCAACGCCAACGTTCTCAAAAGGGGAAGAAGGCAGATGTTGCTTGAGGCAATACGCCAGCAGGATTTATAGAGCACTGAACACGCATTTTCGCGCCACGAGTTTAACCTTTGGACATCGTATTGCGCAATGATTCATGCGTCTTAACCCCGAGATTGCTTGGGGAACACTTAACCCTGCTTGGTTTCCCACTACAATGCTTACCCCGGAGTTTGGCCGTTAACCCCGAGATTGCCATCCTTAACCCTGGTCGCTGGCAGGGTTAACGAGCCCCGGGCTAACGGCCGATTTTTTCGTCTTAACCCGGGCCAGCAAAAGAGTAGTGGGAACGCTCGCGCGATATTTCGCTGCCCCGGGGTATCTCGGGGTTAAGGATTGCCGTTACCTCCGAGTTAACCCGGAGATTTTGTAGTGGGAAAGGGGTACAAGTTACGTCGGGTAGGCTAGGGCAAAACAAACTAATTAATATCTTCAGTTTGGTAAAACTTTAAAGGCACTAGCCCTGAGGTCTTGCTTGTGCGGTCAATCAGCACATGCACACTCAAACTCCAAAAGGGAACATTGAGCCAAACTGCCAAGGATAATAATGTTGTGAAGTGCCCACAGCGTCGCAGCATTTGCCCTTAACTTTTTTCCCAAATGGCAAACGGGGCCAGTTGGCTTAAGTCTTCACTGGCCCATCGGCATTTCAAGTGGCCCCGTTCAAATTTCCGGTGGTTCTTTTTACACACAGTCGACCTTTAATGTTTGCAATAACCATTTGGTAGTCATGATCGAGGTTCTCCCCAGTACAAGTTTTATTTCAACTGGACAGCCGGACCGTTTGGGGAGGCTTTCCAACTGGCCCGAGATGATTTCAACTGTCATTTGGCCAACGGACTAGTGCTAATTCGAACGCTGCGTCGTCGTGTGTGTACACATGTGTGAAGTACATATGTGTGAACTACATAGTACACTGTGTCTCCATTACTTTACACATTTTAAATTCTGTTTTAAAATAAATGCACTTTGCCTGAGACCCTAACGTTCCAGTTGCTCGTTCCGGCTGACTTGCTTTGTGCACTTTGCAAAGCTCCAGTGGGGGAATATTGACAAGCTTCACGTATGCCTGGATCCTTTGGCAGATGTTTTTTTTCCCTTGGCCCGTTTGTCGATTGGGACCTGGGCTCTTCCTGCTTGCCAGCTGGTGATATAATAGAGGCTTCGACAGACCGACGTTTGGATTACCGGGCCCGTCACGCTTCATCATGGATCACGTCGCATGCTGTTCACTGTACTTTTTTTTGCATTCGGCTCCCTTGGCAGGCTCTTCGCGGAGTAGCCGCGGGATTCGAATTTAAGTAGCAACTGTCTGCTGTTCCCATGGGTGGTTATCGATCGAATTGCACTTTGCTTTGCCTCTTAAAGAGTGTGTTGTGTCCGTTGCTTATTCTGGTTATTTATTATTAGCAAAGTAAATTTTTGGCCTAGTCATTAAAAAGAAAGATTTTATTGAAATTTGTTGAAGTCTTCACCTCCTTGCACAAGTCTCGTAGCTCAGAATTTTTTGTTTAATCAATTTTTTATTTTTCATCATTATAGACTTTTTTTACACTATCCACTTCTGACTCGGGTAACTTTCTACCTGGGTAGCTGCAAATAACCCGGGTTAAATTTAACCCGTGGTTTCATTTAACATGTCAAATTTTAACCCGGAGAAACACTTACCAGGTCGTCTTACACGGATAATCACCGACCCTTTTCCTGCATGTTTGCGATTTAATACAAAACAACACAACTCGACTTCGCATTGATTCGCCGTCAAATTCGCGTTATTGAAGTACAGTAATTGCGTGTGAAAAATCGATCATGTATTATAAACAACATGGCGGTCGACATGAAGACATCGCTGGCTTTCTTGAGCTTTTGTGCCATTGGAACACCTTCCATTGCAATAAGTGTTCTTGTTGTAACAACAAAATGTCCCCATGTACATGTAGTACACAAGTCAGTTCTGCAAGCCAAGCGTGCGCAGAAGCTTTTAACCCGCTTTGCTCGCTAACCCAGGTTCGAAAGTTTCGTCGTTTCCCACGGCAAACGTTAACCCGGAGAATCCTCTCAAGGCCGCTGTTAACCCCAAAATTGGTGGCTTAACCCACCTCCTGACCAGGGCTAGAAGTTTCCCGGGTTTAATAGGTGGCATTTTTGGCCACTAAACCCGGGTAATTCGTACCCCTAAGATTTGCCGTTGGAAACAAACTTCTAACCTGGGTAATTCTGGAGTTCGATTTTTCTGTTAACCAGGTTATCTCAGGGTTAAAATGTTGTGGGAAAAGGCCTCTAGTTTAACCCAGCGTTAGTTTCACAATTGTTTAGTGCAAACCGAGCTTATTTTTCTCTTGGTGAGTTCAATGTACTTCATCCCATGCAGGATCAGCCTTTAATTGAAGGATTCAGGAAATGCCACATTTTATTGCGGAATCACTTTGTTCAAACAGGTTCATCTGGAGGGAATCACTGGAGTGGAACAAATGATTTTGACAGCAATTCCAAAGTGATTGCTCGATTAGTGCCTTGTTATCCTCAAGTTCACCGTACAATGTAATCAACAAATGTTTGTTCTACATGAATTTAAGACTTAATATTATATAATTGCAGGTTTTTTAAAAAGTATACTTGGGAATCGGGGAACTACATGTATCTTGGCATACATGTAGTTCAACCCCAATCACTTCAAACTACATTGTAGCTTTTTCCGTTTTCAGAAACCCGAGGGTTAGAGCAGGTTTAGAACCTAGGGTTAAAAAATTCAAGTGTGAACAAGTATACTCCAAGATTGTGCTAGTGTGATCCCATGATATTCTTCAAGTCGAGCACTGATTGAAGGTATCTAATCAGTCACGAACCACTTATCGATCACATCCAGGCGCATGAAAGTGAACTTGCACATTATCCCAGTGGTGCACTTTAGTGATGGATAATGTCTGCAAGGTGCATGACGTGACACTGTGGGTACATGGTGCGTTAAGACTTTATACGCATTACGCCTACAATGTAGCTGTCAAGTCTGGTTTCGGCAAAAGTCACGTTTACACAGCATTTTTTGTCATTTGTCACCATATTCTAATTTCACGGACACGGATTTCACATAATAGTCTGAAGTGCAGAGTACTTTCGGTGCTTCACTTTTAAGAATTTTTGAAAATTGCATTTTTGGCTGGCTTTGTTTGAAAAGGTTTACACAAGATAATACGGTGTAAACGGGTCTTCGCTATTCAACAGGTGATTAGATGCCAATTTTATTGAAACCCGCCATGCATTTTGTCAATTTAAGAGAAATTGAAATGTCGGGTGTATTTCTTTTTAAAATCCATAATATGAGTATTATGTCTATCTATTTTAGGAAAAAACTTCAAGGCATTTGAACACAGCTGTTTCTATTCTCCATTTTATAATTGCCAGCAATTTGTGGTAGAATTTCTAAATGGCTAAAAGTTATTATTCAGATGGATGCTAAATCATGCATGGAAGAGAAACGTAGGTGAAGTACAGTATATCAGTAAACTTAAACAGTCCATGGTTCTCTGCAAATTATTATTTTTTTTCCTAACCTCTTTTTTAAAGAATTTACTTTATTTTAACGACAAGACATCATATTTTGTATTTTAGACATTAGCAACCCTGTGAAAAACGCCATTTTTATACTGCCGTTTTTGCGCCTTGCCTAGACTTGACCAGGTCTGACTTCCTGTGTTTAGTCTGTGGTGCAGTGCGTGCAGCACGCCCTCTGGACTGGTGGCCTCTCAAATCTATTTTTTTCTGTCTCGGAAGACTTTCTGAGACAGAGAAAACAGCAGAAAACAGATTAGACAGGCCATCGGTCCGGAGGGCATACTGTGCGCTGCGCGTTGCAGACTGAGCACGGGTCAGACATGGGCAAGTATATGCCTTGAATTATTGGCGGACCGCCAATAATTCGAAATATTGACAGTAATTATTAGATAACTAAACGTTGGTCAATTTTGTGTTTTTTTTCGTTGATACACTGTATGTCTTATTTGAAAGTTAACAACTTTTATGTTTCTAGAAAGTTATCAATTTAAAAAAAAAGAATTTTGTTTGAGGTGCCACACCCAAAACGTGCGGACTGTACAGTGTACAGGTATATACAAGTATCTTTAAATGTAGTTTTCTGTTTGGGTATTTTTTGTTTGTTACATGTAGTATTTGTATGCAGTTTAAAATGCATGTGGGTAATTCTCAAAATTAGGTGTCCAAAATGTTTGTTGTCCCAGTTACGTACGACACTCTCTGCTTCAAAAATCACCACTCCTGATCACAAATTCTGAGTAGTGGCCTGTGATCATAAGGGGCAGCATAATTTTCTTCGATATTTTGTTCTCTGATTCCTGAAAAATATTTAAAACAAAAGACCATAAAAGCTTATAATTTATTCCATGGTATTGAATAGGAGTTTGGTGTCCCGGGTTCCCTACACCAATGAAAATAGGCTGTAGAATGAGTTTGCATTTCCCTTGGTGCCATATTTACACACAAACATTAAATTTAAGTGCATTTGTTAAAATTAAAATAATTATTTTCTACTGGGAAACCACTTTCAATCATTAAAAACACTTGGAAATCTTAAAAAGCATGTCACACTTTTGGACCCCTAATTTGGGGAATGACCCCTATTCGTGGAACATGTTAATTTGACTGCAACCCTTACTCAAAGTCTCAATTGTGTCCGGATTTTAGTGGTTTTAGTGGCCCTCTTTACCATGTATTGTGTAATAAACTGGTTTCTGTATAAACAGCCAAATGCATGGCCATAGAAGTAATAATTACGTTAACACCCAACTCTCCAATTCAACAGAAAAAAGGTTATGTACATGTACAATGTAGCCTCTAATAAGCTTAAGATAAATTCAGCTTAATGCCAAGTCATGAAAGGGGTGCAGTACTTGAACATCTGCCATTGTGTATCATTTAGGACAGCCTTGAAAATAATGATCAGTCTTTCATTTTAATAGCCACATCCGGCAAAGAAAAGGGCTGCCAGTTGGACGAAATGCATTGTGCTAGTACCATACACATCAGTGAGAGTTTATGAAATGGTTATGATTCATACATCTTGAAGATAACCGTGATGCTTGTAGTCAATAGAGGGTGCTCTTCATCATCACTGTGAGTGTGCAACTACTACTAGCATCTTGCCTTGCAGGCCAAGAATGGATAATGCACTAGAATTGTAATAAGCTCAGTGCTGTATATGCACAGACTAAGCCTGGTGATTGAAAGAGAGGGCATTACGAATTCACTCTCGGTAGCCTTGCATTATTATTGTGTGCTTTGTAAATCACGGTTGGCCATCTGGAAAAAAACCTGACTCAATTTGAGGGGGACAAAATTGATAAGCCTCTCCGTTGTTCAGTGATGCGGTCTAATTAACGAATGCTTTGGCAAATCTAGTGCGGTAAGTAGTCTCATTTGTTTATCTGAGCAGGGTGTTTACATGTATATGCAGCTGTAAATTGTATAATATTTCTTTTCGAAGTACGAGCAGTGAATCTGTCTTACCAATCATATTTTGTTGGAAAATCTTTGAAATGCCAAACTTGGTTAGAATTTCATAGAGGTTTCTGAAGTTAAAATTAGGAAATGTTTTATTGTCTGTTTTTAGTCATTAACTGATCCTGGACATGCTATGTAAACAAAACAATGTATTTTTGTTTCAATTTCTTAGAAATGTTTGCTTAAAAAGGGCTTGATACACTCTGTGTACTTTTCCTTTCACATGTGACTTTACATGTATTTTGGAAAACCCTGAATTAATAACAAGGTGTAGCCTATCGCGTACCGGTACATAAAAAAATGACTTCCACTATACATGTACATGTACAGTTAATAAGTGTATATGTACATATTGTATGCTTGGTGCAAGCATGGGTGCAAGCGTGGAAATATTGATGTCAATGACAGACCATGCAACTTTTCTCCGATTTCCTCTTTTGTTTTCTCATATGTTCCATTAATAATTAAAAAACACTACAAAGTTGAACATATTTTGGCATTTTCCCTCTTTTTTGGTGTAATGACACAGTTGCATGCCTGCTATGAGGTTATTGCACTAATATATTATGTATGCTTGTGTAATTCTGTCACTACCTGTACATGTACTGATACATTAGGCTACAGAGAACTGGCCGTATTCATACTGTGTACTGCACTATTTACTCAGTGTCAATGGAATTACATCGTAATACATGTACATTGTAGCTTTTGAACATCATTTGGGAGACCTTGTTTAGTCACATGACTGTCTGATTAAAACATCAGGTGCAAGACGCGTGCTCTTGAAAGCACAGTATAGGAAGTACATGTACAGTTCAGTACAGTACAGATGAACCTTGATAATACATGTACATACTATGTAGAAGCTTACATTCTGTAACAACTTGATTTTAAATTGTTTTCTGTTAAACTTGTGAATCTACTTTACTTTTACCTAACCCTTCACCCCCCCAAAAAAATTAATAATATGAATAGAGAATAAACCGATCCAGTAAGCTCCGCCCATTTTGGAATTGACCAATAACAGCCTCAGGTTGAGGTAAAAAAAAATGGGTCTCCACTTTGGTTACCCGAGTCCTCAAAATTGTTTGCACAGGGCTAGGGATACGGCAAACTGCAGCACGAGTGACGCAAAAACACAATCAACATAATTTTTGCCAAACCTACTTTTAATACATTAATAAATACTTTTTTTGTGTAAATCGGTAAAACTCACCAAAATTAGCTTGTCGTTTTGCCATATTTTGCATTCACTTTCCTACACCGCGTTCTAGATGTGCGTCGTTGAGTTGTTTTTGTTCGAGTGCGTGCGTTACGCGTAAAGCTAGCGTGTTGTACGCGCACGCACATGATCAGATACTTGTCGCAGTGCACATTTCGCTTTCCAGCGTGCAGTTTCTGTGTGTGTGTTCCATACACGCTGATCAGGGTGCGGGTGCGGCCGGAAAGCGACTCACTTTAGTCTCGCACGTGTGCCATGTTGCTAGGCAATTGCTAAATGGGCGGAGCTTACTGGATCGGTCTATTCTAGAACAGACTCATCACATTTTAATGTTGATAAACCATGGCAGAAGTCTCTCAAATGTTGTCCTTGGCCCATTGTAGGTTAATTTGACATTTGAAATTTATTTTCTCACTTCAAGTTCATGGCTGGTTGAACCCTGACCTCAGCTATTCAACTTGAATGGTACTTGTGAAAGATAAACATGGTGGCACTGAATTAGAAATGGGTCTTGTCAGGTTTAGGTCAACAATATACAAGTAGATTAACTCGAATTTAATTCTAAACCAACAAATTGGATTGTGCACAATGTTTGCCATTAGAACTTGATATTTTTCACGGGATACTCTTACGGTAGGCCTGTGCATTTTCGAATAGTTTACTATTTTTTTTAAAAAGGGTTTTATTTTCGGTCGAATATTCGATGCGTGATTTTTTTTTCTAAGATTTTGACCAAAACAAATTGCCATGAAAATAATTTATTTTGGCACATCCGATCTCGCAGCTCACAGGAAGTTACATTAGCTTTTTTATTGCCGAATTTCCCGTCTCGAAAAATAATCTATGCTGAAACTATAGACTTTATGTTGTAACTTGCATGTTGTAGTCTTTCGCCCTTGTACACGTTGTACACTGGACTCGTGTGGCTTGATGACAATACAGTATTATTATTATTATTATTTCTTTCTGGTATTCATACCAAGGATTCCGTAATAGTGCCCATTGCACTGTCACTCGCAAGCGTGAGGAAACCCATGAAGAATTAGAACTTAGAAATGGTCAGACACCGGGGAATCCCCTTGCTCATCACGAAAGAATGCTCTGGGATCTTGTTTGGTTTGGTTTGGATTGGAAAAAGCAAATACCGAATATTCGATTTGGTAAAATGCTATTCGATGAACGATCAAATATTGGAATATTCGATTCGTTAGGCACAGCCGTAAATACTCTGTTCAGTGTTTATGTGGAACGAAGTTGTTTATGTGAATTTCCTCCTGCACCACGCACACTACCAACCCTCTCAAAACTATTAATTTCTTTAGAATAATTAGTTGTCAGTCAGAAAAATGCCTCTGTGCAGACATTAGTGTGAAGTTCAAATAAAAATCTTCATCTTCAATCAAGCTTGAATCCGTAATTCTGATTGGTGGATCCATGGCAACAGGTATTACACTGCCATCAAGGATGTTTGAAGAACATGTTTACAAGTCCTCAAATCTTTGAAATGTAAACATTTTTTCCTGGAATTGTCTAATCATGAGTGTTATTCAACACATCAGTCAGAACAAGCCTCTAGAATGACCTGAACTTGATAAGAGCTTATAATAAATATGAAAAGTGTTTTGCGGGTTAACAACACAGGGTACATGTATATGTACTGTACATGTAGGTCAGTGTTTGCATGAAGTTGTGTAAACTAAAGGAAAAGAGTTGAACTCGCAAAATAAACTTGATGCATGAAACAAACTTGTGAAACAGTGTATACACTCGAGGTGGATACAGACCTTGCATTTTTTATTGCGACCTCACAACTAAACATTTGCCGCATTTACACTACATTTCGATTCGGCTTCAATTCGCCTTCACCACTGTTTACAAACTGCAAAAGTCGCCACTAATTGTGACCACAGCGCATGCGTGAATTCGTCAATTAAATGTTCGTCAATTAAACCTACTACACAGTGGACACTGCCCCGAGGATTGCTGAATCTGTATTCGGGTTGCGTTTACACTACAAGCGACCTCAAGTGACAATTGCGGGTTCAACCCTACCCAAAAGGTGTCTTTTAAAAAGGCAAATCGGACTCTGATCTGATCCGCCTTTTTCAATTCACCTTTTGCGTTTACACTTAACGCCTACCCGGCTTCAACTCGCCTTTTTTGGAGATTGCAGAGTTTGATTCGGCAAAGGCGAATCAAGCGTAAACGGGCCTTAAAACACACAAGGCAAAAAGTGTTTATGAGAAAAAATTATAATGGCCTCATTCAGCATAAACCTTGTGTGCAGTCGCAAAGGCCCATGGAATTGGATAACAAGCATTACCAGCAAAGTGTGTGTAAACATACGAGGCAGAGATCAACTCAAATTTTTGTATTCTAACAAAAACCATAAATATTTCAAGTAACAATTTTCCCGCATATTTTTTCCCTGAAGCATACTAAATCGAACAAATCCTAAAACAGGAAGGTGGCAAATTGGAAAAATCTTGGCCATTCCCCATAGTGGCGAAGATGGATTGAGCTGTGTATTGTTGCTATTGGTCAGAAATCCATCAATAAGGGCGTTTCTATTTGACATCCAGCATAATAGCGGTTAACGCAAAGTTTATAATGAATTGCTCTATCTGGGAAAATAGCTGAGCTTGCTGGCCTTCCATCACACTTTTAAAAATGAATTTGCTGGATAAACTTTGGCATTTTAGATCAGTCACTGTGTGGTCGCATGCCTCTGTTTTCTCCCTTGTACCTTCAGCGTTCGAATTAGCACTGGTCCGTTGGCCAAATGACAGTTAAAATCATCTCGGGCCAGTTGGAAAGCCTCCCCAAATGGTCCGGCTGTCCAGTTGAAATAAAACTTGTACTAGGGAAAATTTCATGAATTTAACCAAATGTGGTTATTGCAAACATTAAAGGTCTACTGTGTGTAAAAAGAACAACCGGAAATTTGAACCAGGCCACTTGAAATGCTGACGGGCCAGTGAAGACTTAAGCCAACTGGCCCTGTTGGCCAGTTGGGAAAAAAGTTAAGGGCAAACGCTTATGTGCACTCGGGAAGAACAGTGTGTTTTTTTTCGGCAATTCCTAAATAAATTCATCGACATTTTCCTTCCTTGAGTAGAAAAATTGCTAGGGAAAATTCTTGCCATTATTTACCGGAAAATAACAGATTAGAGCCGTTTCTACTGAGCAAGATTCTGGTCTTTCCAGTATTATCCAGTAAATAGGTCCCAATAGAAACATGCCTTATGTCCACCTGATACTGTTTAGTCACACCAGCTGCTGAATTTGTCAACTGTAAGAAGTGACCTACTTGGGAGTAAACAAAATGAATGGTCAAGAAATTCAGCCATTAGGACCTAAACCAGGACAAGGTCACATTCTGTTTGTGACATGTGGCAATTCATGTGGGAGGTCACTTCCTTTTGACCAAGTCCAGCTGGTCATCATTCCACAAGGGTTTCAAAGTAGGAAAAACCAAGCCCTTTTCACATGAGGCCAAAAAACTCGCAAGGCTTGAGATATTTTCTCATGCTTGAGAAAATTTTACAAAAGTGCCATCGTGTGAAAGGACACCCATGCTTGACAGTGACAAGCATTCCTTGAGAAATTTTCTCAATGCTTGAGATATTTTGGCAGAGGTCCGGACCTATGACAAAATCTTCCGCTAACGGAAGATTTCTCAAGGTATCCTTGAGAACGATCGTGTGAAACAAAATGTGCAACGCCCCTTGCGACAGCTAACGCAATGCGCATGCATGGGGACCTTAACACCAATCTTTGTGATAGTGCGCACACCCTAGCCCTAGTGTCTGACAGATCCGGCCGCGCCGATGATCGAAACTCCGATCTCCCCCGCGCGAATTGTATTCCGCTAGCAATGGCCAACTCCAACATGATTTTACTGCTATTTTGGCTCCACTCTGTATATTTAATTAACAAACACCGCCGATCACAACCACTGCGAATTCAACGGAGGAGAAGGTTTGCAACACGGGAAAGACGGAGAAAGATGTTATCGAAGGAAAGCATGTGCAACCTCGATGAGCCGCTGGTACTAGCAACATTTACGCGCATACTCTATTGGTCTGCCGGCGGCCAGCGAAAAAAGCATACTCATCTTGCAAGGAACGCTAGTGAAACGTTTTGCTGTGCCGTGTGAAAGTATGCGAAATTGCCCAACCGCGTAATTGTAAAGTAAACAATCCCCGCTCGTAAATTCTGTCTCAAGCCTTGCGAGTTTTTTGATGTCGTGTGTGTGAAAGAATCTTAAGGAGCATGTCCAGATCACATTTTGTAAAAACTTACATGTGCAACGGTTGGTGTGTTGGAAGAAAAAAAATGATAGGCGAGATAGTACATGTACGACAGCACTTTTAGAGTAAATACGATAGATCGTACATGTACGACCTTGGCACTGAAAGGGTTAGGAATCGTCGAGTACTTCATCCCGGAATCCCCCTAAATAATGGCGATTGATTCCTCCAAAAGATAGAATTGTAATTCCAATTCCCAATCGACTTCAGAGGATTCAAGCACCTAAGCCTATCCACAACTTCTGCCAGTTTGAAGAGATGCACACGAAGAAGCATGAATTTTCATTTTCAGCATTCTGTTCGTGCAAATACCGTAGGTCCCATGCCAGAAACGGCAAATTCTACATGGACACGCTTTTAAAGGAGAAGGGTACCTAAGAAACAACTCGTAAATTATTTGAATGGAAAAAAACAAGAAATATTACCCACTGAAAAGCAAATACGAACTTCACAAAGAATAAAAATTTTAGCAATGCGTCGCACTATGGGCGCCGCCATTTTGTCTGAATATTGGGCAAAGAATGACGTCTTCGCGCACAAGTCCTTCGTGCATTTCTATGGCAATACACGAAAACGTTGTCCGCAAAAACGTCATTTGTTGCCCAGTATTCGGACAAAATTGCAGCGCCCATAGTGCAACGCATCGCTGCAATTACCATTCTTTGTGAAGTTCGTATCCGCTTTTCAGTAGGAAATATTTCTTGTTCTTTGCATTATAATAATGTATGAGATGTACACTCATGGAAAAAAGAAATGCACCACTTACTACAGTTTTAATATTTTATTAATATTGATCCCATGTTCTAT
This sequence comes from Henricia sp. BOLD:AAB3569, assembly GCA_037783545.1. Lineage (NCBI taxonomy): Eukaryota > Metazoa > Echinodermata > Asteroidea > Spinulosida > Echinasteridae > Henricia > Henricia sp. BOLD:AAB3569. Next base: position 1,340,305 of record JBBELK010000030.1, on the reverse strand, counting down.
TTTTGGCCAACAATAACTTATGTAAAGGTGTTGTCGGTATTTTAAAAAAAAAAAAAAAACCATGTTATAAATGCACTAACATTGAAACAACTAACAAAATAACAAGGTACCCTGAAACTTCAGTTTTCATCAAATGCATAGACAGTTACAAGTAATACTGAGTGTGTAGTTATCCTACGCCTCATGGATCGGCACAGGTTACGAATGACATTTTGTTCAAGAGCTGTCCACTCTTCCACCAAAGCCTGTCTGAGCTGCTGCTGGGTTTCAGGTGGTGGTTCACGTCGTCGAATCTGGCAGTTGAGCTCATCCCACAAATGCTCAATGGGGTTCAGATCCGGACTCATCGCAGGCCATGGGAGAACATCAACATCAGCATTTTCCAAGAAGTCCCTGCAGATGCGTGCCACATGGGGACGTGCATTGTCTTGTTGGAATACTGAATTATCACCCACTCTCTGCAGAAATGGAACAACTATGGGTTCCAAGATCTCATCACGGTATCTCTGGCCGTTCAGGTTCCCATCAATGAAATGGAGCTCTGTGCGATCATTGGCACATATGGCAGCCCATACCATCGTGACGATCAATACATTATTTTTGCCATTGAACTTGAGGCGCAGGATAACTGCAGTTTTGGCAGCTAAACGGTGGACACACTCGGTATTAACTGTCCATGCATTTGATGAAAACTGAAGTTTCAGGGTACCTTGTTATCTTGTTAGTTGTTTCAATGTTAGTGCATTTATAACATGGGTCTTTTTTGTTTTTTATACCGACAACACCTTTATGTAAGTTATTGTTGGCCAAAAATAGAACATGGGATCAATGTTATTAAAATATTGAAACTGTAGTGGGTGCTGCGTTTCTTTTTTCCATGAGTGAACTTGTTGAGCACAAGCCTTTTGTTTCTCGGGTATAATTCCCCTTTTTCATTTTTAAATAATATTTACAAGATAATGTAGATTATAAAAATATATGAATTCAGCAAACAATTATTTCATTTGAAAAAACGAAAAACAAACTATTCTTACAAAACGTAAAAAAGAAAATACTATAGACTGAAAATTGACCAATGATATGTTGTATGCAAAACGTCATAGCCTCAAGAGAGTGCGGTCTGCGACGGCAGTATCCATAATCGCCAAACATTTCGTCACTTTTTACCGAGTTAGGAAAATTGTACAGGGAAAATCGTTAGATGATAAGAGAGAAAAATATTATTCCTTGGGTACCCTTCTCCTTTAAGGTTCTAACGCATTACTGACTCTACTATGAGCATGTGCAGTACCCATTGCTCAGGAGAACCCGACACTGTATTTGCGTTTCCTGGTGTCTTCTTACACCATCTGCGAAGGCAGATCATTCAGGGGCCATGTACCCTGTGCCATCTGATGAGGGGTATCCCATTTCTCCAGTAAAAGCACCAGTAGTGTACAGAGGAACTTAATTATGAAGAAAACGGTGCGAGAGCGCAAGAGCATAGTGTGCAACCTGTACCTGTACACCCAGATGTGACAGGTCCATCTTTATGGATGTAGCCTACCCGACATGGGTCATTCCATGAGGTTGGGTACATAAAAAAAAGCAGTCTCCATGTTGTTTTTTTATTTTTTTATTTATTTATTTATTTATTTATTTACCACATCCAACAGCGGAGGGACCGCCAATTACAGGAATGAGAGCAAGTGTGGTTGAGTGCCTTGCTCAAGGGCACAGGTGCCACAACCGGTCACGGCCAGGAATTGAACCTACATTCTAGTACTAGCACAGCAACTTAAGTTCGACGCACTAGACCGCTCGGCCATAACACCCCATAATGTTGCTGCTACCTATTTGGGACTAACAAGTTATCATCTTCAAACTAAAGTCATTTCTTTTATTTTGAGAGAAGATGCAAGCATTTGTGAGGAAATATTATGTTGATCGCCAAAAGGGGCTCTAAACATGAGAAAGACCCATTTACAAGTCATTTAAAAATAATTTTTGCGAGACATATGACAAATTTGTTGCATACCCCATATGGGTCATTCTATAAATTTGGGGTCCAATTTTTCTGTCCCCGTTACATCTGACATCTTGTAAAATGTTGTAGTTTGTAAATTCAGGACACATTCTTTAAATGCCTTCTATTTCAAAGAGTGATTACTTAAAGTACAATTCAAAAAAATATGTTTTGAAGCCATTTTTAATGATACTTGTATAGTTGTATTGCAAATAGCAGTATGTCAGGTGTAACGGGGACAGAAAAATGTCACACTTGTTGCATACCCCATATGCATCGCCATCCTTACTGATCAGTATGTTTATAGTGTCAGTTTTCTCAGACCTGTGTGGAAAACATGTAGGCATGTGAATTTTTTGACAGTTGATCTAGGAAAGTTTATGCTGTAGTAAATCATGCACGAACAGAATGTGAAATTATAATCGCGCTTTTTATATCCACTGTATTTGTTCAACTACATGAACCGTAATTGTGGATTGGGTCGCACAAAGTGCACAGATGATCTAACAGCCCGTTTACACTCGATTCGCCTTGTCGAACTCCGCAATTTCCAAAAAGGGGAGTTGAAGCCGGGTAGGCACTATGTGTAAACGCAAAAGGTGAATTGAAAAAGGCGGATCAGCCTTTTTCGAGTCACCTTTGGGGTAAGGTTGAACCCTGCAATCTTCAAGGTCGCTTGTAGTGTAAACGCTACCCGAATACAGATTTGGCAATTTGAGTGTCCTTGGGGCGGTGCCCGCAGTGTAGTAGATTTAATTGACCAATCTGGCACTAGTGCAGCAACACTCACTCATGCGCTGCAGTTACATTTAAGGCCTTTTCACACTTGCAAAATCGCGGGGTTGGCGCGGGGTTGAAAAAAAGATTCACACTTCAGAAATTTCAACCCCGCGTCAACCCCGAGATTGCTTTCAACCCGGGTTGAACTCAACCCTGCTCGGGACCAGGGTTGACATTTTTCGCCCAGGGTTGAAACGGTCGCCCCGGGTTGAAAACGGTAGTATAGGCCTGCTCACACTTGCACAAGTGTGGATCTTTACTGTTCATCTCGGGGTTGAACTCGCCCCGGGTCAAGATAAAAGCGGGTTGAGCGAAACAAGTGTGAAACGATGCGGGGTTGAAAATTTGCTTTTCAACCCGGGGCGGTCGCGGGGCTCGCCCCGGGTTGAGTTCAACCCGGGTTGAAAGCTCTCGTGGGAAAAGACCTTTAGTGGTGACTTTTGCGGTTTCTGAAGGCGAGTTGAAGCGATTTGGGATGTAGTGTAAACGCGGAAAATGTTCAGTTTTGTGGTCGCAATAAAAATGCTGGATCTGTATCCACCTTTGCCGGTTCGAGTGTAAACACGGTGTAATACATGTAGTGTGCTCTCATTTGATCTTGTTTTATTTTCCGGCAATACACGGACAATTTGTCACTCTGTTCGGTTTCTACTCGGGGGGGCCTGTGATGACCGGTTCTATACTCCGAACACGGCATTAACCGGTAACCGCTCCTTGGTTAGAAACATGCAGTTTGAGTAAAATGTTCTGTAACAAATTATCAACTAAGATCTTGGGTTACAACAAGTGATACAGTGGGCCTTTCAATTTCATACTTTCAGTGTCCAGTATTACTCATCAAACTGCATGTGAAACCAAACACGCATATTTCAAAGATTTCATCATATTGTTTCCACCAGTATTTCATACAGTCGTGCATACAACACAATTAAAAACAGTCGGGGGCCATATAAAGTTAATATCATTTCAAGTAACAAAAGTCAAATTATCAGTGTCATGTGTGATTGGACGGAAAATGCAGACCTGTAACGTTTTCCGTCCAAATAACCTGCAAAAACATCCGATTCCTTTTAGTTGCATTTTAGTAACTGTACTTTCTCATCTTACATCTCTGTTGCCTTAGTTAGAATCCCTTCCGGGTCAGTATGTGGTTGGGTTTTTAGTCCCTATATGATTCTGTAGGTTTCCCGTATATATTTCTGTCCAATTTTCCTACCAACTCTTTATAGACAGTTTTCTCTGATGTCACAACATCCAGGAACTCTCTGTTACCATGCACAAGCCAACAATTCCTTACGCACACGGATACAGTACATGTACTACGTGTAAAAAAAACCAAAAACCTGTCCTACTTTTAATCTTGAATAACCTTGTCATTTTCCAATGGATTTAAACCAACATTTCACATCATGTAAACAAGAACTGACAAATTTAACTGAGTGAGTTTCTTTAGTTTTGTCCAAGAGGGTGAGATTTAATGGGCTGCTCCATTATAAGAAAGTTTAATTTCATTTTTGGCAGACCCAGTAAAAAAAGTCTCAAGTCAAGTCATTTGAGGCTCGAGTCTCAAGTCAAGTCAGTAAAAATCGGGACTCGTCGACCCGAGTCTCGAGTCCAAGTCATACAACCCTGTTTCTCACTCACTTCACTTCCGTGAGCACTCAAGCCACATGGGTCATAATTGTCAAAGTATTACTGCATCTACGTGGCTGAAATTTGTACAAGGCTCACTTTGCTGATGATTGCGTGCCTATTTAGTTCCTGTTTTCCCCTGTTATTAAAGAGTGAAAACATGACTTATTGATTGCTATTGGTTTTGTGTTACTAGGCTTCATTTTCTGCTCTCTTAAAGGCACATTGTATCATCTGCAAATAAAACTTTGTTGATTTAACAACAGTATTACACATCTGAAGAAGTTGGTGCTAGTTGGTAAACTAGCATGCAGAAATTTCTTACGTCTAGCTGGCGGACTACCTGGAGGAGTGGGGGATGGGCTTTGCGCAGGCCCGATCGATCGCTTTAAGGAGACCAGAGGGGTGGGGAAAGAAGGTGAATGCGGCAGAGTGCCTCCTCGGCACGTGCTCCCACACCACACTTGACCTGACCTGACCTGACCTGACCTGACCTGACCTGACCTGACCTGTATAAATTTTCAGAAAATGGTAAAGTGAATGTTTCAAAAAATTAGTATACACATCCATTTTTTTAAAAACCAGAAAGGTACCCTTTTGGGCAAATTTGTTTAGGTCATTGCAAATTATACATTGGGCATGAGACTTTAATTGCTTGTAAAATCTGTCAATAGTTTTTCTCCCGAGAGGTATTATGTAAACATTGAAACCTTCCCAGTTGAAATCCGGAATTTCTGATGGCTGTGAAACTAGGTCAATGGCATGGGAAATGGCATGGGAAATGTTGGTCTGCGTTACCAGGAAATGCGTGTTTGCGTTGCGTGGGATGTACATGTACCGTACTAGACAATTTGTTGTGTGGTCGAATGTAAAGAGCATGAAAAAGGTTGGAGAAAGTTCATGGTCGACAATTAGTGTCAACAATATTGGGATGAGAGAAAAATTGTAAGGGCCTTATCGGGATTCGAACTCGAGACCTCTGACTCACTGGGCAGATGCTCCACCAGCTGAGCTATAAGGCACAGTTGGTATATTCCCTCAGGTTTAGACCCAGCACGATATGTGGCAGAGGGACTCCCCCCCCCCCCCCCCCCCCCCCCCCCCCCCCTCCTCCCCCCCCCTAACGCCCCTATACCTCAACACACTCTTCCCTTTTGTTAACACACCAACACACCAAATTCCTTGGATGTTTGAGACACAATAGGGGAACAATGGTAAGGGGAAAATTATACCCTCTGCCACATATCGTGCTGCATATGCTCAGGTTTTCCTTACAATTTTTCTCTCATCCCAAGTTTGGTTGTTTCATTTAAATGGTGATTAGGCACCATACCAGATGTTGCGTTTGTCAATATGTTCTACGTTGCATTTAATGGTTGGGCAAAATAAATTGCAGGATGTATACCTGGTTGCTACATGTACGTAATTGTGAAAGTACGGGTTATACATAATATTGAATTAAATCCATACATAATATTGAATTAATATTGCATATCATTTAAAACATTGCCTTCTATAATTAGTACATATAGTGCAGAAGGGTCATTCCATGAAAATGGGATACAGTGTCCCCCTTATTACATTGTGACATGTCTGAAGAATTTTTTAGGCATATACATGTACATGTACCAGGCTTCAGAGAATAATTACCATCGGCATACATTAAAAACAGTACATTGCCTTTTGAATTGATCAATGCCTTTAGGCCCTACATACATGTGTAGCCATAGTCTGTGCTACATGTACTTTGTTAAAGGGCCTGTGACATGCTAAACAACTTTGTGCCTAAGCTTTGCTTCATAATGACGGATTACTTGTTCAGCAAGACATACTATTGTTCGTTTGGATGTAAAATCAATAAAAGGTGGCCTTTTTCAACTTTGAAGATTTCATTGCAATAAATCACAGACAGAGGGCGCTGTTTTAAGTGCATCACATAAGGAAGACGGAAGGGAAAAGTTAAGAAAAAACATAAGACTTAAAGTTGGACTTGTGGCAAATTGCTGCAGTTTCTACCCCCAGTTTTGTCATGGCTTACAGCAGGCAACATGTAAAACAAACTCAAACGGCCATGGATTACAAAAGTTTCAGGAAAATTGAGAAAAAAGTGGAATCTTTTGTGCACAGTTTAATGTGATTTTCCTGTGTTTGCCTCTTGTGACATCGTGACCTTGGTCATGAATATACATATTCTCATTAGCGTAAAAACTAAAAACCTTTGTTTTAACCCCCAAAGCAAGCTCCAAATAGGATTTTTATGACTTTAACTGAGTAGAGTGGTTTTAAAGCATAGATTTCATTGATAAAAATCCTAAATAAGGGGCCCTTTAAGTTGTGGGCCGAACCAGACCGCGCTAATGACCTACTCATGTGAGTGATGATGGATAGTCGCATGCAAATTTGTCCTCGCATTGTCACTACCATAGTAACGCGTTGAATCCATCCTATCAGCTGTACAATGTAGTGCGTGCTGTTGGATTGAAATCGTAATGAATAAATCACGAGCGCATCTTATTTCGATCGCTGATTGACTCATCCGGGTTTTCGGGGGAATATTGGGTCAAAACAAAGAAAAGGTTAAGCAGCCACAAAGCAAGTATCCAAGAACTTTGTCGAAGTCTGGTCAAAAGCGTAAGAATCAATATCAACGTTAAAACAATCATACAGCAGAATCGAATACCGTGCGGACGGTGCGCTACGAGAACAAACAAACGACAAAGGTCTTGGAGCCAAGACTAGTATAGCCGTTGCTATTACAGTACCAAAAAGATGCCGAGAATTATTCAATAAACTAGCACGATCTTCTAAATGCAAGTGTGGCATTTTTAAACATTTATTGAAAGAGTTAATATAACAATTGTTCTCGTAATGTAATTTGAACTTAAGTGCAGGTTCTATAGGATGGGTAAAACCAGCAGTTTCCTTTTCCAGAAATGAACTAGTCAGAAAGACTTGAACATGTTAAGGCCTTGGACTTTTTTGGGTCAAACTTACCGAGACGATGGGTACTTTCCCCATTTTTAATCCAGTGCGGACAGCCTAGGAAGTTTTCCTCAAAAGGCATGTTCCCATTGGACTTTCTTTTCCACTGCCTCTCGGAAAGTTACCGCGATCTTCGGTAATATTCCTTCGTGTAATCTTCCCATGCGTTCCCATTTGCAATTGCTTTCAGTGCACATGCGGAAAGCTACCGCGACCTTGCAGTAAACTTTTGCCGTGCTGGCCCATAGTTTACTGCAGGGTCATGTTCATTTTACAGGGCGAAACTGTTCCCATTGGACTTTTCGAGGGCCCTGTAAAACTCCCACGGCTGAGCGGCCTCTCTCGCCCTGTAAGTTTTACATCGTGGTCGCAGTAACTTTACAGGGACGCTAAAGTGGTGTTCCCATTGGACTATTTTTGGTTAAACTCACGTGGTTGTGCGGGAGAGTAACCAAATTTAGTCCAATGGGGACGCACGGAGAATTAGCGTCCCTGTAAAGTTACCGCGACCACGATGTAAAACGTACAGTGCGAGAGAGGCCGCGGAAACTTTCCGCTCAACCGCGGGAGTTTTACAGGGCCCTCGAAAAGTCCAATGGGAACAGCGCCGCCCTGTAGAACTACCGCTGCCGCTGTGTAAAATGCCAAATGGATGACGTCACTTTCGCATCGTGCAATCCCACCACACATTGCGCGAAAAAATTATGGTTATTATGTACGGGCCGTGTATGTACGTACACACGTGTTTTTCGAAATTTGATTGGGTTTCATGCAGCATGCACACAATTAATAATTTCGCGCCAATATGTGTATCGCATGGCATGTCAAACATCCTGTTAGGTCAAAGGTTATGTAAACCACGCCCTCAATTGACCACATATGGCCAGCCGAGTAGCTAAATTTTTCGCTCGCGTCGTGTAAAATATATGGTACATGTAAGTGGGAACGCACGGGAGATTTACAGGAAGGAATGTTTACAGAGAGTCGCGGAAAGTTCCCTCGAGGGCGCGGAAAAAGAAGTCCAATGGGAACACGCCTTAATTCTCCGTGCGTCCCCATTGGACTAAATTTTGTTACTCTCCCGCACAACCAAAAATAGTCCAATGGGAACACCACTTTAGTAACTTTTCGTAAGTACAGCAGTTACTTTTCCTGGCCAACTGCTGCCCAGGAAAATTTACCAGGTAACTTTTCCCGAGAAGATAAGTCCAATGCGGACACATCGAGTCGGTAAAAAGCGCTCTGGAAGTGTACGTCCGGGCCGTGAAGGTCATACTGCGAAGAGACACTGCGCATGCTCCCCCACAGTCCCGGTAAAATTTTTCCGTGTCGAAAAAGTCCAAATGCAGACAGCAGTAAAATTTAGCCATTTTTCATTTTACCATCGTCTTGGTAAAACTTGCCGAAAAACAAGTCCAATGCAGACACGGCTTTAGAGTTGAAAAATGCTTTCTTTTCTCCCTCGCATCGTTAAACAATTTTCTTAAATATTATCAAAACTGTGATACCAAGACATGTTTGTTTCTAAATTAATTTAAATGTTTGACGCTATTTACCATAGAAACTGCACGGCCATTTTTTTCAAATAAAATCTTTTAGTAAAATTTTAAAATGTTTAATTTTTTGCTATTGCAGATGCCGAAGTTTAAGCCAGCATTGAAACATTAATAGTGGATGTTTTCCTACATGTATGTACCTGCCATTACGTAGAAATGTTCATCTCTTGACACTTTGTATGAAGTCATCAAATTGAGTTGCACATGAGACTGCCCTTCATTGACCAATTCTGAACTGCATTTCAGAGTTTCTAGCTGTTGTTGGTAAGTTTACTGTTTGGAATTTTACCAAGTTGGGATGTTTTAAAAAAATTAAATTTCAAGTTCATGAAATTAACAGGCAATAACTAAGTTATTTCACCTTTTTTTATGAAATGTCTTGTCGGCCATTGCTAAGCTCAGGTGCACCCACATTTTATTCTGGAAGTGTTGTTTTAGAAATGTATACAACATGTGTCCGATGTGTAATGCTTTTCGCGTCAACCAGAGAAGTTCCCGTGCGTAACACCAATTTAGCTGATTTGTCACTTCGATATCTATTTTACTATCTGGGAAAAAAAATAATGACCCTTATGAAAAATACTTGTAACATTGCTACTTCTCAGAAGGTATGGTGTACACTGGTTTAAAATCTGTAGAGATATGGTTATATTTGAAGAAGGTTAACATTTTGAAATTCTGGTTGACAGATATTTCATGTTATTTGGAAACGCCCCAATTACGTTTTTGAAACGGAAATGAAAATCAAACCAAATTAATTAATGGTAATAAATATTTCTGAAACGGGGTGCAATTTACTTTATTCATTGCACAAAGAAGTAATTAAAGATAGTATACATGATTGGTAAACTGTTACAAATAGTTGTATCCCCCTGTGTTATTGAAGATATGCATGATTAAAACCAACCTGAGCAAAAACCAGCTCCGTACTATGTCTAACTTTTGAGAAAACAGTCAAAACTTACAGGGTTTGCTGTCATTTCGCCCCAAAACCACTTCGCCCTGAACCACGGCCTGTGCACGAAGTGGTTTTGGGCGAAGTGGCATTTGGGCGATGTACATAGTGTTTGGACGAAGTAAGTTGGGGCGAAATGGCAGTCGGGCGAAGTAGTTTGGGGCAAAATGGCACTTGGGCAAAATGGTTTTGGGGCGAATTGAATTTTCGTCCCATGAGACAAAAACTAATTGTTTTACTCATTTCTCAAAGACTATAGCACTTCAGACAAAACCATTTCAGGGGAAGTTTTCTACGGTCATCATGTTTATATTGTGTATAAAGTTAGGCGTAAATCTGTGAACATTTCTGATTTTCGAGATTACCAATGATGTATACTGCCTTAAAGCCTTTTCTCGTAAAAGCTTGTATTGTTTTTCATTGTGGGGCACTCTGAATTTACAGTGAAACAAAATCACGATTGTCGAATAGCATTTAGTGAAATAATTGAAAAAAACTGACACATTTTTGCCTCTGAGGGCATCATGTATTAGTTGGGGCCTAACTGTCTTGTATTAATAAAAAAGCAACGGCCCGAGTGGGAACCACTTGTGAATGTGACATTATTGGGAGGACTTAGAGCGTGATCCAATTCCATCCCTCAATCAAAAGACAAATGCCTTTCCTTAATCAATACAACAAATATAAAACTAAAGTGAACCTGTATGTTTACCTGCTACTGATGTTAATACACACACCCAGTTTATCACATGTTGAAATTGACTTTGCAGTTTTATGCAGAGGTTGTTTTTTATGCGCGAGGGACGGACAATCAATAAAATTGACAAAAACTACAACTTTTTACATGCATTTACAACTATTTTTTTGAAAATGTGATGGCACAGTGTGCCCAGCCAAATTTATTCTGTTAATTTTTGTAATATGGTTGTAAAATATTGACATTTCTTTACTGTTCGAGGTATTATTTTGATTAATTTAAGAAATTTTGAAATTTTCATCCAGTGTTTACCAGTTTTGGATCACGCTCCTTACTGTGTGTGAAAGTACAGCTCTCCTGGCTGGCTACGAATAAATAAATGTTTGTACACATAGTGTATCGTGCATTATCACAGAGCCTACACCATAATTTGGGGTGTTATGGCCGAGCGGTCTAGTGCGTCGAACTTAAGTTTCTGTGCTAGTACTAGAATGTAAGTTCGATTCCTGGCCATGACGGGTTGTGGCACCTGTGCCCTTGAGCAAGGCACTCAACCACACTTGCTCCCATTCCTGTAATTGGCGGTTCTCCGCTGTTGGATGTGGTAAATAAATAAATAAATAAATAAATAAATTTGTCAAAGGACATTTCCTTCCACGTGCGTCACACACCTGAAATACATCATGCATGACTTGGTGTCATAAACCCGCTGAAAACTGTGTTTTGATGACAGCCAAAAGCAAACAAAATTACTGTGATGATTTGAACATCACAATTATAAATGTAAAGCTAGATAATCTGCACTCAAAATTTGGAGGAGAAAAAAGTTTAATACACCCATTGCACCGGCAGCCATGACAGGAGGTAGGTTTTCATATTTAAATGATGCGACAATAAATCTGCAATGTGCCTACGTGCATGACGCATGGTGACAGTGTGACTGCACCCTGTCATGGCCGCCCGTGTAAAGGGTTTATTAGCTCTTAAAACTTTGCATGAATTTATCAGGCATGTTTATAAACCGAGTTGAATTTAAATGTTCGTTTCCTTTTTTTTAGGCTGATGCATGGGTGATTTAGCACCAGCAACAATGTGCGACTCGAGCATGGATTCCATCGACTTAACAAGTAAGTTTTATCTGTTTACCATTTAAAAGTTTGCACAAACTTGGCCTTTTGACAAGTCCTCCAGAATTTTGGTTGATATTGAGTGGAGGGCAAAATCAACGACTTGAGCAGAGGCTACACACACCTTGGCTGATTCAGTTGGGCTTTTGCAAACTCTGGGGAATTCTTATATTTTTCTTTAATTTGCTGCCATTTTTGGTAGCAGGATTTAGCCAACCACAACATGTACAATTTCATGATGTCATGTAGGTCGCCGTATGCAAATTACACTGTTCATGCATCTACTACAAATTGACGTCTGTTGCGCCATGCAATTCGCAGGGTAAATTAAACGCTAAATAAGTCAAACCAAATGAAAATAATATTTCCGTAACTTTGATGTAATACGCAATCTGTCAAATTTAAATTTATTAATTTGCACGTGTAAATTTAGCTCAACACAAGGTAATAATACACAACCATAGACAATGTGATTGGTCGGATTATCTTGTTCAAATTGTACGTGTCTCACGCTTGCGTGCACTACACTGTTTTCGATTCGGTTTCAAATGGTTCCAATGCCTTGCATGTAGTGTTGGGTAATGTTGTTGTGACACTTGTATACGACATGTATGAATGGGATTACGGATGAACTACGTGCATATGAATAATGTACAATGTAACAGTAGCTAGAATGTAAAAAGCCTTGTGGCAAAACAACACGCGTAATGACCACTTTGTATACTCCGCTCAAGTCGCCCACATTTACCAAACAATGTCATTAACCCCAATTCACGAGGCCTTGTCAAAAGGTTAGCACAAACTGTATTAATTAAAACATTAGGCACATACAATGTACTGTATCTTGTGGACTCTTAAGTGGTGCTCCCATTGGACTATTTTTGGTAAAACTCCCGTGGTTGTGCGGGAGAGTAACAAAATTTAGTTCAATGGGGACGCACGGAGAATTAGCGTCCCTGTAAAGTTACCGCGATGTTGTAAAACTTACAGGGCGAGAGAGGCCGCGGAAACTTTTTGCTCAGCCGCGGCGGTTTTACAGGGCCCTCGAAAAGTCCACTGGGAACAGTTTCGCCCTGTAAAATGAACACGACCCTGCAGTAAACTATGGGCCTGCACGGCAAAAGTTTACTGCAAGGTCGCGGTACATGTAGCTTTCCGCATGGGCACTGAAAACAATTGCAAATGGGAACGCATGGGAAGATTACACGAAGGAATGTTACCGAAGGTCGCGGTAACTTCCCGCGAGGCAGCGGAAAAGAAAGTCCAATAGGAACATGCCTTAACGTGGCATGGTCCTTGATATGGGTGTTCTAAATATTGTTCTGTATTGGCGCATTAAGCAATCATTTTTAACCCACAGTTTTAAGAGCAAAATAAAGTTCTCAAAAAACCTTCATGAATTCCAATACAAAAATAAGGGGAGAAATGCGTAACAAAAGAACAGCAAGAGCATGACTTTTGACCGCAACACTGACCATGCATTCTTATCGGGGATCAATCTTGATCCCCAGCTCTGGTCCAGTGTAAACACAGCCTGAGTAACAACTGTCCCATGGCCTCCAAGTGATAATTTGGGAGGCTTAAAGACCTGTCCCAAATGACCTTTACATTTAGGCAATGAGCCAGCTGTTATGGACATACAACACACATGGGAAATTTATTCAGTGGTAAAAGGCCATGAATGTCCTCATGATGGCCCCATTATGGCTGAAAGGTTGCTAAGCAACTGCCTCATTTATACATGGACACCTGGGGTCAATTTCATGGCCCTGCTTAAGCAGCAATAAGCGCTAGCTGAAACCGTGAGCTTGCTGTAGCAGAAAAGTTGTGCTAACGTTAAGGCTATTTCATGATCGCGGCGTGCTTTTAAGCATGCGCGTGCTTGGAAACGAGCATTGTTGCATCACGAGTGTTTAGCAAATTTTGCCTCTGAAGCTAGCAATTGTTTTGCAGTGCTGAAGGTTACGGTCTCCATGAAATAGCCGGAGCCTTCGTTAGCACAAAACAGGCTGCTAAACGTCGTGAAATTGGCCCCAGTTGAGCTGCTTCCAGTTGCAATGTCGATGTAAGCTTTAGCAACTAGCAAGAGTAGCAGAACACCTGTCATTTGTAATACACATCACATACGATTTTGACTGCTTTAGAACCCATTTTTACATTTAAGCAAATCAATTTCGGATTAAGTAAATTTTTCTACTAAACAGCTTTATGAAAATAGCCCCTGATGTTTGGTAAACAGAAAAATAGGTTGTCGAAGGAACATGTTCAGATTTTTTCCAGAAAATGGATTTCATTTTACATGTAACCTAAAAATCATACAAAATATTTCCCCAAAATACTATCCATGGGAAGAAAACTTAATCAAGGGTTAAATTTGTCAAGTCTGGAACATCATTTGCTTCCTAAAACACATCAATTCAATTTTTTTCTAGTGTGAAAAGCCCTGTAGTTTTTTACATGCACTGAATTAAAGGTTGAGAAATGAGGGTGCTACCGTACATGTGGGAGGTTGGGGGTTCGAGCCCCACTTCGACCAACGTGTCTGTGTCCCTGGGCAAGGCACTTAATCCCAGTTGCCTCGTCAACCCAAGCGATATATGGGAAGCTGTTAAGGGGAATGCCACAATCTAACTGCTGATAGGGTTGTGCGCCTGACCAGCAGCCACCTAGTTGAAGCGAAATGGTTCTGGTGATTCCCTGATGGCAGCGGTAATAATGGTAACAGCGCCTTGAGCACCCTGCAGGGTGGATATGTGCGCTATACAAATCTAATCATTATTATGTACATCATATTCTAATTGGAAGCAGAAAAAGTGCATTTGTCCAATGAGGGAAAAAGATATGCATTATCTGCACTGTCTGCCATCTCAACAGATGCGCTGAAACTTGAAGTTTGTTTAGTGTAAAACGCCCTGTAGTTTTCTACATGCACTGGATTAGAGGTTGAGAAATGAGTGCTACCGTACATGTACATCATATTCTAATTGGATGCAGAAAAAGTGCATTTGTCCAATGAGGGAAAAAGACACATGCATTATCCGCACTGTTTGCCATTTCAACAGATGCGCTAAAAAGTACACGAGCATTTGTCAACCTGTTCATTAATATGAGCTCGAGTAATTGCCAAATGAACATTGCAGCTCGTTCCAGTATCGGCATCTAACACTCTAAACAGACAGCTATCAAAATATGATTAGTTGCGTCGGGTTGACGCATTTGTCGACAGACCCACAATCGATGGGGGTTGATTAATCACTCGGCATAGTCACTTAAATGCCATGTCAGAATTCTTTTTTCCATATTTGTAGTCTTTGCCTCGAGAAATTGTTGTTTTTGCGGAAATTAGAATAGTAGGGTATGTGATATTAAAGAAGTGTGTCCAGATCACATTTTTTACCAACCCATTTTCCCCATGGGTGTTGTGATTTGGAAACCATATCATTTGTCATATTTTTCTCATTAGCAATACGGTATTTCTCACAGGCGATATTCAAGGATATCGTATACAGAAAAACACTGGATGCTTCCACATTCAAATTCTAGATTGCAAATTTGCTGTTTTCTCCCCATTGGATACATGTAGTATTTTGGGGATGTATTTTATATGATTGTTAGGTTAGAACGAAATCGATTTTCTGGAAAAATCGGGACAAGCTCGAAAATTGTCCAAATGCGGACAGCAGTAAAATTTACCAAATTTTTCATTTTACCATCGTCTCGGTAAAACCTCCCGAAAAACAAGTTCAATGCGGACACGGTTTAAGGACAAACAGCCCCAAATAGCAACTTAGAAATTTTTTGAAAGCATGGACATAGTTTTTCAATCCTTTATCTTTAAAACTTTCCCTTTCAATCGAGTAACCATTAATGTGCTTCCTAAAGGCGTGTTCCCATTGGACTTCTTTTTTCGCGCCCTCGCGGGAACTTTCCGCGACTCCCTGTAAACATTCCTTCCTGTAAATCTCCCGTGCGTTCCCACTTACCATATATTTTACACGACGTGAGCGGAAAATTTAGCTACTCGGCTGGCCATATGTGGTCAATTGAGGGCGTGGTTTACATAACCTTTGACCTAACAGGATGTTCGACATGCCATGCGATACACATATTGGCGCGAAATTATATTGTGTGCATGCTGCACGAAACCCAATCAAATTTCGAACAACTTCGATTAAACTTGCCATTATATTTGCGAAGAAAAGAGCATGAAAAAACACGTGCGTACGTACATACAGGGCCCGTACATAATAACCAGAATTTGTTCGCGCAATGTGTGGTGGGATTGCACGATGCAGGAAGTGACGTCATCCATTTGGCATTTTACACAGCGGCAGCGGTAGTTCTACAGGGCGGCGCTGTTCCCATTGGACTTTTCGAGGGCCCTGTAAAACTCCCGCGGTTGAGCGGAAAGTTTCCACGGCCTCTCTCGCCCTGTACGTTTTACATCGTGGTCGCGGTAACTTTACAGGGACGCTAATTCTCCGAGCGTCCCCATTGGACTAAATTTTTTTAACCAAAATAGTCCAATGGGAACACCACTTAACACATCAAAGAAACCATTTTTTTTTACCTACCGTATTTTATCTTTGGAAGTAGGGATGGATATCCTTCGCTCATGTATTTTGTTTGTGTGCAAATTTCCAACATAATTGACGTAACCCAGGACAGAAAAAAATGTGTCCGTCCTGGAATTTGTGCACAGGGATTTTTTAAAATGTACATGTACTGTAGGCCTATATGAACGTTGCTACACTGTAGACAGGGTGTATCCAAAAAGTATAAAATGAAAATTTTATTACTTGGGGAAATTGTCTCATACATATTGATATATTTAGGTTTTATGTTTTCATTAACGATGTTAGGCATTTCACGTCCGAATGAACAGGGGCTAGTTTTGTAAACAAAATATAAATTAATTTGCGTGGAAAAATGGACGATGCAAAACGAGATCAAGAAGCATGTCCTTTCATTGCTATCAGTTTTTTGGAAAGTTTACGTAACCCCTCAGTCTTCCACCTGACCACATTTTTCTGCTCTGAGATGTGAGCCACTCCACCAAAAGTAGGCTCTTGCATTACTAAATGAAAGTGGAGTACGTGTATATTATAAGCTTCACAAAACTACAAACATTGTGTCAATCCATCAAAAATTGACCAAGTTATGACCATTTCCGTCATGACCAAGAGCACAATTTTTTAAGAAGCGCTTTAGAGAAAATTGCGTAGAAGGGTGTACTTCTGTAAGGCATAAAGTCCTTAGCAACCATGAAAATTCTGACTCCAAAAATCCTATACCTATAGGAAAACATGTGTGGGTGGTGTTTCAGCAAGAATGAACAAGAATAGCAGTCCTTAATTTCGTACGCAATGCCATTTAACGGTAATAACCCTATTCATATGGCCTAAAACACCACCCCCCAACCCCCAAAAACAAAATTCCTCCAGAACAGTTTGTAAAATGCCAGAATTGGGTTATTTCACATGTTTTAGGCATTTAAAATGCTGTTTTCTGCTACTATTAGGTGATAGATGGATACTTAACAGTGTAGGTGGTCTCATGCAGAAATCCTGGTATCGATAAAAAATGCCCTACTTGACATACATGCATAAATTAGCCATTATCTCAGTTCTGGCTTGTGCGTCAAGCACCTACTTTCGGTGGAGCAGCAAAGACATGCCTGATTACCGCTCTATTCTGCCTGAGAAGGTTGACTTTGGTTCTTATTTATCTCTCTGAGATAACCAAGACAAGGGGCAAGATAACCAAGTCAAGGGGCAGTGACAGAAACCTTGGACTTCAGATGTCCTAAGGGGTAATTCCCAAGGCCATTTCACAAAATCGCCAGACCTAACATGTGTAACTGGAAATTTTTTACTTCCTTTTTTACTTACTTTTGTTACTTCCTATGGAGCAGGATGACCTGGACAGACGAATAAGAACAAAAGTCACCATTCACACAGAGCAGTGATCAGGCGTGTCTTTGCTGTTTCGCTCATTGTTCAAACCTGTGCGCAGAAAAAAGGCGGTCACGTGGAGGACTAACGGCCTGTTTACACTTGATCCTGAGCTCGGGGTTGAACACCGAGCTCGGGATAAGCTCCGGATCACAAATAGGTGTAAATGCTCTCGGGACCAAATTGGCCCCGGATCAGACCCCGAGATTTTGGTCTCGCATCGGCGGAGGGTCGAACCCTGAACTTGGGATCAGTTTGTGGTTAGATAAGCAATTAATTTTTACCGCATCTGCTCCACAGCCGTTGCGGGGAAAAGCCTGCGGAATTAAAGCGGCCTTGCACACTGTACAGTATGCACATAAACAGAACAACAGAGCATGACCTTTTGACTGCAACTTCTAGCGCCTCGGTCGATATCAACTACAGAATGTAAACGCGGCGCTCCAAATCATTGTGGTTAACACTGTCGCATTCTTATCAGGGGATCAATCTTGAACCCAGAGCTCGGGACCAGTGTAAACACGGTCTAAGACCGTGTTTACACTTGATCCCGAGCTCGGGATCGAACACCGAGCTCGGGATCAGCCCCGGATCACAAATAGGTGTAAACGCTCTCGGAACCAAACTGGCCCCGGATCAGACCCCGAGATTTTGGTCTCGCGATGGCGGAGGGTTCGATCCCGAGCTCGGGATCAGTTTGCGGTTAGCTCGGCAATAAATCTTCCCACATCCTGTTGCGGGCTAAAGCGCGCGAAAATTCTAGGGGAGCCCGTGCTCGTATTATGTACACGTGTACACGTAGTGTATATACACGCACACAGGTACCACTGGTTCCATGCATTGTGTGCAGGCATATATGCCTGGACAAAATGCATGATACCCCGACGCGACTCATGTGATGCAACGCTGAGAATCTCGATCGCTGGTGTCCGTTACGAAAACACAACGTACGTACTACAAACGTAATTGGTATCCTGCATTCAGCAATCTCTTTTGCGTGTCCGATACAAACTTCACACGTTGAGAAAAGTGTTTCTGTATTTCCTCTACTTTCTGCAACTTCTCTACTTTATGCAACTGTCTAGCGACACTTTGTCATTATCATACAGCTTAGTTTTTAGTTGTTAT
Organism: Henricia sp. BOLD:AAB3569; assembly: GCA_037783545.1. Classification (NCBI taxonomy): domain Eukaryota; kingdom Metazoa; phylum Echinodermata; class Asteroidea; order Spinulosida; family Echinasteridae; genus Henricia; species Henricia sp. BOLD:AAB3569. Next base: position 1,321,489 of record JBBELK010000030.1, on the reverse strand, counting down.
ATCAAGGATTTCGGAGTGCCATTCAACGATTTCCGAGGCGATATAGCATAAGTTGACATTATTTCGTCGTGAAGAGAAGTTGACGAAGACGAAGTAGCCGAGTCAAGTTGTCTTCGTGTGAAAAGATGGCAAACGAAGTTCGCGCGCGCTCGTGGAACAACGACAAACTGGCGAAGTTTTTGGACATTTGGGCCAGCGCAGAAATAATGGCTAAACTGGACGGAACATCTTGGAATTCTGCTGCGTTAGCTTGACCTTTGACTGCAACTTCTGGCTCCGCGCTCGGGATCAACAACAGATACATGTATAAACGCGGCACTCGAGACCATTGCGGTTAACCTCAACACATTCTTATCAGGGGGTCAATCTTGATCCCGAGCTCGGGACCAGTGTAAACACGGTCTAAATGTACCAAGAAATCGGCCTACCAAAAAATACCAAGAAGGTAATGACAATGCAGATGAAAGTGTAGTTGATGGGTGGCCAATTCTAAGGCTAATTAACAATTTATTCTGTAGCTACCCAAGTTTGACCGAAAGGTGTGTGTATCTCATAGTACAAACGAGAGTGTGTGATTCGGTATGTATCTAGGTCAGCGCACTTGGCTAATTCCTGGCGAACTCATTCCCGAATCGTGCCCATTAGCTTCATGATTCGTTAACCCGTTGCCGTTAACGTGGCCGTTCCCATTCATGTTAATGTCACCCCAGGGCACTCATTATGTTCCATTTGCTGTGAGGGATTGCCGCGTGCTTTGCACTAATCTTGGTAAATTCCTGCCAGTAATGGGATGCATTATGCATGCCCAAATCATCCGTGACATTCATACCATGTGTACTTTTGACAGGGTGAACAATTATGAGATAACTAGCTGTGCACTTTTTAGGTCGGACGTCCACGATTGCTCCACATGTGCGGTTTATCTGCCCAAAATAGACACAACGTGGGCATACTGGTACTCCTCTGCATGCACTTTAAGGGAATAACACAGTCTGGTTTATCCAAACCTAGTATCGGCATAATTGACCTAATTAAAGAACATTATTCCAGTATGAAGGTAATTTTTACGCGGCTTTATTAATGGAATAAAATGATGGAAAGTACAGTACCATCAACTTGAACTTAGTGCAAAATGTGGCCTTATGTCCAGTTTTTCTCTGCATGTGATTAAAAGCCTGTCCACATTGGACAAACGTACTGAGACGATGGGTACTTTTTTTATTATTAATCTGGTGCGGACAGCCTAGAGCCGTGTCCGTATTGGACTTGTTTTTTGGAAGGTTTTACCGATATTATGGTTAAATGAAAAATTGCTAAATGTTACTGCTGTCTGCATTTTGACTTTTAGACAGAGTAAAATTTTACCAAGACCTTCACGGCCCGGATGTACATGTACGCTTCCAGAGTGCATTTACCGACTCAATGTGTCCGCATTGGACTTATCGTCACATGAAAAGTTCCCTCGTCAATTTTCCTGGGCAGCAGTTGGCCAGGAAAAGTAACCGCTGGACTCAGGAAAAGTTACTGAGAGGAAAACGTCCTAAGGCATGTTCCCATTGGACTTTCTTTTCCGCTGCCTCGCGGGAAGTTACCGCGACCTTCGGTAACATTCCATCGTGTAATCTTCCCATGCGTTCCCATTTGCAATTGTTTTCAGTGCCCATGCGGAAAGCTACCGCGACCTTGCAGTAAACTTTTGCCGTGCAGGCCCATAGTTTGCTGCAGGATCGTGTTCATTTTACAGGGCGAAACTGTTCCCATTGGACTTTTCGATGGCCCTGTAAAACTCCCGCGGCTGAGCGGAAAGTTTCCGCGGACTCTTTTACCCTGTAAGTTTTACATCGTGGTCGCAGTAGCTTTACAGGGACGCTAATTCTCCGTGCGTCCCCATTGGACTAAATTTTGTTACTCTCCCGCACAACCACGGGAGTTTTACCAAAATTAGTCCAATGGGAACACCACTCTAGGCTGTCCGCATTGGACTTAAAATGGGAAAAGTACCCATCGTCTCGGTAAGTTTTCCAAAAAAGTTTTCTCTCAGTTTGCAGTATAAAGTAGCCTTTATATAATACCAGAATCATTTTACTCGGTCTTGGATAGAGTGCTAGATCAAAATACAGCAAAAGTGTCCCTCCGTTACTGCTTGGCCTAGCCCATGTAAGTTATACATGTACATGTAGTAAAGAGATAATGTTGATGCCAAGATTAAGAGTTCATAACAAATTCAAATCTTATTATTGATCCTCGTTTTGTGGCATTGGTTTTCTTCTGATGTCATTAAATATTAAAGGGACAAACCGGCTTTTTTGGGCTCGGAATAGACCCATACATGACTCTGAAAGTCTTTCCGAAATAGACTGAAGAGAACCTGAAAAGAAACCACCTAATTTGGCCCCTTTTGAGCATTTTCCATAAAACCAGAATCTGGTTCCGATAAATCACGTGTACTTGGAGTTAGTATTTTTTCTAGCCGTATGGCCGTGTGATACACAGTTTATTCTTGAAGTTTATTACTGCAGTACTGCATCAAATTCAGCTCGGATTGTTTTTCAAAATATTTATGAGTATTTGACAAAAGAGACTATTTATTAAGGTTATAAAACCAAGTTAAACATAACTCTGAAAAATCGAACATAAAATGTTGACACAAAGTCCGAGGAACCGAAGCGAGTTCCACCGTGGACAGTCTACCGGACAATGTGACATTTAGCCCCACGGTACACACACGTTGGGACCGGTACAGTGCCGTGGTTTGTGCAGCCAGACCGCCGGATGTGTTTCGTCATTAGGTGTTTTAGTCTGTACACCTACTCTGGCTCCACCCGGAACTACAGTTGTTCGTTCGTGAAGACAAACCATAAATCTCATCTCCTCTATATAGAAAATGGAAAAACCCGTCCGGGCTGTCCAGTGAAATCTTCAACCAAAAATTAGAGATATCCAAAGCAAAAAGCTGCCAAGTGAAAAGCGAATCGTTTCCGACAAAGTCGTGAGTCTCGCGCGATAGTGAACGGCTGGTAAAGCGTATAACTCGACTATTGACTGTTTTTATTAATTTAATTTTTCACAAGGACCATCAAAACATTATTGTCAAGGATGCTGTATCACTAAATTACGTAAACAGTAGGCCGATGTGTAGTTTTAAGTCCAGACATGCCCAAAATATGCTGGGCTGATTGATTGGCAGTTGATAACGTCAAATTAAAAATTGAAAATTAAAACATTGTACGAATGTCTAGAGTGTATAGTGTATGCAGCAGGCAGACTATATCATACCTCTGTACATTCTGTATTTCATTTGTCATGTATTGATAACATTATCATGATATGAGCTGTCCGTTAAAAATATGACAGTTTATAAATTGAATTGGGTAAATTCATTATGGTAATCGGAATTATGTAAATGAGTGTATACTCATCAGAAAACGAAATGCAAGTTTTTACTCCTACCGAAAGATAGAGGAGACTGGGAGATGTACATGTAATTTTGTTGGTGTATGACGTGTAGGACGCCTCTGTAAGAGCAGCTGAGGTAGTGTGCGCCACTCTTTCCGAATGTGTTTCCCCCGAGCTCTTTCACCGTGTTGGGCTGCATGGAACTTGGCTTTCTGAGAGCCCTTAACTGCAGGTTTCTCCCAGAAAAAGAAAATGTCAATTTTATTGCTGTGGGAATCACGTTATTCAAACAACTACTCTTGGACCTGGAGGAAATCACTGAAGCAGAACAGTCTCAAAAGCGATTCCAAAATGAATGGTTGATTACAAGCTTACTGTATTCAACAGACTTCTGTTCTAATCAAGAATTGATATTTTTACAAAATTCCATTTCTGTTTTGGATGAGTGTCATTATTGTGTTTGTCTTTTGTTTTGTTTTTTTATTTTTATAAAATGGTAATGTGTATTTCACCTTAGTGTTTTGGCATAAATTTACCATTTTGCAATATGATTTAATAAGTCGGGCATGGTAACGATTCACCAATGTACCGGTAGGCGTAGTTTGTACAATTGTTTCTGCCAATGACAAGCAGTATTGTGACATAATTCTAGAATGCATGGCTTGAAATGTGAGGTTTAAATAGACGCTTGGGTGTTGAGTTATAACATTTTGTGTCCAAAGTGGGTGACCGGTGGCAAAGGACTCTTTTTCAAACTGCAATGTTGGCATCTCTGGTAATGATTAAAACAGCACAGTCATCCGGTTTATTACACAAAATCTGATGGCCATTTTGGCAAACCACATTTTATTTTGTGCCTCTTTTGAAATAGGGTTGCGGTCAAGGACAGTTATGGCACTGAGCTGGGCCAGGCCCCTTGCTGAGAGTTATTACAGAGTTACATAGTTACAGGGTCAGGGTGCCTGTCATTTTGTGGTTTTTGTGCTTGGATTGGAATGAAAGAACCATGCCAAAATTGCCAGCCAGTTTGATCAATGGATGTGCACACAACAGGTGTACATGTACAAAACATAAATGTATGCCCTCTCCTGCCAAGTTCTTTGCAGGATGATTTCGGTTTCACTTTATTTGGAATTCATACACATATCTTGTTTCAGTTGAAAGTTGAGAGTAACGGGATTTGCAATGTCCCAAAAATTGAATCAGCCGCTTGACACGAAAAACCTTACTCATATGGAAGATACAGTAGTTGAGTCTTTTCACAGTAAAGGGGGCATTTTGGCAACACAGACCATATTTTCCAGAAAATACCTTTGTCCGGTCTCTAAATAAAAGAAATAAGTTTCAGTTTTTCTGAAGAGATAACTTAGACCCAAAAAGGGTTACAAATAGTGTGACAACATGCCTTTCTAAAAACCCCGGTTACGCTCGTAACCGGGACGGCCTGATCCGTCCCGGTTACGAGCATACATGTATATTGGAAATTTGTACTTGGGTTTTTTAGAAAGGCATGTTGTCACACTATTTGTAACCCTTTTTGGGCCTAAGTTATCTCTTCAGAACAACTTAAACTTATTTCTTTTATTTTGAGACCAGGGTAATTCCCAAAATTAGGGGTCCAAAATGTTTGGTGTCCCAGTTACGTATGACACTCTCTGCTTCAAAAATCAACCCTTATGCCACAAATTCTCAGTAATGGACTGTGGCCTGTGATTATAGGGGGCAGCATAATTGTTTTCAATATTTTGTTTTCTGATTCCTGAAAAATATTCAAAACAAAAGACCATAAAGGTTTATAATTTGTTCCATATATTGGATTTGGTGTCCCGTGTTACCTACATGTACGCCAATGAAAATTGGTTGTAGAATGAGTTTGTCACTGTGTGTCATGCATAAGTAGGTGCTTTGTGGTTCTATTGTTACATCATTTAAATAAGAAAACCTGCCCCCTGTCATGGCCGCCTGTGCAGAAGCTCTATTCGAAAAATCGGTTTAATTTTTAGTCGAATATTTAATATTCGATGCGCGAAAACAAAATTGCCATGAAAATAATTTATTTTGGCACAGCTCACAGGAAGTTACATTAGCCTATTTATTGCCGAATTCCCCGGCTCAAAAAAACAAAATCTGTGCTGAAACTATAGACTTTATGTTGTAACTTGCTATGTTGCAATCTTTCGCCCGAAGAGTTTTTCTCAAAATTATAGTTGGCCCTTGTACACTGGACTCGTGTGGCTGGATGCAAATACAGTATAGGCCTGTCTGCATTGGACGTTTTGGGGAAAAACTTACCGAGACGATGGGTACTTTTCCCATATTAAGTCCAATGCGGACAGCCCAGGACGTTTTCCTCTCAAGAACCTTTCCCGAGTCCAGCGGTTACTTTTCCTGGCCAACTGCTGCCCAGGAAAAGTTCCCAGGTAACTTTTCCCCCGACGAAAAAGTCCAATGCGGACACAGCGAGTCGGTAAAAGCGCTCTGGAAGCGTACATGTATGTCCGGACCATGAAGGTCAAACTGCGAAGGGACACTGCGCATGCTCTCCCACGGTCGAGGTAAAATGTTACTGTGTCAAAAGTCCAAATGCGGACAGCAGTAAAAATTTAGCCATTTTTCATTTTACCATTATCTCGGTAAAACGTCCAATGCGGACACGGCTTATGGCGTCAAAGGAAAAAGGACTTTCACTTCTTCCTAGTTGAAAAACTTGTTTGGTTTGGATTGGAAAAAGCACATACCGACTATTAATAAAATGCTATTCGAATGTTCGATGAACGATCGAATATTGACAACATATCAACATCCCTAACTTTTATGCATACCGGTATTTTGTTTACAGTTACAGTAAGTACCGGTACATGTAAATTTGACTTTGACTATTAATGTTAACTTCCCTCCTCCCCCGGTATTATGGAAATTTTATGTGGATTGTTGCAACATGCAGTCTGGAATGGATTACCGTACAGTACAAGCGATGTTCTTTTTTTTTTTCAATCTTTTTAGGACCAATGAGCACAATGTACATACCGTACCTGTGCGTGCCGTCAACCATGTGTAGTAGGCCTACCATAAAAAAAAACCCAGAATAATTGGCTGACTAAGTCTGTGTCGTGTCATCTGTATTTGGTACCATGGTTGGTCACGCTCTGTTTACCACATAAAAAAAACCCACTGTCTGCCGTTGTCAGTTTCTTTTCAGTGTCTGTACCTGTTTTTCTGCACCTGACAAACATTCTGTGCATGGCCATGCTAGCAAAGAACAGCCGTTAAAATATATAACAGGTGTAGTAACAGTTTGCCAGTAGTTGTACAAAACCAGGACTGGAGTGCTTCAACGAAAAGGCACGGGGTAGGTAGATCTTTTAGTCCAGTACTCCTCTGTTTTACTATTAAAGCTTTTTTTCTTCGTTATTGCGAGCTAAGCGGCAGTTGGTGGTTCAGATTATTTTTTTTTCTTTTTGTTAATCTGCCCACTGGCATTACAGGGTGGTGATTCATGCACTTGTAGGGCAAGTTGAAAGGCTGCTCTACAAATATGGCCGCTTTGTGTCGACAGAACGCAGCTCTGTGAGCCGATGGCCCAATTAAAGTTGTCGGTAGTTTGGGTGTGCCAAATGTTTGCTTCTATCCATACTGGCTTTTTTGAAGCACCTTTATAGTATACTACATGTAGCCAGATGTGACTGATGATGACTTACTTAGGCCGGTCTTACTCCGCTACCGGGCAGTGTCAATTTTCACGTCGGTTGTCAGACAAGTCGAATAAGGAAAGGACAAATACTGCCAGTTGCCTGACAGCCGCAGTGGGCCGCTGTTAGCCATTAAATGCACTTAGTTGCCTGACATGACATCGGCCTTGCCAGAGAGTCACAGATTTCTTACTTACAGTCCCAATGGAATCTAAGATGGCACAGTTTTGAGAGAGTTTACAACGAATGCTGAGAGATGCTTAAAGCATGTGTTCAAACACGGGACACTATTTCTGCTTTGACAAAGCGACACTTGTCGGATGTTTTACCCATTCATTTTACAGCAATATTGACTTACTTTGAGTTTGGGATATCAGTTTTGTTCCGAGTGGGCTATTACCTTGTGCTGAACACACACTTTGTACTGGGTCTGGTTATTTTCTGCAATCCACGAAAGGTTGTACAGTGCGTGCTGTATGCAAATGTACAGAGAGTTGAGGCAAAGATTGCATGTGGCATAGAAAGTACATGTACAGGCCTTGAAATAACCCACTTCACCACCACAAATTGCCATCTGTGCCCTATGCTTTTGTCGTGTTGCCCTTAAAATGTTCTAACACAAATTTTTCATTTACTCATTCAGGCTCCCTTTACGAAGAGAAAATTGCCGTGCCCTTTTGAAAATGAATTTCTAGGCCTGAAAGTACATGTACATGTAGGAAAGTAAAATTACCCTGTCGTTTAAGCCAGTCTTCAACTGTACAGAGTTCCCAAGATATTGTTTTTTTCAGTTTTTCTAAGACTATGATAAGCGAAGTGTAAGGTGGTTTTGTTTGGTTTCGTTTTTTTTAAAGGAAGGGACAACGCTTGTTTGAAGTTATCGACGAATATGTGACACGTCTCGAGTTTTTGAAACTACACTATTTTAATGAACCTTGGAAACACCACTGAAAATAATTATGCAAATTATTTACCTACAAAAGATGCATAATTAAATAACTGTATACATGTACCAAGTAACCTTTGCATTAATATTCTGAAAATTAATCTAGCGTATTGCTTATAAATTTGTTTGCTGGTCGACCCGCATAATTCATTATCAATTTCACGGTCCCCTTGGAAGTTATGAACTTCAAAGCCTGGCCTTCATAAAAATAAGGTCAACACATTGATCAAGATTATTCAGAAAAAGTTCCATCATCTCCCTAGTATTCAGATGATAAATAGAAGACACAGAAATGCTCTTTATGTTCGCAGGAAGGTTAAGACGGAACAGAACTTGTAATAACTATAACAGTTGTTCCCACACAATGGGCAAGTTCAAAATAACACTTTTCTTCGGGGACGGCGACAATAGACCGAGCGGTGGCCATATTGAGGGAAATGGAAATGCATGAAAAGAAATAAGGTCAGGGCTGAAAAGGAGGGGGAAAGCAATCCTATTATTGGCTTGATATGCGCTCCCTGGTGGTGGGGGGATTATAAGGAGTTTGCATTGAGCTCGAGGGGTGAGCCCAGGAGGGCAAAATTGAACTGAGTTGAGTTGGTCGTTGGAAAATGAAGAATGGATTTCTAGAGGGGCCTGATATTAACTGTGACCGTGCACTGTGTTCACTGTGCCCCAGGTGGATAGACCCCGGCTTTGTACCGTGCTGATTGCCAGCCGTCAATGAGCAGGCATTCCACTTTTGGTTTCACCATAGTTCCCAAGATTAAAGATATTGTTTGTATTCTGGGCCAATTTCAGAGATACTAACATTTCGATTGAGGCTTAAACTATATGATTTTCTTTTATGATCAGTATTGTGACATAATTGTAAAAGGCAAAGCTCCAAATGTGTGTTTTAAAAAAAAAGTTTACAAAGTCTAAATCTATACCGAGCAACATAACAAACATAAAAAAGTTGAATCTGTGAGTTGGAATTTTCAGCACATAGAAGCTGACAGTCATGTGTCATGTGTCATGAAGCTGTCGTGTGAATATTTCAATGTCAATTTAAATACAAAAGAAATTTTCGATATTTTATAAAACTTGCGTTTATTTTGTTGCTCGGAATCTCTCCTCTTTGTCAAAGCGATTTTTCCCCTAATGTTAACAGGATCTTTGACTAAGCAAAGAAACATCAAAGCATTTTTATTCACACTCATTTTTCACTTAAAATAGCCCCGAAGCATAGGCCTTTAATTTTATTGGGAGCTGCTCTCTCATTTTAGCAAGCAAAATTCCCCAGTGAAATTACATCAAGGCAGACACACCTTTCATTATCATGCCAATAGTGGCAGTTTCTTTTTTAGACCAGTTCTGGGAATAAAACCATTAAAACTAGTGGTCCTTTAAATTATTCTTTTGACAGACCATGTACATGTATGTACTTTGGGTTTAATTCAATTCAATAATGGTTTATTAAAAACATGCTTGGCAGTCAAAAACTGAATTATGCATGTTACATTATTATGATCATAAAAACTAATTAAATATAAAAACATTAGAATCAGGATGCACACATTAAGAAGACATAAAAACCAGGAAAAAATTAATTACAATAATTTAAAATGTTGACAATTTGCGGAAGTGCACTATTTGCAAACCGTTTTGTACGGCACACGTACTGATCATACTCTGAGTATATCTTAAATTAAAAGAATGTTTTCTTTGAGATTCAATTGAGAGAGCGAAATCATTGCAAATTTTGGGTGCGGGGCCAGAGAGGAGGGGTGCTTTTCAGCTGTGTTAGTTGGGGCTTGTTTCATGTAATTTGACAAAGTGACCTTTCTTAATCAATGTCGGTAGCAGCACTTTTATAGTACATGTACATGTACCAGTACCCGCAGCAGGACACTCATTTTTTCATTAATAAGCCGTGTTTGCATTGAATCTTTTTTTAATACCATGTCTGGAATTATCTTTGTAAAAAAGCTACCGTACGTGACCACTAAATGTACTAGGTGTTTCTATTGAGACTCATTTACGCATGTACTGGGTAATATAATACCGGGAGAAAACAGAAATTTGATCAGTACGAATAGCTCTTAAATTATTTTCCGGTAAATGGCGATGAAAATATTCCCCGGCAATTTTCCTTCTCGAGGAAGGAAAATGCCAGGGAATTTATAAATCCGATAAACGCCAATACAAAAACACCGCGGTTCTTTCAGTAAACGTGACTGCACACTGACTAATCTCATATACGGTAACCAAACTGTCGTGCCTCTCCGAATGTTACATGTATGTAAACAATATCCAAGGAGACATGTTCACTGCTAAAAACGGGAATTGCTGTTCTTGAATGCTTTGGAAATATCCATGTACGGTATAATGCACATTGTGAACAACACCCACGTACTGGGGCATGTATGTACGTGGGGAATTTAATGCAGTAGCAATGAGCCATGGATATTGGCAATCCAGTTTAGCTTCAGGCAGGGTGAAAAGTACTGTTACCCAAATGCCGACGACTACATTTCCTCCACCTCTCCTTCTCCTCTCCCCCGCCCCCCACTTCATCACCTTCCTGCAGGAGTATGTGAGCCTGTCTAATCTTGTCCTGGGGTGGATTGCAATAAAGAAAGTAAGGACATCCTAACCCCTAGGACGTCACAACTCTGACATCACTAAGACATCATAGATGAATTTGTCTTGCAATAAACATTTATGTATCCTAACTTGTGTCCTAGGACACATAAAATTCAAGACTCCTAATATGTGTCGTAAGTTGTGTCTTTAAAATTTCTTTTATATTTCCTGCTCAATTCTGAGAAAAAGAGCCCTGTGACTAGGATCAAACGATCGTTTTTGATAGTTTGTCTGTCTTACACTCAGTTTTCACTGAAAGGTGATTACGGTTCAAACTCGGCCTATGTTAATTACGACAAATTTTCTCAACGTTTTTAATGCCACTACCACGCGTATGTATGGCAGCAACGACCGGCAAGTAGAACATGTAAACTGCGCATGCGCGACGGTATACAAACACATCGGCTGCGATTGAAGCGCCGTTCACAACAGTAAAGACATACAAATGTTTATGTCTTAGCTAAGACGTCCTAACTTTTGGATATTGCAAGACATTTGATAATGTGTCGTAGCTAAGATGTCATCAATTCAGGTAGGACACATGTGTCTCAGACAGTTATATTGCAATCCACCCCTGGTCTCTTTTTTTTTTAGGACTTGAAATATCTACTAAACCGCTGGACCAAGTCCAGTAATTTAAACGTTGGTCTAGACCTATATGTACATTGTATGTTCCAGCGAGTTTTGTAATTTTTGTCTCTTTATTATAAAAGGCCTGCAGCCGATTTCACGAAAATTTTTAAGTCCAATGCGGACAGCCTTGGACGTTTTCCTTTCAGTAACTTTTCCCCAGCCCAGCGGATACTTTTTCTGGCCAACTGCTGCCCAGAAAAATTGACCAGGGGACTTTTACCGAGACTAAAAGTCCAAATGCGGACACAGCGAGTCGGTAAAAGCACTCTGGAAGCGTACGTCCGGGCCGTGAAAAGTCAAACTGCGAAGGAACACTGCGCATGCTCTCTCATGGTCTCGGTAAAATTTTACTGTGTCAAAAAGTTCAAATACAGACAGCAGTAAAATTTACCACTTTTCATTTTACCATCGTCTTGATAAAACCTTTAAAAAAAAGTCCAATGCGGACACAGCTTTACATGTATTATGCACACGTGTATGCTACATTACACATGTAGCTTTCTCATCATAGCAATATAAAATGGAGGTGTCCCTCCCCTCACCTCGATAATGGAACAATCCAGCCAAAAGTGCACTTGAACCATCAGCTCAATCAATCAATCTTGCAAAGCCCTGCCTTTGAATTTAGGCTTAGGCCATTAACAAATTAAGCCTTGGTTATGGACTTCAGTCTCGGGCACAACTTGTAAGTGGGGTGTTATTTTTTTTACTCGCCAGCAAGCATGTATGTTGGTTAAATGTTCCATGATCTATTGGATAAAAAATTGGCAGAATGGATGGATTTTGGGCCTATAATGTGTAGTAGTGTGTAGAGTTCTACCGACCTGCTTAAATTTTTTATGTGCACAGCTGCAGTTGCCAACAATAATCTAATACATACATGTACAATACATAAGTACATGTATACATGTACATGTACATTAAGCAGTGGAACATTCATTAGGCCCAACATGTTAATGTAGATCATTTTATTTTAAAAATAATTTTATTTATAATATACCTACATGTAAGACATGTAGGTATTTATCAAGGCAACGTCACGTGGGTGATCCTATATGATAAAAAGCGTGTTTTTGTTGGCATTCATAAATATACCTTAGACAGTTTACGCATCCTTATTGGCTGAGAGCACTTCACGTGGTCGGTCTTAAATGTACAATAAAAACCGGCTGGCCAGTCAACACTTTCGTGCCCGTGCCCTAATCGGCGCGTATGGAACACGCACTCACACAGTCTCTCTCCACCCCCCCCCTCCCCCTCCCCCCCCCCTCCCCCCCCCCCCCCCCCCTCCCCCCCCCCCTCCCTCCCCCCTCCCCTCCCCCCCCCCCCTCCCCCCCCCCACCCCCCCATACACTATGCGGACTTTTTTCTTCGCGTGTACTATAGACAATTTGACAGAAAATCCTTTTTTTTCTCAATCAAAACGCAGGATTTGTCCTTTTTTTTAAAAACTCCCCCTTCCCTTATCCTTTTTTAAATGCTAAGACAACTCATCTGCGGACCTGGCAAGTCCACACAGTTACAGTTCTAGTTTATGAGGACCTCTTTTGTCCGAAAGTTCGCATGGTGTATGTAATGCTCGTACACACACAGTACCAGTACCCAGTCGTGTGCGTGCGCGGACAACACGCCTGCATTATGCGTAATGCGCGCGATCGAACAAAAACAACTAGACGCACAGCTAGCAGTTTGAACGAACGCGATATGCGATGCTTTCAAAAATACTGCAGCTCAGGCCATTATCACTCGTCCAGGCCCCTAGCCGGTTTTAAACGTATGTTTAGGACTGGCCAAAGTCACTTTTATTCCCTTATTAAACGGTTTTTCCGATGCGGTGTGCAACGTCTTTAACCGTTATCCAGCCAGGTACTCACCGGCAAATTAAAACCATTGAAAGCTGTTTTTACTGGAAGTATACCATTTCCAAAGCGTTTCCAAAACAGTTATTAGGCTCGGTAGAAACACTCGTGACTGGCTTTAAACACTTTTTAGGGCATGTTCACAAACGTGCCTTTGGTCATAACTAAACTAAAACGTGAACGCATTTCAAAAGTTGCCGAGTCTTGAGTAATGCCGATTTACAATGTAAGAAGTTGACAGTCACTCAAAATGTAGGTGCTTTTCCACTATTTTTGTGAACGCAAATTTCAAAGTTGACCTGGGGCCGATTTCACTAACGCTTTGCGATGATCGCTAATGCCCAAATCAATCGCTAAACTCGAAATCCATCGCAACTTTGCGATCAACTTCGAAGAGCAATTTCACAAAAACTTAGCTATGGCGTTGGCCATCGCTAGTTGTTATTTAGCGATGAATATTTAGCGACGACTAATTTGTCATCGTAAATGGAAACATTCATCGCTAAAATAAAATTTTGCGCCATTTGTTTAGTATTTTGAAGGTTTGGTGATTTTTAGTGTGTTGTACAAAACAACGCAAGAGCATTACCGAGAGAGAGGGTTTTCAGGGACAGGACAAATTCTTTGGATTCATACAATGACAAAAAGATGCACAAATATTATCGGTTTACGCGGAATGGTGTCATCAGAATCATTGACATTTTAGAGCCACATCTCCGCCCTTCAACTCTTAGGAGCCATGCAATAGATGCAACCGTTCAAGTATTAAGCTCTCGGGATGCTTCTATTCCACAACATCCGAGCATCATGGCATATCTGTCGCTAGATAGAGTGTCTACGCTGCAGAATCGTGCATCAAGTCACCGAATTTCTGGTTGTTTACGCGTTACTAAGCGATCGTCCTCGTCCAATAAATGTATTTATAATTAATACTCATCGCTATTGCGACGGCTTTAGTGAAATGCAAAATCCATCGCCATTGCAATAACGATGGATTTGAATTTAGCGATCATTCTAACGATGATCGCAAAATATTGTGTTAGTGAAATCGGCCCCAGGTCATGACCGGTTGTGACTATCCATGTGTGGACACACGCCGAGTCCACTTTGTTCGAATGAAACGAAACATGCGTGCCCAAACGCAACTTGGATGCTGCACTTGACATCTACAGATATTTTTTTTATTTTTTATTATAAAATTCATTTTTGTTTTCATTTCTGGTCCATTGCAGGGTCTCACTTTTTATTCCATTTCTCAACCAAACAAAAGTGTAAAAAGAACTGACATAGTAGGAATATTAGGGCCTATCGTTTCAATTTGTTTTTGCTGAATTTATAGATGGAGTACCGTACATACCGGTATTTTGTACGTTTATAAATTATGACAATGTTATTTTGCCTGTACATGTAAATCTACATACACCTCTATCTGATACACCTCTATCAAGAACCTACTTGAAACTTAGTACATGTACGTAGAAATCAGCTTGTAAAATGACAACTCACGCACTGTTCACTTTTCATTACTCAGCTTTCTCTTACAGATTTCACCAGCAGGCCCTACTCAGTGAATTTTGAACAGTTTTCAATTTATACCCCGGGGCAAAAATTCATCAAAGTCAAAGGAACTGGTTTTTATTTTATTTGGGGAGGGTTGTGTTTAAGAAAAAATAGAGGCCATGGGGCTTACATATCCCAACATGTGTGTTCTGACTCAGCCTGTCACACTCTGCTAGTGTATATTGATATGCAAATGAGTCCCCTTGGCCCTTGGCCACGATTGGTTGCAGCCGGTTGCAGCTGACCTGATCGCGACCCCTGGAGTCAGAATCCTGAAGGTAGCTGCGTGTGGTATTAATTCTGTGTAGAGTGTGTCACTGTGCTGAGCCGAGCCCGAGTGTGTTGTGTATGTAAGCTGGTGATGGACTTTATTTCGAACGTGTTATGTCTGTATATGGACGGGATCCATTTCTGTATTGCACTGTGCATGTGCAGTGAATGCCCCGCTGTGTAGGGACTGAACCCCATGTGGTGTTGACGGCAGTTGACATGAGTGGAACTGCTCTTGGGCATTGCCAGATAAGTTGATCCACTTAAGAATTGGGCACACTGAACAGCCTGAAGCCAAACCGCCTTTGGTACATTGTATTCCCATGGTACATCCATGAGCCTACTGAATGAGCAGACTGTTTAGGAAGACTCTCCATAGTCTTCATGTGTCAAGTTAATGCTCTGCGCATGTTAGTCAGCTGTTGAGATTCATAAAGTCCTACATTACACCCAGGATAACAAGCTGGGTACCAGACCAATTTGACAGGAGCGCCAGTGCTTCGGCATCATGCTGTGGATATCTCCCTAAGCCAAACCTCTGACATTTCATCTGCAGCAGTGCGCCGACCTTGGCCTTGAACCAGTGGTACACCTTGTCAGTTTGTTAGAAGAAAACAACAGTTGGTAAGTCTTTGAATGTCACACAGTCACGAGGAGACTCGAGCCCATACTACCATCCATCTCATCGTGAATTCATCCTGCAAGTCTTGAGTTATTGTCTTCATTCTATTGAGTTGAGCCAATTTGGCCCCTTCACCACACATCCATTGTTCACCTTTCCACCTCAGTCATATCCAGCGGTGCAAACAGGTCAACGTCCTCTATCCCCTGTTCTCTCATTTTTCATTCACTGCCACAACATCGTCGGACAAGATCGATCACAGACGTGTGCACAGTCGTATTGGTAGTCTGAGTTGTTGTCCTCTTCAAAACACATCATCACCAACCACAAGCATTTTGGCCATCCATCACATCGGCGAAACCTCATTGCATCACCCATGGTTGAATCAATGCGGGTGCAAACTCCAGCTGTTTAGATCAGTTCATGCACGGTGAATGTTTCTGAACGAATGCATGTATGTTCCAAAGACAAGTTGGTACAATTTTCTTTCGATCAATTATACAATTGATTACAAGAAATTGAAAGAGTGTACACGTAACGCATCAAAAGCGTGTCTTCATCGGTGAGAAAAGAATTCCGGACAACACTTCACTTGCCCGAGGTAGTTAAGGCAGGCTCTTCAACTTGACAAGCCGAGCTTGTCTCTGACATCGAAAAAACCCATCCTGAATGTCACTGTTCAACTTATCGACCAGAGTATTAATATGCAACACTGACATTGACTTACAAAACTGGAGGGTATATAAAGCCGTGCTAAAACAGCGCTTGGCACAGATTTCGTGACTGTGGTCATGTTTGCAGTGTGAACCAGATACCTGCCCCTGGAGCACCAACTAATTATCTCTGGAGGTGGCCTCTTCTTGAACGATTACCTCGAATTGCCCACGGGCCAAAGACGCATTTACAGAGCACCTGGGCATTGTTCAGACACACTGCTGTGGCAGACCTCATAGTGTGGCCATTTTATTCGGAGTTGAGCTGTAGAAGGAATACATCATATCTAAGACACTAGGGGGAAAAAGACATTTTAATAAGTGTAGGTGAAGGGCTTTACCGTGAGTGTTTGTTTGATGTTTAGAAGCACACTGTGGAGTAGCAACAATTCTACAGAGTGTTGTAAACAGAGATGTGAAATGCCAAAGGCTAGAGCTATATCTAGAGCAAGTTGCAGCCGTATTTTGGGAGTTTCAGGAGAAAAGGACTGAATCACATTTGCTGTTTAATGTGATGCAGGACACGTTTCATCAGTCAAGAAAAGTCTGATTTTTTTTTTACGTTTTCTACACTTGGGCCAACCACCCTCCCTAGCTGAAGCTGATTTGTATTGAGAGGCTCTACAATCTGAAAAAGACGGTTGTTGAAACAAACGGTAGTAATCTGCAGACTGAATAAGGACAGATGCCAATCTGCTAAACCTGAGAGCATAACAAACGCTATGTTGGCCTCTACTTCACTGACACAGCACATTAAGGGCCTAGCGATTGTACGCTCTGGTGGCAAAGCTGTCCCCGTAGCAATGGAGTACTCGATGCCCGCGTACATGCGTAGCGGAGGGCCGGCCAGTGGTGCGAGCTCCAGCAGTGATGAATACGCGCAAGACATGGACACATTCGATCCTACATGTAGCAACGGTAAGTCAAGAAAATTAGACTTTGAAAAGGCATTAAACCTTGAGTGTTCCATTTCCGAGTAACCCCAAGGAGTAGCTAACCAGTGTGAAGTATACTTGGTTAGATTGCAAAGACAGTCTGACAGTGAATATATCACATGCATGCATAGGTGTAAAATTGTGTCATTTCTTTCAGGGTTTGTGGGACAATATGTACATGAGTTTTTCCACAGTAAAGGGGGCATTTTGGCAACACAGACCATATTTTTCAGAAAATACCTTTGTCTGGTCTCAAAATAAAAGAAATAAGTTTCAGTTGTTCTGAAGAGATAACTTAGGCCCAAAAAGGGTTACAAATAGTGTGACAACATGCCTTTCTAAAAACCCTGTGTACAAATTTTCAGTATACGCTCGTAACTGGGACGGCCTAAAATGTAAGTGTTCATCCCGGTTACGAGCGTATATTGGAAATTTGTACATAGGGTTTTTAGAAAGGCATGTTGTTACACTATTTGTAACCCTTTTTGGGACTATGTTATCTCTTCAGAACAACTGAAACTAAATGTATTTCTTTTATTTTGAGAACAGACAAAGGTATTTTCTGGAAAATATGGTCTGTGTTGCCAAAATGCCCCCTTTATCGTGGAAAGACCCACATGTAGTTAAATCATGATGTTGGCTTCTCTCTCCAAAATCCATCTATCTATATGTGTCATTCTTTGCATCTTCACAATGCTGCCATTTTAGTTCCATGCATGTTTACTTGTTAGTGGGAATTCCTGCAAGGGGCCTTTTCTTTGGTCCGTTTTTTATCCGTTTTGCATTTTTCATCTGTTTGCGTCTGAATCCCTCCATTTACTGATACAGACGGACGAGCACAGCGCAAACGCAATGCACACAAAATGGATGAAAAATGGACCTAATGACAGACCCCTGTAGGCTGTTCAACCTATTCATATTAGACAATTAATATTCTCTACACAGCACAGAAAACGTTCCTTTTCAAGTAGTTTTCTTCAAATTAGCTTCAGAAGAATTGCTTTAACAACAGTCTTAAGCCCTGTCTGCACTGGATTTTTTTGATAAAGCTCACCGGGACAATGGGTACTTTACCCATTTTTATTCCAATGCGGACAACCTGGGACGTTTTCCTCTCAGTAACTTTTCCGAGTTCAGCGGTTACTTTTCCTCGCCAACTGCTGCCCAGGAAAATCGACCAGGTAATTTTTCCCGATAAGTCCAGTGCGAACGCGACGAGTCGGTAAAAGTGGCTCTGGAAAGCGAACATAATGTGTATGTTGTGCGCGAGGTCATGCTGCAACAACACGCATGCACGCATGCCTGAGTGCATGGAAACACGGGATACCACGCATGCATGCACTTTCATGTTTCGCGATGCGGCGCATGTGTCCAGTTTCCAGTGAATTTCCTTCCTCTTTTTGGTCGCAATCGTGGCAGATATTATTATTGATACAGTCGGATGTTTGAATTGCTGCTATCGCCAGACTAAAGAAAGCACGACAACGCATTATATTGCCAGCTTGGTTACCTCTCCCACGGTCTCGCTAAAGGGTTCCCGTGTCAAATAAATCCAAATGCGGACAGTGGTCAGATTTGACCATTTTCCATTTTACCATCCTCTTGGTAAAACTGTCCAAAAAAGAAGTCCAGTGCAGACATGGCCTCAGTATTAAAAAGTAACTGTCATACTGCTCTACAGTGATGTAAAATTTACCTTGTAAATTGTTTTTAAAAATAGATCTAGCTTCCACTGTAAAATTTATCTGGTGGAACATAAAACTAAATGGTTGGCAGTTGACACTTTTTTATTGGTTGTCCATGGTAAAAATCCATGCTGACATGACCAGATTAGAAGAAAAAAACGGATTTTGTTCCAACCTAACAATCATACAAAATGCCTGCCCAAAATACTATCCTTGGGAAGAAAACGGGAAATTTGCAATCTCCAATCTGGATGTGGAAGCAAAAGGGTTGATGTAATCACTGCTTTATGTAACCGGATAAATTAGTTTACTAAACCTCGGTGGATTTTTTACAATATCCCTGGAAATACGGATTGAGGGTGCGAACTTTCAGAATGGTAGGCCTAATGAGAAAAATATTACACCAATCTCAACACCAATGGGGGTGTCAAAAATGTGATCTGGTCATGCTCTTTTAAAGCGTTATTTGTGTCTTTCTAATTCTCTGGTCTATAACCCCTTTTTGGCAATTGACATATTTTCATACAAGCGCTTTCATTTTCTCTCAAAATAGAAGAACTTGTTTTATGAAACTTAAAACCCCCAAAGGGTAGCATGCATTAAAAACCCACATGTACATTGAAAGGGCAGACACTTGTGTGACATCGTTGTCTATAGACCTTTATCACGGTGCATCCATCTTCGTCTTGTTCCCCATAGTATGTGTCGCGCACGATCAGTGCGTCTGTGCTACCGCGTGATAGCACGTGTAATCTTCCATTGAGAATCACTGTTCACGCTGCGCGCTCTCTTGATCGCGCAACGCCTGTGCCATTGTGATCCACACAATGAAGAGTTTTAAAACGGGACCAAACTATTTTTTTCTGCAAGCCTCGCTTTGGTTACGTTCATTTTAATAGGAGAAAAGGGAAGATGACCGCACCGTGATAAAGGTCTATTTATAACTGTTTTTCAATTTTTCAGTTAATGATAGCTGATGTTCTATACCAATTTTTTTTAAATTGACCTTTAGCTTTTCCCAGTACAATGTACCACCAAAAACATACAAGACTACACACACGTTATTAGACTTTCCTCGTTAGCATATATTCCTTGAATTCATAGTCATACGAACAAAACGTCTTTAGTCCCAATTCCACCCCTAATTGCTGTTTCTTTTATTCCATCTATCCTTTTGCATCATATCCTAACCACATGCGGTTTCATACAGTGACCTTGAGTACACCCTTAAAACTCCCCCACATTGTGTCTGACCATACACCCCACTTACTAAATCACAACACTACCTCACTCCGTATTTCCCAAGCTTTATAAAAAGAAAAGAAAAAATTCTAATCACACTGCCCCAGAACGAGTAAATAGCAAAAGTGTTGTTCACATAGTGCTATTTTTCCCTCCTCTTTATTCTTCTACCGCTGTGACCGTGCATAGGGGTAGAGCTTGCGGATTACTTCCGCGCGACAGGCCCTGAATTGAAATTGGCCTTTTTTTTTTCATCATTGCCCCCTGATGGCTTTAGACAGAACTAGAATGCCATTGTGGCCCGATATTTGTATGGGACTTCAACAAAAAAGGGGAGGAAAGAAAAGACGGGTGGGGACAAAGCCGGGGTTTTAAGGAAATCCAAGTTTATCGTATTACATATAAACATGTTGGGCCCGTTGTGTGCAGCTTGTACCGCGTTAACTTCCACGTGGGCCTCTGAAAATGCACTATTTCCTTAGGGTTTTGACCTGTTTACACTGGCAAACATGCATACTTGGACTGAATGTTGAAATACACACTGTGAGTAGGCAGTCATTATTCTCTCTTGTGTGCAATTTAAGCACTTCCTAGTTAGCCGCATGTTTCTGAAAGAAACAATTTCTTTATTGAATTTTATACATGATTGGTAAACTGTTACAAATAGTTTTATCCCCCTGTGTGATTGAAGATATGCATGATTAAAACCAACCTGAGCAAAAACCAGCTCCGTACTTCGTCTAACTTTTGAGAAAACAGTCAAAAAAGGGTTTGCAGTCATTTCGCCCCAAAACCACTTCGCCCTGAACCACGGAGTGGTTTTAAGGCGAAGTGGCATTTGGGCAAAGTGGCATTTGGGCGATGTAGTGTTTGGACGAAGTGATTTGGGGCGAAATGGTTTTGGGGCGAATTGAATTTTCGTCTCATGAGACAAAAACTAATTGTTTTACTCATTTCTCAAAGATTATAGCACTTCAGACAAAACCATTTCAGGGGAAGTTTTCTACGGTCATCATGTTTATACATGTATTGTGTAAGTTAGGCGTAAATCTGAACATTTCTGATTTTCGAGATTACCAATGATGTACATGTATACTGCCTTTAAATTCCATTTGCACCTTCCAGTATGCATACATTTTTCTGTTAAAAGCCTAGTGGTAAGTGAAAATAATATAGGTTTACACCTACATGTACATTTGAAATTAAAGATAAAATTAGAGCATCAGTGTCCCTACAATGTTCACTAACCTTTTTTTTTTTTTAAATCCCCCATCCATTACTAGTTTGTGATTCTTGCTCAAGACCGGCGCAAAAGGGAGGCAGGAAACAAAAACGTTTTTCTCGTGACTTTGACATTCTATGTTACCCCAAAACAGAAAACAACGTTTCGCGAAAACGTTTCTCGAAACAAACGGTACTTGTTCCGTGAAACATGTTTTCATTGAAACAGACGTTTCGGTCTACTGTCTGCCGTACTTGTTTCGATACTGGGGCCAATTTCATAAAACATGTTACGCTTAATCAAAAATTTTGGATTAAGTATAGCACGAATTCATGGGCCTATTTCATAAAGCTTGTTGTTCTAAGCGCGCGAGTGCGCGCGCAACGCTGTCGTCTGTTTTGTTCGAACGCGTTCATCGTCTGCTTTACTTGTGTCAACGTACATGTACATTCATCGGTAATGTTTTCATTTTTGAATGATTATCACTCCCACAAAAAAACCTTGTCTGTCGCTGGCAATGTGTCTCGTATTTTGCCGAAAATAGCGAAGAAAAAAGATGGCGTCGCGTTAGCAAAACAAAATGGTAGGTTAGCATGCTGTTTGGTTTGCTAGTGCTTAAACAGTTTTATGAAATGGAGAGAGGGCTGCTTAATCAAAAATCGGGTGCTAACATGTTTTATGAAATTGGCCCCTGGAGAAACGATGACTTAGCGATGACCAATCATCGATCGTATTCTGGATTACGTGGTATCAAGATACCATGTGACTGTACTGCTTTATTGTCGCCACTGGTGGCGCTGTATCCGTTTCGGTGGCATTTTTGTTTCGTTGTGTGGCATTTCTGATTTTCATTTGCGGGATGGATACACTGAAATGCGGAATGGGGGTAAGCCAATTTGTTTTGTGTTTCGTGTTTTTTGCTTCCCGTTTGCGCCGGGTTTCAGATAACACAAACTTTGCCTGTGTGCATTTTCAGTTGTTTTCCTCCTACGTGTTTCCCGGTTGCACAGATTCTATCAGTTCTCATGTTCCACAATACAAGTACAGTACATGTACATTATACATAGTCTACAAAAGAAAAGCAAAAAGACTATTTGGTAAATGCCATAGGTGCAAACCATTTGCAGCAATTACAACCGCCTAACTCTAATCATATAACTTCCAGTTGTTTGCTCCAGAAATTCACTCGTAAATTCGGTTTTGTCGCTGTCTCATCTTGATGTCTTCTCTCGACTGTTTTATCGCCTCCCCTTTACCATTCCGTCTCTCCTCTGCTCACTGGGGTGCCCAATAATAATATTATCGTCCTATGACATCAATGTTTGTCCCCGAGCCCGCCGTTTCCTGAATAATGCCGCCGTGCTTGATCGGCATGGCATGAAAGCCTTGGACAGGGAGAACTGCAGCCATTATCGGGTTGAATGGAACGCGCCCGAGTTCATTCCATAGAAATGCCACTGATTTAATTACGCCGATCGAATCACTGAACTATTTTCCTTCCCTTTGCCAATGCTAGTGCTTACCACACCCCACCGAGCTGTATTTAGTCTCTGTTCATCAGTGTTTCCTGTGTTTGATTACTTTAATATTAAAGACAGAAATTGCTGATGTTTTTGCCAGAACAACAATCTTATTTTAGAATCGGTAGCAGCATTTCACAGTACCAATAAATATTTAGGACCTATTACTATTGGTACATATACATACTATATGTATTTGTAATTTTTTTTCCCTTCTTTTTAAAACCAATTCAATGACTGACGTAAACTAATTCCAAAAAAGTTCAGTTCCACTAATTTAGTAGATTGTTCTTAGAAAGCTTAAAATCCTTGCATGTTTTATGCACTCATTGACTTTATATTCTTTTTGAAAGGACAGAAAACATTTCAAAAATTCCAACATTTTAATCGACCACTTGACTAAAAAAACCTTACTCAAATGAAAGATACATGTAGAAGAGTCTTTCCACAAAGGTATTTCCTCGAAAATATGGTCTGTGTTGCCAAAATGCCCCCTTTACTGTGGAAAGACCCAAAAGTGCTTTCAACTGTCCAATATACATGTACATGTAATGATTCCCAAGTATCTTTTTGTGAGAAAACGGTAATTGGAGATACATTTTTTTTAAGGGTATCCTCGTGTGAAAGAAACTAGGCAGACTACCATGATATTACATGTACATGGCCCCGTTTTCTGTGCAGTACATGTATAGACCATTCCCAGGACGCCTTCCCTGTACACGTCGGCCATAGCTGGGACGCAGTTTTTCCCAGGGCATGGACTGTGCATTTTGCATAGTTGTTAAATCGAACAGCGCGCTTCCATGACGCACGCAACGCGCTCTTCACACATACGGTACAAATTCACACTGAGCAGTGTGGACGGTATTTTGAGTGAAACGATGCACTGAAAATCACTTAATTATGAAAACACTTTACGTCTAAGCTAATTTTGTGGAAGGAATTTGGGGTGAAACAACGCACCGAAAAGCCACAGAATTAGCTTGGACATGTTTAAAGGAAAGTGTCTTCATAATTTAGTGATTTCAATGCATCGTTTCACTCAAAATTCTCTCCACATCGCCTTTTCTTAAAGCGACGCATGTCGCAGTTACGCGCACGCGAAAAGCTTAGTGTAAATTCACCATTACAACAAACTCGCAAATTGTTCGAAGTGACGATACAATGAGCATCATCACATAACCCATGTAGTTCATTCACTGACCGCGTCACAGCAATGGCGGACATGCAGGGAAGGTTTCCATGGGAATGGTCTATAACCACATGCATTAAAAATAAGACGTCGTCTTCATACAATTTTCTGAAAGCGTGGTTTTTTCCAGTTGCGTATGGTTTTGTGAACTCAACTGCAGGGACAACGGAGGCCATGACCTCTGAAGTCATTGTTCTTGCACATACTACGTGTCCAAAAAATGGAAGTTTATTATTCTAAATAACTTTATCATGATGACAGGATGACATTTAAAAGCCATACGAAAAAACAGTTAAAATTTTCCAATGTGGCGTGACCTTCCGTTTGAGAGAAGTTCAATGTACAAAGATACATGTAACCTTGCCCTTCTGCTGGTACGTGTATGTACTGTACATGAACTTGATTTCCAGCAGTGTCGCCAAACTATTGTATTTTTACTCATTTTACTCATCACAATAATGGCTAATGGCCTATATGGCAATCCCCTTACCTCATATGGACGTTAAATTGTATGCAAATGCAATATCTAGCTCTTTGGTGTTGCACTTATAATCAAGATAATACAGATAGAACTCAAATTTCAGGCTTGAATATGACACCTGCAGTGTGCGCATATCCTGGCTATTGCACAGTGTGTGTGTGTGTACCAAGTGGCATTATGTTCCATTCAGAAAATCATGTCTGGGACTAAATTACACTCCTACCACCTGCCTATAGATGACTTTAGGAAGTGCCGCTCTGCATTGTGTGCGTTTCATCTATAGGTGCTATTGTTGTGGGTGATTGAGACGAGAATTTAAAATGAAATAGAATCACTTTTACAAAATCACTTTTTGTTCATGTACGTTGTAGGTCCTACATGTATGTGGAGGGAACACATGCAGAACTGTTTGAGAATGAGCGTTGAAATTTTTGATTTTCCATTGGTTAATTTTTTTTTATCAGAAATGGTTTTAAACGAAATGATACATTGCATGTACTGTAAAATGCGTATTGATGTCATTTACAATAGAGAGGTTTCGCAAGCACACGGATACGGGTAAGCATACGTTAAGCTTTCCATAACTGTTAGGGGGGTGGGGGAGGGGGCAGAGGAGGTGGGGTGGGGAATCATTGTAAACTTGATCTCGTAGCATTTATTGTGAGGCTGAAGCCGTGTCCGTATTGGACTAATTTTGGTAAAACCTACGGAGATCTCCGTAATTTTTACAAAATGTAATTTTGCTGTAATTTTTACAGAGTCAAGCCGAGTCGCAGAAGAATTACATATGTGTACATTGTAGATTTTACACCACTGGAAAGTCCCGTGCGGACAGGCATTGTAATGTAAAACCAATAGAAAACACGTTGTGGTCATGTAACTTCTCTGTGGACCTGAATGATGAGGTGACATGTTTCATCTCGGTTTTACGTGGCGGAGAACATTCTGTGAGCCAAAAGAAATTACATGTACAGATGCATGGAAGAATAACAACGATGGAATGTTAACAATGACTCGCAGAAACTTACAAAAATTAGTCCAATGCGGACACGGCTTAAGACCTGTTTCTACTGAGCAAATTCTCCGTCTTTTCTGGTATTAGGCTTCAATAGAAACACACCTCGAGTAGGAAAGGGTGCATTACAAATTTAATTGGAGCACAAAGTTCACTCGTTTGGAGTGCATATGGCGAAAGGGCACTGGTGAGTAAAACCCGTAGGAAGCGACTGACGGTTTGTGCATACGCGCTAGATATCAGTAGGGTTCATTCAAAATTAATGTTCATCACTGTGACCTTGCCCACTTTTGCGACATGAAAACTCTCTTCATAAAACTGGGAGCTACATTAAATGGTAATAGGCCTATTATCAAAGGATACCAAAAAAAACACATATAGAATGCGTTATTGAGCTGTAAAATGTGACTGCAATGGTGTGAAATATTTAAGGATACACAATTGCTAAAGGCCTGGTCACACATGCGCGTCAAGCGTTGCGTGTCAAGTATGGCGTGCAAAGTTAAGAGAAATTTCTATTTTTTGATGCAGGCATTAGAGAGATTGAAAATGGCTTAGCCATGTGATGTTGCATTACTTGATATTGGCAGACACTGTCCCTCCATGTTGGCTCATGAAGGCATGGTACCCGGTACATGAGAAAGCGAGTGACCGACCAAAATGTTCAAGAATGCAAAATGAGAGACTTATACATTAATTTTAACTTGGTTCACGAAAAACATTTTGAGAATGTTTTTAAATTAAACCGTGTCTGCAGTGGACTTATTTTTTGGGAGGTTTTACCGAGACGAGGGTAAAATGAAAAATGGCTAAATTTTACTGCTGTCCGCATTTGGATATTTTGACACAGTAAAATTTTACCGAGACTGTGGGAGAGCAATGCGCAGTGTCCCTTTGCAGTTTGACCTTCACGGCCCAGACATACGCTTCCAGAGCGCTTTTACCGACTCGCTGTGTCCGCATTGGACTTTTCGTCTCGGGAAAAGTTCCCTGGTCAATTTTCCTGGGCAGAAGTTGGCCAGGAAAATTAACCGCTGGACTCGGGAAAAGTTACTGAGAAGGAAAATGTCCTAGGCTGACTTAAAATGGGAAAAGTACCCATCGTCTCGGTATTAAAGTTTTCCCAAAAAAGTCCAATGCGGACAGGCCTTTAGTGAAAAGCCATGGGTTTTGTACCAACTGCCATCCACAGCTCGAATTTCTGAACTTTCTGTCGGGGAAAAAGCCATAAATAATACCCCAAGCACATTCAACAGATGCACTGTCTTTGGAATTTCTCCTCCCCTCCCCAATAAAATAAAAGGGCCTTCAAATTAGAAATTCCCAGCAGTACTTTCCAAAAAGTATTTCAGATATTCTTAAATATGGACCATCCCCAAGGCATGGCTTAAGGCACCTCATGCTCTCGTTTTTGACACCCCTGGGGGCTGCCTAATGCATTGGTCTTGAATGGTTTAGAGTCTGGGAATTTAAAGGGTGGATTTTTTTGCTCTATAAGGTCGTGACCTTTTGCTGTGACCCTGCAGCGGTTTGCTGACGGATGTGTTCATATATCTTCTTTTCCCTGTGATTTGCAGAATTCCAGTAGACTGTTTTTCCCGCCCATATTTTGCTTTGCTTTTTCTTTCTTTTTCCCGCCCATTTTTTCTTATAAAAGTAGAACTTGAAGTACATGTACATGTACCGAATTTTGTGGAGTGCCTGCAGACGTTTTATTGCATTTCACTTGAATTACTTTGTTTATGATTAGACAATTGTATCTGCATGACAGACACACATTGTAACAGGAATAGGTGAAAACAGTCATTTGGAGAAAAACAAATTCCAAATTTGACAGGATACCAATATCCCTTACAGCAGGAATACACATAGCTGGCTTTTTGGATCAATTTTTAAATGTCTTGTAATAAAACTGCTCAACATCTTTTGCAATTCTTCAAGAAAAAGTGTTGACTGCACTTTTATCTCCACCCCAAAGATATCATTGACACCCTCATTTCAAGATTGTTTTGAAGAAAACTTGAGAGATGAAATAAAAATATTTGGGGAGTGGCAGACTTCCAACAGTCCAGTGGCACTTTTGCCAAGCTTGAATTTTCCAGACAGCCACATCAACTTTTACCATGGACCTTGTCAACAATAATAGGTCCTTGGGATTTTGCAGACAGCCTTGTCATGTCATAATTGTCTGTTCCTGTAGACCAAAAACATTTATAAAAAAAAAAGAATTGGGGAGTGCCAGTTACACCGCGTTTACACTCGAATCGGCAAAGGTGGATACAGATCCAGCATTTTTATTGCGACCACAAAACTGAACATTTGCCGCGTTTACACTACACCCCAAATCGCTTCAACTCGCTTCAGAAACCGCAAAAGTCACCACTAAATTTAACTGCAGCGCATGCGTGAGCTGTTAGGTGTTGCTGCACTAGTGCCAGATTGGTCAATTAAATCTACTACACTGCGGGCACCGCCCCAAGGACACTTAAATTGCCGAATCTGTATTCGGGTAGCGTTTACACTACAAGCGACCTTGACGATTGCGGGGTTGAACCCCGCAATTGCGGGGTTCAACCCTACCCCAAAGGTGACTTGAAAAAGGCGAATCAGACCCGGGTCTGATCCGCCTTTTTCAATTCGCCTTTTGCGTTTACACTTAGTGCCTACCCGGCTTCAACTCCCCTTTTTGGAAATTGCGGAGTTCGATTCGCCTTTGCCGAATCGAGTGTAAACAAGGTGATATTTCTTCCAACTTCCAACAGTCCTGTGGCACTTTTGCCAAGCTTGAATTTTCCAGATAGCCACATCAACTTTTACCGTGATCCTTGTCAACAGTAATATAGGTCCTTGGGATTTTGCAGATATTGCCATTTCTCCTTCATGTGCCTTGAGTAAATGTAACTCTCATACAAGTAATGTGATTACACAGTAGTAATGACACGGCCAAACAAATTATAGAGTACTCTTTATAATGAGAGAAAAATTTGAGAATACTTTCCTTTTTTACCCATTTCCTGATTACAATATATGCAGTAGAGATATAGAAAACTAAAGTGTGCACTGGGTATTCAAGTCACGTGTGTGGACTGTGCTGATGTTGGCGGCGCCATGTTTGCTATAGTATATAGTGCAAAGTGGGCAACCAGGCTTTGCCCACCGTGCACCCATAGCGTTAAGCCAAAATGGCGGCATCCATATCAGCACAACTATTGGGAGTGCGGACTCTAGTTTTCTATATCCAACTCTATGAGTACTTATCACAGACACCTCTTTGGTAGAATCACATGTGGTCATAAAGATGTTTTTGTGAAAGATACTTCAAGTAATTGAAATTTTTGTTATTCAGTCCTTTTACTTTGTGTCAATTTGGTTGTTTGCTTTTTGCCTTTTCGTCCACTTTACATTATACCAGTAGTCTAGCTTTTAAAATAATACTTTCTTGGGGCAGAAATTTGTGGTGGAAGTTTCAACTTTCTTCAACAAAGTGATCTATCACTCAAAAGGCGCGTTCCCATTGGACTTCTTTTTACGCGCCCTCGCGGGAACTTTCCACGACTCCCTGTAAACATTCCTTCCTGTAAATCTCCCGTGCGTTCCTACTACCATATATTTTACACGACGCGAGCGGAAAATTTAGCTATTTGGCTGGCCATATGTGGTCAATTGAGGGCGTAGTTTACATAACCTTTGACCTAACAGGAGTTTCGTTTTCAGGAAACCCAATCAAATTTCGAACAACTTCTATTAAACTTGCCATTATAATTGCGAAGAAATGAGCATGAAAAAAACACGTGCGTACGTACGTACGTACGTACATGGCATGTACAGTACATAAAAACGGAACAAGAATTTTCGCGCAATGTGTGGTGGGATTGCACAATGCAGGAAGTGACGTCATCCATTTGGCATTTTACACAGCGGTAGCGGTAGTTCTACAGGGTGGCGCTGTTCCCATTGGACTTTTCGAGGGCCCTGTAAAACTCCCGCGGCTGAGCGGAAAGTTTCCGCGGACTCTTTTACCCTGTAAGTTTTACATCGTGGTCGCGGTAGCTTTACAGGGACGCTCATTCTCCGTGCGTCCCCATTGGACTAAATTTTGCTACTCTCCCGCACAACCACGGGAGTTTAACCAAAAATAGTCCAATGGGAACACCACTTTAGGCATGACAAATATGATCAAAAGAGGGAGGGTTACGGTTACAAACAGGTGAAAGTGCCGCTTGATCCCTGCTCAATCCCACAGTGCACCATCAAAGGCAAAAAAGATTGAAAAAACAAAAGTTAAGCTAGGTTTAAAAGTATAGATTGACATCATAATTCCCAGAGTCAAGACTAAATCTCTTAAGAATTGTCACTTTTTTCCTTTTTTTGGTTTTTAAATGAGTGACCGTTCATGAGTACCACTCGTCTGTAATGAAAGACAGAAGGACGCATTCCCGGACTTTGTGCTTTAAGTTTTGGGAAACTGAAGATTTGAGTGGATTTGGAGTAAGCCCTTTAAGCTTTCCTGTTGGGTCAAAAATGCCAAAAGGTCATGTGTGTCACAGGCATTGTATGATGTGTTGATTTGAAGGCGTGACTGTTGATAACTTAATACACACTCATACATGGTAAACATGTCTACACTAGAGTTCTCCACCCCAGTAAAATTCACACAGCCCAGAAAATTCTCCCTTTCAGGTACATTCATTACTGGAGGGAACTTCCACCATTACAAATGTTAATTGATAAACTTGCTTGCAGTTCAAAGAAAAATTTTTGTATTCTCTTGAATGGTGTTCCCATTGGACTTTTTTGGGGGGTTAAACTACCATGGTTGTGCGATTGAATTGTGTAATTCCCAAAATTAGGGGTCCAAAAGTGTGACATGCTTTTTAAGATTTCTTAGTGTTTTGAATGCTTGAAAGTGGTTTCCCAGTAGAAAATAATTATTTTTATTTGAACAAATGCCACTCAAATTTAATGTTTGTGTGTAGATATGGCACCAAAGTTAATGCAAACTTATTCTACAGCCAATTTTCATCGGCGTACATGTAGGTAACCCGGGACACCAGACTCCTATTCAATACGCCTTTATGGTCTTTTGTTTTGAATATTTTTCAGGAATCAGAAAACAAAATATTGAAGAAAATGATGCTGCCCCCTATAATCAAAGGCCACAGTCCATTACTGAGAATTTGTGATCATGAGTGGTGATTTTTGAAGCAGATAGTGTCGTACGTAACTGGGACACCAAACATTTTGGACCCCTAATTTTGGGAATTACCCAATTACAAAATTAAGTCCAATGGGGACACACGCACAGAATTAGCATCCCTGTCAAGTTACCATGGGCATGATGTAAAACTTAGGCCGAGAGGAGCCACAGAAACTTTCTGCTCATAATGAGTCGCGATAGTTTCACAGAACTGAGTATTCCCCTCACGTACTGTACAATAGTGGAGAAATCTTTTTTTTTCAATCAATTTGATATTTTGCCAGTCATGTCCACAGTCATGGTATGGAAATCTCCTTGGGAAAACTGTCCAGGTAACAGTGTCAGAAAGTCCACAAGGACAGTTCTCCTTGGTAAAACATTCAGCATGTACAGGCATTTCATAGCATGAAGTACAATGTATGTAGGCCCTATACTTGTACATTGTATGTCGGAACGTTCTACACCAAATACTGTCTCATTCCAGTGTACGTGGAGCCTGGAGGGCAGTATATAGAGGCCGGTTTTGGTTTAACTCTGAAAGACGGAACCTCTAGTATGGTGTTTGGATAGTTTAGCATCTGGGCCCAATTTCATAGAGCTGTTTAACGGCCCATTTTCCGTTAACCAAGCGTCAGGCTATTTCATAGACATCGTTAACGGTAAGCAACTTAAAACCTGCCTTAACCGCAGAGCCAAATTTTGCTTAAGATAGTGATGCAACAATGGCGGTTTCCAAGCGCGCGCATGCTTAAGCACGCCGCGGCCGTGAAATAGCCTTAACGTTAGCACAACTTTTCTGCTACAGTAAGCACACGTTTTCAGCTAGCGCTTAAGCAGCTCTATGAAATTGGGCCCAGGTTTACATGTAACTGCATGTTTGTAAAAAGGAGTGGTTGCTGGTTAATGTAGTTAAGAGTAGAACCGGTTCACGGGCCAAGTTGATACAAATTTTTCCGTGTTATGTCTGGTATCCTACATGTACCATGAACCGTTAACCACCTCTTGAGGTAGGCCATGTGGTGTAATACCGCTCTTTCGCAGTATTTAGTGAAACATTTGCCTGGTGCATCGGAAGTACATGCAGCACATACTGCAATGTGTGTTACCCGAACAGCTTTCCGTGCTTCCAGCTTGGGCAGCACCCGGCATTTTATGCTTTAGTAGAAACATGCCGGACCACGAAGAAACGGTTCGTAGGTTGGTTAAAATAGTGGATAACAAAGTGGATAAACGAAGTAATGCGGAGTACTCGGTTGAAACATGCTCCAAGTTGCTGTTGTCACCTGCCTGCATTAGGGCCCCATAAAACCATGCGAAACATGCACACCGTGTTCACATGTAGGTTTATTACATTGTGGCTGGTGTTATACAAAATTAAGGCCTGTCCGCATTGGACTATTTTTGGTCAAACTTACCGCGGTGATCTGTACTTTTCCCATTTTTAATCCAGTGCGGACAGCTTAAGTGGTGTTCCCATTGGACTAATTTTGGTAAAACTCCCGTGGTTGTGCGGGAGGGTAACAAAATTTAGTCCAATGGGGACGCACGGAGAATTAGCGTCCCTGTAAAGCTACCGCGACCACGATGTAAAACTTACAGGGTGAGAGAGGCCGCGGAAACTTTCCGCTCAGTCGCGGGAGTTTTACAGGGCCATCGAAAAGTCCAATGGGAACAGTTTCGCCCTGTAAAATGAACACGACCCTGCAGTAAACTATGGGCCTGCACGGCAAAAGTTTACTGCAAGGTCGCGGTAGCTTTCCGCATGGGCACTGAAAACAATTGCAAATGGGAACGCATGGGAAGATTACACGAAGGAATGTTACCGAAGGTCGCGGTAACTTCCCGCGAGGCAGCGGAAAAGAAAGTCCAATGGGAACATGCCTTTAGGAAGTTTTCCTCTCAGTAACTTTTCCTGAGTCCAGCAGTTACTTTTCCTGGCCAACTGCTGCCCAAGAAAATTCCCCAGCGAAATTTTCCCAAAACATAAGTCCAGTGCAGACATGTAGTCAGTGGAAGAGTAGGTCTGGTCTGTGAAGGTCATACTGCGAAGGGACACTGCACATGCTCTACCAAGGTCTCAGTAAAATTCCAAATGCAGAGAGCAGTAAAATTTCACTTTACTATCGGCTTGATAAAAACAAGTTCAATGCGGACGCAACTTTAAAGTATGTAGTGGAAGTTTGCATACAGTACTGACTACTGATTATAGTTGAAAGTTCAAACTTGTAAATGGCCATAAAATTAAGCCGCAATCTTTATTGTCATCTCAGTGAAATTCCCAGAAGATTAAGTTAAATTTGAACGTTTACAAATTTTGTTCGAATGCTTGTAGTTTTAGGCCTGTACCGGTACATGTATGAATCATGTACTCAATAAATACATTACATGAACAAGGTTTAGTTGCAAGTGTTAAATCAACACAGCCAGATTCGATTTGGATGAAAAGAAAACAGAAATACTAATGTAACAAATTTGTTATGTAAAAGAAAATTCTAATAAAACAGACTGCATACATAAATACATGTACAGTAATGCTCAGGGCTGATGTGTACAGGTACCATCACTTGAAACACACAGACATGTTTTTCTAACCTTTTAATATGATTTTAGGTGGGTGCGATGCTGCAATCATATGCCAAAAATCACAATGAATGAAAATTGTAATGTTATGTACATCATGTACATGTGTACATATTTTGCAACATTTAAAGCACTACATGCACATGTACAAGTTAAGTTTTGATCTGCCTGAAATGTAAAGGCCTGTCCACATTGGACTTTTTTGGGGGGAAAACTTACCAAAACGATGGGTACTTTTCCCATGTTAAGTCCAATGCGGACAGCCCAGGATGTTTTCTTCTCAGTAACTGTTTCTGAGTCCAGCGGTTACTATTCCTGGCCAACTTTTGCCCAGGAAAATTGACCGGGGAACTTTTCCCGAGACGAAAAGTCCAATGCGAACACGATGAGTCGGTTACAGCACTCTGGAAGCGTACGTCCGGGCTGTGAAGGTCAAACTGCGAAGGGACACTACGCATGCTCTCCCACAGTCTCGGTAAAATTTTACTGTGTCAAAAAGTCCAAATGCGGACGGCAGTAAAATTTAGCCTTTTTTATTTTACTGTCGTCTCGGTAAAAACCTCCCAATGTGGACACGGCTTAAGAGTAGGAAAATGCCTTGGTATACTCTCTTAATTGTTTTTCTTCAAAAAATATATCAAGACATTACATTTACAACTATTTGTAAATTATTTGCGCAGGAATTTTACAGGGAATTTCATTTGAAAAAAAAATTTGTATATTTGTGTATCTTTGAAAAGCCATTTT
Source organism: Henricia sp. BOLD:AAB3569 (assembly GCA_037783545.1). Taxonomy (NCBI): domain Eukaryota; kingdom Metazoa; phylum Echinodermata; class Asteroidea; order Spinulosida; family Echinasteridae; genus Henricia; species Henricia sp. BOLD:AAB3569. The sequence continues at coordinate 1,287,357 of JBBELK010000030.1, read as the reverse complement.
TACAAATGCATCACATTTTTGCTCCAGTTTTTATGGAAAGATCATTTATTACATGTACATGTAGCTTGACAGACAAGTTCAAAGTGGTCATGTTTATTTGTACAAGTCTACAATTCCACTAGTGACAATTGGGGTCGTGACCTTTATTGCCTCTGGTTTTGGACTGGTTTTCCCGCAAGTTTCCTTCATACAAAATCCAAGGGAGTCGGCACTTGTCAATGCTTCTGGCGTGTTTCCATTGAACATCTGGAATTTTATTGGTAAACCCATTTACCAGTAAATAGTGGATAACACGTTTCTACTGAATTGCTATATCTAGAAAATAGCTGAACTTGCTGGCCTTCTTTCATCACATTTTGTGAATTTGCCAGATACTGTAGAGGTCTCATGCACATTGGGTCGAGCACATGCATTGGATTATTCATTGTGCAGTCACATGTTTACGTTTTCTCCCCTGTATGTGCACTCAAGGAGAACGGTGCATGTTTCTATCAGCATTTACCGGATAAGTACCCCAGCTTTTTTTTTCCCCGAGAAGAAAAATTTGCCGGGGAAAATTCTCTAAAGGTAGTATCTCGCTGGGCTGCGACAGCTCGCGAATAGTTGGAGACACAAAATTGCGAGAAAATACGCGAATTAGCGAAAATTTTCACTTGGAATCACACTGAATTGGTACTTACAACACGTTTGCTTATGTCGCACGAACTTCCGGCTAAATGTGTGCCAAAAATCGCCGCAAATGTCACGCGACAAAATTGCGAATTTTTGGCACTTGAGCCTGTCTCTCGCCCAGGATGTCAGATTCTCATTTATGTCCCCAATCAGTCACAATTTAGTTTTATAGGTCGCTCACCCCTCACAAAGTTGTCTCACATTTCTTGCACTTTCTGACTCACGGAAACTAAATTGAGAAGGGTTCGAGAAGGGTTCGAGAAGGGTTCGAGACACCCGCAGCGACTCTGTGACTATTTTGAGAGATAATTTGTCGCGCGAATCTTTTGAACATGTTTAAAATTCCAGCGACACGAGAGCGAGGCCCTGCGACTCACGCGAGGAAATTGAGAACCCCCGCGAACGTTTTGAGACATTTTGGAAACTCCCCTGCGAATGCCGTTCGCAATTTGTCGCCAACAGTCGCAGCCCAGTGAGATAGGGGCTTAAGCTATTTACTGGAAAATAGCGAAAAAGACCTGTTTCTATGGAGCAAATTTGTTTGTCTTTTTCAGTAGGGCCTATTATCCGGTAAATGGGTCTTAATAGAAACACGTACGCCTTTTGGTGCCCAGAAAGTATAAACCTCTTTTTTAAGTAAAATATGACTACAAGACCTTGCCAAAGATTCCACACAATAGCATGTTGATAATAGGATTTATATTGAACCTGATATTGTCATTTTTTTGCCTTGAAGCAAATTGCATCTTTCCTCCCAAGGTGCCAGAGAGATTTCCATTGTTCCATTTTTTTGTTCAAAATGAGACATAATTTAGAAATAGGCCAAAAAGGTATTCTGTAATGCAGTCACTTACACCCCGTTTACACTCGATTCGCCTTTGCCGAATCGAACTCCGCAATTTCCAAAAAGGGGAGTTGAAGCCGGGTAGGCACTAAGTGTATAAACGCAAAAGGTGAATTGAAAAAGGCGGATCAGACCCGGGTCTGATTCGCCTTTTTCAAGTCACCTTTGGGGTAGGGTTGAACCCCGCAATTGCGGGGTTCAACCCTGCAATCGTCAAGGTCGCTTGTAGTGTAAACGCTACCCGAATACAGATTCGGCAATTTGAGTGTCCTTGGGGCGGTGCCCGCAGTGTAGTAGATTTAATTGACCAATCTGGCACTAGTGCAGCAATATCTAACAGCTCACGCATGCGCTGCAGTTACATTTAGTGGTGACTTTTGCAGTTTCTGAAGCGAGTTGAAGCGATTTGGGGTGTAGTGTAAACGCGGCAAATATTCAGTTTTGTGGTCGCAATAAAAATGCTGGATCTGTATCCACCTTTGCCGATTCGAGTGTAAATGCGGTGTTACACTCAAAACCCTGGGAGAATAACTAATTTGTTTTCCCCAAAGATTTCCCAGAAGATGTGCTACATGTATCCTATTTCAGTGTGACAGGACATAAATTGCAGGATTTTTTTCTTGCTTTAAAGGCCCCATAGATGATCTGTTTTTGAGTGATTCTGGGAACAAAACCATTATTAATCATCTGAAGACATTTCAGCTCCGTCAAAATTACTATGTTTTCTGAAAACATGAAAATCCATGTGCGTTTTCCCAGTCCTGACGAGGAGTTTCAAAATGATTGTTCGTGACTTATTTTAAATTAATTTTTTTCGTTCTCAGTCGGTTGCATATGCACTTTATATGCACTTTGTGGATCGCGTCATACTGGTTGTGTGCGCGACTAGTCTAGTGCACATGCACAATGTAACCTACCTACATGTACATGTACATGTACGGAAAGTACAGATGCGGATTATTTTCTGGTAAAATTATATCATCTTGGGCGGAAACATTTTACTGGATAGTTGCTACCAATTCAATCTTTACTTTGAGGAAGGTTTTCCTAGTCAACTAATTAATGAACATTTTGGGTAATTGGAAATGATACAGTCGACCGTTAAGCATATAAATGGTTGAACCCAATAGTGCGGCAAGCCAGGTGTGAATCAATACCCTCTTTTATTTGCTCGTTTTGACACATTTTATGATGCTATGATGGATGAAGTCTGTGATTATGGGATGGTCGGTGAACTGTTCAAAAGGTTGCATGTTGAATTACTTGAGCAGGTGTCATAAATGAAGAAATAGGAGGACATAGTCATTTGGGAATGGAAATTATGGTTTTGAACTATTAATAATTGTACCAAGTCTGGGACAGTATTGTACAAGGCTTTTCACGTGCACATGACAGGTTAATGTAGCATTAAAAGCAAGTGGCATAATTCATAATTGAAAATGTTCAACCTTACACCAACACCTGGGGCGTGTTCAATAGAGTAATTACCGAAAAACGTATGGCAGTGTCAGTATGCTGTAACCAAAACGGCTCGTTGAACGACTGCATCCCAAAATGTACAGTCAAGCATGGCCTCCGTAAACGACGCCGTTTGTGAAGCACTACGGCTGCACGCTTAACGCGACGATTCTGACATTTACTTTGCAAATCAAAACTGCTAACTCAGCTGGCAGTGGTTGAAGAATAAACGTTTTGAAATTCTGCTCCACCAGCCGAATGTTGAAGCAAAATATTGACTTGAAACCCTGAGGTCGTAGCCACAATTTATCCATCCGCCATCTTGGTATAGAAGGCGTGATCCACAACAAATTTTGGGTGAAAAATATTTCACCAATCGCGTGTGTCATCACCGTACATACACGTACCTACTTGTACTTCTCTCAATTCGTTTGCAGTTGAAGTTGCACAATGCTAAAAAAATATTAAAAAGGGGGAAAAGTTGTTTGTTTTTATGGATTTGTGAAATGAACCTTTAGGAAATTTGTCCAAGACCTGCCAAAATTGGTCTCTTTTAAGAATTAATTTCGAGTTGCAGAGTTTATCATCAAAATTAATTGGGTTGCCGACGTTCAAAACAAGATTCTCTGATTTTCATGAAGGTTTCTGCACCGGGCAATACATCGGTAATATTTTTGATTAAATTCGTTGATAACGTCAAACAAGTGTTGTCCCTTCCCTTAAGTGAGGTATTCATGTAATGTGAACAGCCCAAATGTGTTCTTTTTCATAATCTGCTTCCATGTGTCCTTTTATGTATTCCTTCTGTGTATAGAAACCCTGGTAGTTGGCTCTATGTAAAACCCCTAGGCCTATTATTACATGGATAAGTGGGGTGGGGTGGATCATATTGAAAAAGATTGGGTTATGAATAGTTCATATATCATGCAGTGCAAGGTTTTAGGTTCATGAATACACAATGACAGTTATTAATGACAAACATTTGGTCCCAGCAAAAAAAGCTGTCAGGTTCAATCACACATGTTACACGTATATGTAATTAACATCCTTTGTAGTGTGCCGATTGCTGAAATGTGGCCTTGGACAAGCATCAAAGTAGGATAGCGCATTGTGATGGCATGTAAATGCACTTTAAAGTTTGACAGATAGGTTGGTGTCTTAATAGTGACTACGTTTTTTTGCTATAGATACGAGAGAATATTGGGTCTTGCGCACGCAGGCCATACACAGCACCAAAACGACCCTCCGTGCAGTCACGGCTTCCATACCAACCTGTATGGCAACACACAGAACCGGCGTACACGTACAGTACTGCTATGTGTGCACGCGTGGCCTGCCCTAGCTTGAAAGACCGCCTTGTCGAGTCTGTTACTTCCGGGTTTAATGTCTTAATTTTTTCGGCCAGTTTTGGCCGGGCCTTTGGATATATGCGGGTATGTAGAGTATGAATATTTAAGATTTGTCTTCAGCCAATCCAGAGCTTCCTGAGTAGCACGTGATGACGCAAAGCATGCATCATACATGTAATGGCGTCCGCCATGTTACGAGTACGGTGGCATAATCAACTGGACGAAAATAACAAATGTTCCTACGTTCGTAGCATTTATCGTGCTTATCTGTTTACGTATTTGATTACACTTTTGGGGGACAATGGTTGTAATATGACAGCATTGCCTGAAGAGTTTGCGGGAGCTCTTAATACTGCTTCGGATAAACTGGGGATCGACGATGTACGGTTTCTTCAAACATAACCTGTTGCGCGTCGACCAATGAAATTTCAGCTCGCGCGGGGGTGGTACCCTCATTACTGTAATGAGTTTCGCTGGCTGAATGTAAAACCATCAAGGCGTTGGGTTACAGACCGATACAGATACAGCACTTTACGTATAGTGCGGCATACTTATATACGTACACCGCACTGTGAGCATACACAACAGAATGCCACAGCTGGTCAGTGCTAAAGTATAACGAGCACTGTTATGTTCCATCTTCGGAAGGCCGTCTTAAAACCAACGCCTTGATCAAGGCTCCTGGGAGATAGGCAACCTGATTAATAAATTACATCAGACGCACTTTATGAAAAATTGCCACTCCAATTATCCGATGTATATAAATGTACATACCCAAAACCAAACGACCACTAAGACATTGACTCGACATTCTGAGACATTCGGCTGTACGTGCGGTCATACCCTCCAAAATCCGGAAAAAAAACCAAGATCCTTGAATAATGAGATCAGGTCTTGTTTACAGTCGGCCCACTACGTGTGTACTCTTGTGAGAATATTTAGGTCAGGGCAAAGGCAGGGAGGATATGATTGCGTGACAGTGGCTAGGGATCGGCTTTCATTCGCCCACTCAAAACTATGCCAATAAATGGGCTTGTTGTGAAGTCATATGCACTGGAACCTTCTTTAATTTCCTAGCATGTGTTATGTTCATCTATTCCGCAGGAAACACACTGACAGTCAATGAAATACATGTATTACAAAACAACTGTTTTTGAATGGTACTGCAGAAGTATGCCCTGACCAACATCCAAAAATACTGATCAGCGTTCGCCCTTAACTTTTTTCCTAACTGGCCACCAGGACCAGTTGGCTTAAGTTTTGACTGGCCCGTTGGCGTTTCAAGTGGCCCGGTTCAAATTTCAATTCTGGTTGTTTATTTTAAACACAGTCGACCTTTAGTGTTTGCAATAAAGAGTGAATAAACTAGGAAAGTTTGATAGTCATTAAGGTTCTCCGCAGAACAAGTTTGAAAATGTGTGGTGAATTTTTGAGCTACCGGTATTCTTGGGTCTTAAAAAAAGGCTCCTTTGTTACAAACTCACATGGATTCATGTTTTTGTGCACATTTAAATATTTTTAATGCAAAAACTTTATGAAGGCCGACATTTAAAAAAAAAAAAATTTGTCAACATTTATCCGCAGTTAGTACATTTTTGTATGATGACTTTTCATTACATTTTCACTTTCTGGGAGTCGATAAGCTGCAATCTTACAACCCAAATCCACTGCGACAGTCTGGTCGGTCTGGTAAAACTTTTTTACATAGAAGCAGGCCGCTTCCCGGCCCGGGAACTGCACGATCTGCAGGATCGACATCGCTAACGGACACGGCCAGTATCCGTTCCACTTTAAAATTATCACTGCACGGCACGGCTGTGCCATGGATGGACGGGGCAAGGACTAGACTGCAGGCCAGGCAGGCCGTGTCAGCAAACCTGCCAGCGAGAGCGGCCGGTCAACTCTAGGCGCAGCGGGCGACCAGTTCATGCAAAAACACGCGCGCACACGACACACTACACGGACGTTTCAGGCGCCATCTTGGTAACTAGACTTGCAGAAGTCTGAATCGCGACTCGTTGCAGTCGCGGTCTGCACGCGTGCCCAGTTTGCATGCAATCACGCACGCACAGGAGTGTCTTGGTGCGGACGGAAATGTCATAGACTTGCACAAGTCTACATGTATTTACTGTCAATAGAGGGCGTTGTTTTCTTGCTTGGTAAAAACAAGATGGACGACGACCGTGCGTGCGTAGAAAAAACGGAAAATAAAATCTGCCACGCTCAACAAAAATGCGGAAACATGCAAAAAAAAAGCGCATTAAGGAAATTAACGCGGAAATTTCACATACATGGCATGGGTCTATTTGAATTCAACTGGACAAACGGACCATTTGGGGAGGCTTTCTAGCTGGCCCGAGACGATTTCAACTGTCATTTGGCCAACGGACCAGTGCTATTTCGAACGCTGCTGATGGTAAAAATGAAATCCACAGTGATTGCAAGATTAGATAACGGTTATTTCCATGTGTGACCAACCTGTTTTTTTGTAAGTCAGTTCAATTGCTCATCTATATACTTGTACGTGTACATTCTGAGAAAACCATATAACTCGGTTTCCTCTGGTTTTCTTTGTAACTCAAAAATTTCAGAACAATTTAGTAGTACGTAGGTTTTCATAAAATGTCAGTGCATATTAAATTGCAAAACCACACAAACCAATATGGTCATATCCGTATTCCCACGCTAAATTAATGTTACTGAAAAAATACGATACAATCTGTCCATGTTTGCCATGGTGCCTCATGGAAATGAAATAACCAGATTGTGGTTCACCCGATATATAGGTCAAAATGGTGTACGTATGAACATCGATGGCATGTGGCAACCATTTGCAACATTTTGCATATGGTAATAGTTGACACAATACAATGTGTGTGAAATGTTTAGATGGCATGTATGCAGGGGTGAGATTTTTCCAGGTTTCCGGAATTTTACCTATTTGTAGCGAAATTTTATTTGTTTGTTGTGTGCTATGCAGCCCCGATCCATATTATATATATATATATATTTTGTTGCCCTTTTAGCAGGCCATACTTTTTTAACGAATGCCCTCAATTGATTCAGTAATTTTGCGAAAAAAACTTGTGCGAGTCTAGTTGTCAAGCGGACATGTACAAGTCTAATCCATAAGCAAGCACCATCTTTGCCTGCATCGCAACGGCTGAGCGTGTGGTGTGTGATGCGTGCATGTGTGCAGTGCTGTGCGGGCCGCGGCTGGTGCGATGCAGTACGGTATACATGTATATACTGTGCAGTGTGCGCAGCTGGCGCGATGCGGCAAGCAGCCAATGAACCGATTTTACCCTCCGCTTTCGCTTCACCGTTTTCAAAGGTAGATGTTGCCTGGATTCTTTTTAATATTATCCACATTTGTTGGCCTATAAAACTGGTTCTTGTGATGCCTAACTAAAATGTTTTTGACATTGCATTTTGCACGATGCCGATGGTACGGTGGTGTTTAAAACGATCCTCTGAAAAATTGAAGTTTGCGTGGTCTTTACGTCTCACCCCGCGACCCCCAGGAAGCCATGCCCCTTCCGGAATTTTCGTTTTCCTCCAATCTGTGTATGGTTTTGAGCAAAGCTGTCATCTAAAGATAGGTTCACCAATTTCTCCTGACATGTATTAAAAATTTTTAAAAGTACCCTGTAAAACTGTAACTGTAATGTATCATGCTGGACGGAAAGTTTTGTATCCTCTCTTGCTCTCTGTCAGTGTTGCATCATGACCACAGTTAGGCCATGTTCACACAAAAAATGGGAGGTGGATCAACACTTAAAGGCAGTATACATGATTGATATCTCGAAAATCAGAAATGTTCACAGATTTACGCCTAACTTAAACAATATAAACATGATGACCGTAGAAAACTTCCCCTGAAATGGTTTTGTCTGAAGTGCTGTAGTCATTGAGAAATGAGTAAAACAATTAGTTTTCGTCTCATGAGACGAAAATTCAATTCGCCCCAAAACCACTTTGCCCCAAATCACTTCGTCCAATCACTACATCGCCGAAAAACCACTTCGTGCACAGGCCGTGGTTCAGGGCGAAGTGGTTTTGGGGCGAAATGACTGCAAACCCTTTTTTGACTGTTTTCTCAAAAGTTAGACCAAGTACGGAGCTGGTTTTTGCTCAGGTTGGTTTTAATCATGCATATATCTTCAATCACACAGGGGGATAAAACTATTTGTAACAGTTTACCAATCATGTATACTACATGTATCTTTAAGAATCCAGATCAATCGATAGTCTGTTCACACCACCACTGCCGAGCAGGTGGAAACTTTATCTACATGGACCCATAGCAGACCTGGAGGTGACATACATCATGTTCGTGTTGGTTGATTTCTGGAAAGTATGGTTTTGTACTTTGTTGAGACTATTTGGAATCTGCTTTGCTGCCCACAACCCTAATAATAATAAAATGGTTTCTTTGTTCAAAACAGAGTTGAGGGATTCATTTTTAAAGAAATGTTTGTCGCAACCTCTATGGTCATGACTTAAAAACTTCGCTATTTACAACCATCAAAATGCCTTGCTAGTTATTATCACACCTTATTCCAGCCGTCCAACAATTAACAGGCGTTCTGGTTTTTTTCAGCATGCACTTACGGTACATCATTGAGATAGAAATAGGCCTATGTTTTTTTAATTAATCACCAAAATTGCATTCACACCAATATCAATCCAATAGCAATCCTACATTTTTCAGGCCGTTTTTGCATTTACACCAACCAATTTATCCAGATTCATGTGAGTTTATCCTGAGGTGAGTTCAATAGCGCAATACGTATGCATACCAACAATACCTTCAACAATGAAGGTATAGGAAAATACCCAATACAGGCGTACGTATTGTGCTATTGAACACGCCTCAGGACGTGGGCAAAAAACTGCTTTGGTGTGAACATACCCTAACTTGACAGAGATTTATATTCATCTCCGTTGGACATACATTTGTAATTGTACCCCACAACTACATGTGTGGTAATTTAACCGTAAAACGTCAGTAAGATAGTGTTTGGATGTACAAAGATTTATATTGTGGCTGTTGATATGATATTTTGGCTATGTAATTTTGAGTAAATTTAACTGTTTATCAGTTTATGAAAAAGCCTGTTGATACAGGCTGTACCAGATTGATATACCAATAAATAGGTCGGGACAAATATTCTTCCTTCCATTTGCATAAAGTAATCAAGCAATTGCCAATGTGTAAAGTGGGCTTATTGTTAGTTACGTGCTTTTTCAAAAGGATATCTGTGTCACTGTAAAATGCGGCCAAGGTCATGCTCCCTTGGGGAAAGTACAGCATAGTGATTTGACTTTAGAGGTAGCTGCACTTTTTAGAGCTCGGTCTGGGCCACAGGGAAGAAAACGCTGTCCTAGCATTCTCGGTCGTGTGTCACGGCCATTGTCGGTGGAGGTTGGCAGTACTTTTAAGTCAAGTCTGTCCGCCTGGGAGTCTGTGGATGACTACCCATATTGAAATAAAGCTAGGTAGTGGTGGGAAGGTGTGGCACGCGCTGCTTAAATTGAGCCGACTGTTGATGTCGCATGGATCAGTTAGGCCCTCTATTTTGTGTGGTTCCTGTCTTTGTTTAAAAATAAAGCTTGATAAATAGCAGAGAAAATGGACTGGAGAACTGGGTCTAGGGTAGGCATGGGCATACAAGCAATCTTTTAATCGTCAAGAGGTACATTTGATGACCAAGATTTTTGTTCTGCAAATGTTATCTTAAAATAGATAATATAATATTATAATATTATTTTTATTTATGTTTATTTTTTTTTAAAAGAAAGCAGACAAAAAGATACATGTAGTATGACAGCATGCTTGTCTGAAACCTTCCAGTTAAGGCCCATTTATACTCGATTCGCCTTTGCTGAAATAAAACTCCGCAATTTCCCAAAAAGGCGAGTTAAATCCTGATCTAGGTGCTAAGTGTAAACGCAAAAGGTAAATTGAAAAAGGCGAATCAGATCCTGCCTTTTTCAAGTCACATTTTGGGTTGGGTTGGGTTGAACCTTACAATTGCGGGGTTGAACCCCTTAAAAAATCACTTTAGTTTTTCAAATGAACCTCATAATACGAGGGAGCAAAAAACTGGTCTGTACAGTATACAGTAGTTAACAAGATTTTCCAAGAAAGCTATCTTGCAGAATAAAATAAATTTATGTTAAGCTTTTTTAAATTAAACAAAAAAAATTAAATCCTGTGAAATTTTTTCCCACTTTTTTCCCATAATCAATCGGAATGCGAGTGTTGATTTTTGTGGACATTAACATGTGACAGTACAACAAAATTAACTAAGGGCGTGTTTGTTTCGGACGAATCCGCCGATCCCGATCTGCGCAGATGGTTCAGCGCTATGCATAGTTGAATCTAGCTGAACCATCTGCGCAGATCTCGGGATCGGCGGATTCGTCCGAAACAAACACGCCCTAAATAAGTTCTAGATAAATGTTGTATTACCTTTTTGGTGATGGGCAGGTTTGTTTTTATTTTGCTATGATTTTTTTTTTCCTATTTTTTTTTGGCACTAGTATCTTTTCGTTTGCTTGGTGTACAACATCACTATTCTGAGACCCTTGAAACTGACTCAATATTTGAAGAAAGATTACACCTCATATAGCCCCGGATCTATTTTGTCAAGGGAATCGAAGCTTCGGTGTAATTCGTATTCATAGATTCCGAGGTCATGAATGCACAAATTTCCTGAGCTTTTTACAAATAGACTGGAAAAAAAGAATGGTTGCGACTGTGCCCCCTCATGTATGTATAGGGGATTCATTAGGAATTGCCCACGGGGCAAGCGGTGAATCGTGGTCCACCGTGTGCAATTACTGTATTGTGCAACCTGCATTATGAGCATGATTGCCAAAATGGGCTCACGGCAGTATAAGGGAGATTTGCAAGAAGAGTAACATTTTCAGTATTCTCCTCCACTAATATTGTCATTTTGGATGCACTAAATCCCTCTGTGACATTAATGACCGACCGATTAAAGAAGCTTTGGTGTAAAAGTACATGTACCAGGCAGCAAAGGCAGCAAAATCTCTGAAACATTTTAGCATGAAGCGGCTCGTGTACTACATGTATCTCTTAAATGTATTTGAAGAGTACTGGTTTTTGTGTGATACATGTATTTAGGCATGTTTCTGCAAAAATATTTGGCACTCCGTATTTGTTGCCCGCTAGTTTAACCAACCCGGTTCTTCGTTGTCCGGCAGGAAGCATAAAATGCAGGGTGCCTGGCATTAAACCGCCGAAAGCAAGGAAACCAATTCGGGTGTACTTCCGGTGCACCCAGCAAATGTTACATCAATGTGTTTCTACTGCGAAAGACAATCGGTATTACATTGTACAACGCATACCGGTAGTCCACCCCGAAAGGTGGTTAACAGATTACGGTGGCGTACCCGGAATGACATGGGAAATTCGTCACTCCCTTCTGTTCTACTGGGCCTGTGAACCCGGTTCTACTCCGAACTACCTGGCATTATAACCAGTTATTGCTCCTCAGTAGAAACACTCGGAATTACATTGATAATTTGACTATATGCCTTGAAGGGGCGGGGTGGAAGCTAATGTTACAGCACATAACATGTACTACATGTAAAAAAAAACATTTTAAATAACTTTGTCATTTTCCAACGGATTTTAACAATTTTCATATCCTGCAAACAAGGCTTGACAAATTTTATTGAGGGAGTTTCATCAGTTTTGACCAAGAGGGTGAGATTTTATAGCCATACGAAAAAAAAAGTCAATTTCAGAATTCGCCACTTTCGGCTTGGCCTCCTCCAATGTCGATACACCGCTGGAGACTGGTGGAATGTGCATGCTGCAGCAAAAAGCTACTGAAGAAATGCAGTTTGTTATTGCAAACCATCTTGATCGTTTCGCGCAACTCAACATTGACAACAAGAGGTGCAACGGGACCTCAGACATAGACAATTGCCTCGACAATGGAGGATGCAAAGTTAAAAGTGGCAAATTCTGAAATTTAAGGGTTTTTGTCATGCGGCTGTTAAATCTCACCCCCTTGTCCAAAACTGATGAAACTCACTCAATAAAATTTGTCAGGCCTTGTTTACATAATGTAAAAGTTAGGCAGAAGGGCCTTTAAGCGGTCTGTTGCAAAAAAATCAGTGCCAGGCGGAAAGATGTAACTGAGTTTTGGCACCAGTGCGCTTATATGCCCTTCTTCCAGGCACACGACGAAGTGCATTTCCCGATGACACGCTAAAACTCATAGCGTGCCCAGGCGGGATTCGAACCCAAGACCTCCTGCATAGCAGGCAGATGTGTATTATATTGTCAGTTGATCCTTGCTGAACGTACATGTATATTTAAACACCAGAGAATCTTTCGACTCCAAAAACATTTTTTTGTTATGGTTGTTCTGGAACATTTCGTGCACAGAGTAAGGATTTTGTTTATGCTTACAACTGGCTGGATCAAAGGTTTACTGGAATCGTAAACATCTGTGTGTGTCTAATGTAAATTGCCAACAGCTGAAATAAATTTTAAACTGTAAAAATGCCAGCCCCGACATTTTTTCCCTATTTCCGGCTGATACTCTACAGCACCTCTCACTGTTAACTTTCAGAGAACTCCAACAATTTTATTGCCAACAGTTTATCTTACCACGCCAAAGATATGCTGAAATAATTTTAAACGTTTATGGCCACAAATCATATTGGGTATGTGAAATGTTAAGGTGTGGCAAGGGAAGAATGCTTTGAAGGTCTGTGAAAGGTACTAAAACTGAAAGCCTAATTCTGTTTGAAGATGAGTTACATGATTAGAAAACTGTTACAATTAAATGACGTTATCGCCATTGTGAATGTGTTGATAAAACCAACCTGTATTAAGTTAGTTCAATACCTCATCTAGGCCTACACGTATGTTCCAAGAGAACGTGCATGTAAAAGACTGTCCATGCTTTCAAAAGAAATTATGAAGCCACCGTCCCATTTAGGCTGCTTGCCTTGCTATAGTACTGCACAAAAACCATCATGTACATTAAATAGGCCTTTTCACACTACAGCCTCTCAACCCGAGTTGAACTCAACCCGGGGCGAACACCGAGACCACCCCAGGTTGAAATGCGAATTTTTAACCCCACATTCAACCCCGTTTCACATTTGTTTTGGTCAAACCGGTTTTATCTCGCCCAGGGACGAGTTCAACCCCGAGTTAAACGGAGAGGATTCACACTTGTGCAATGCCAACCCGGGTCGAGTGATAATCGAGCGTTGCGCGCATGCGTAAATGCTGTCCCCTGCCCTGTTTTTCTTTTTTGTTGCTTGTGTGAGAAAAGTGCAAAAGTGAACGACAGACGTTGTAAAAATAGACAATCAAATTGGACGGTGTGATCTTCACACATACAACATGCATGTTCATGTGTACGCCGCCGCTACCTGAACACATGTACCTGAACACATTCATTTTAACAGCTGGTAGTATTCATGCAAATTATTTTAAAAAAACGGTAACATTTGCACGCTTTGGCATGACATTTGTAACTCAACCCGGGCCGAACTCAAACGTCGCTTTTTTCAACACCGCGCCAACCCTGCGTCAACCCTGAGATTGTTCAAGTGTGAAAAGGCCTTGTTTATGTCACCTTAGTCGAGGGCCTATATAGTTTCCTTCACATGAGGGTGCCCTTGTAAAGAAATGTGTGCACACACACATTCATCTTCAAATATCTTTTTTTTTTTTTTTTAATCTCATGCAAAATTATTCCATTGAACAGTTGAAACCTCATCTGTCTTTCATTTGAGTAAAGTTTTTCCATGCTATTCTGCATAGAAATTAGTGCCATATTACCACGGCAGTCAGGGGCCTTAAGTTTCATTCACTAGAGGGTGCCATTGTAAATAATACTTTGGAGATTTTGTCTTGTAGACTGGGCTTTAGAAGTATCCCAGTTGTCAGAATTAATTTTCTGTGTAAAGATGGATTTTTAGATATTGCGTGCATACTATGTTCATTGTTGAAGTTGACAGTCAGTTCAAGGACAGCACTGATAATTCTGTTGTCTAGACAGCAAGAGCCCATCTTTACATGTACACATCTGTCATGCTTTGTCAATTCCAAGGACGGATTCCATTTCAGTATAGATTAAAACTTTGCCAAAGGCATGTTTCCATTGGACTTTGTTCCTTTACATCATGAAAGTTAAGCCCTTTTCACACGACATCACAAAAACTCGCGAGACAGAATTTACGAGCGTGGATTGTTTACTTTGTGATTACCCGGTAGGGTGATTTGGCGTACTTAAACATGACACGGTGAAACCATCACTGGCATTCCTTGAGACGAGAATGCTTTTTCCGTTGGTCGCTGTCAGACCATTGATTTTGCGCATAAATGCTGCTGATACAAGCAGCCAATAACATATACCCGCGAAAAAGTGTAATAAGACAGCCAAGGAGACGAGATTGTCAAAAACAAAAAGTCATGTGGCTACGATGGAGTCGTCCACCATCCAATCAAAAATTGATGGCATGGTCAAAATCCAAGATCGGAACGGTGATCAGAGGCTCGACCGGTGGACGTACTTGCTGAATACTATCGCTTTAAATTTCGCGGTACGGGGCATGTGCATGCTGTGCTGTCACAAGGGTCGTGTACGGTGTATAAATGTATCCACGCATGCACATTGCATTGAGTGTCGCAAAGGACGTTGTACAAATCGTTTCACACGATCGTTCTCAAGGATACCTTGAGAAATCTTCCGCTAGCGGAAGATTTTGTCCTAGGTCTGGACCTCCGCCAAAACATCTCTAGGATTGAGAAAATTTCTCAAGGAATGCTTGAGACTCTCAAGCATGGACCGCCTTTCACACAATGACACTTTTGTAAGATTTTCTCAAGCATGAGAAAATATCCAAACCTTGCGAGTTTTTTGGCCTCGTGTGAAAAGGGCTTTACTGTTCCCTTTTGCCATTCAGTGCACAGTTTTCTCCAATAGCTGGGTTTTTTTATGTTTTTTTTCCAAGCACGCTGCCTAAACAAAATCATCAAAGGTGCCATTTAACGTACGGGGAAAAAATTTGCTCCCCTAAAAACACTTATGTGTAAAGTCGTTGAAAGAGATTAGATGGTTGCTGATGTCATTGTTGTTCACATGAACAGGGTTTCACTGGGTTGGTCAGTGTTTGCTATGTTCACCGTGCCCAGGTAAGACTTTGACCAGTGGAGAGCAATGGTCATAATTATTACATAGCACACAACTGAAAATTGAACATAACACGGGCTGATAATTTTAACATGGAATAGCCATTTTCAGATGAATAGAACTATTGTCGGATTCAGCTTTCAAAATTCTAATCAGGAAATCAGACCCCAAAGGTCGAGTTGTGGTATTTTCCAAGCTGTATTTTCACTTCAAAAATGCGGCTGTAAATAGTTGAAACATTGTTCCGTCTACAAAGATGTTTATTATATTTACAAGCCAGGAGACTGCATACCTGTAGTCAGAATATTCTATGTCGATCCCTACACCCAAAATAAAGATTGAGAATGCGTAAATTTGAGGTTTGGGGGTTGAGATATTTGAACATTTGAATATTTTTTTGTGATAAAATAGGCTTTTACAGTGGGAAAGGTGGAGTACATGTATGTAAATAGGTATGCTGTCCAATCACTTGTGCAACCATGCATTCATTAGACATTAGAGCTGCGCATGAAATAGTACTTAAAGGGCCTGTGACATCCTAAACAACTTTGTGCCTAAGCTTTGCTTCATAATGACGGATTACTTGTTCAGCAAGACATGCTATTGTTCGTTTGGATGTAAAATCAATAAAAGGTGGCATTTTTCAACTTTGAAGATTTCATTGCAATAAATCACAGACAGAGGGCGCTGTTTTGAGTGCATCACATAAGGAAGACAGAAGGGAAAAGTTAAGAAAAAACATAAGACTTCAAGTTGGACTTGTGGCAAATTGCTGCAGTTTCTACCCCAAGTTTTGTCATGGCTTACAGCAGGCAACATGTAAAACAAACTCAAACAGCCATGGATTACAAAAGTTTCAGGAAAATTGAGAAAAAAGTGGAATCTTTTGTGCACAGTTCAATGTGATTTTCCTGTGTTTGCCTGACGTCGTGACCTTGGTCATGAATATGCATATTTTCATTAGCATAAAAACTAAAAACCTTTGTTTTAACCCCTCAAAGCAAGCTCCAAATAGGATTTTTATGACTTTAACTGAGTAAAGTGGTTTTAAAGCATAGATTTCATTGATAAAAATCCTAAATAAGGGGCCCTTTAAGCATGACAAACTTTGCTTGACAAATCACATGAGGATTTCACTGGTAACATTCTCTACTGAGCAAGAGTTTTTTTGTGCTTAAGCACATTTTGTGCTTAAACACCTCTATGAAATTGGCCCCTGGTTCTGACTTGATCAATAAATTTGATTCAAATGTTCTACTTTGAATTTGGAATGAAAGGCCTAACTTTTTTTCTTGGAGGGGGATTTTTGTTAAAGTGCATACAAAAATGATTTGCCGATGTTCTCTATAGTTAGTTTTGAAATTGATATCAAATTATTTTCTTCGTGGGGGCGGGGGTGGGGACGGTATGTGTATACATCATGTACAGGTCATTCCCTGAAAATAGGACACTAGTGTCTCTATAAGCCATGACACTTTTTTAAAATATAAATACCGGACTTCAGAGAGTAAACATCATCGGCATATAAACAGTAAATGGCCTCATGAATTAAACAACACTTTTATGACGTTACCGAAGTGTGACATCTTAAAACTTGATTTATTGAAACTTCGCTCAAAATTTTAATTGTTTAAGTACAGGCTCTGTAGCTAGGGTGTGTACTCTTTCCCAGTAGCTACTTTTTCCCAGAAACGAATCAGTCAAAAAGATTATTTATGTAATCGTAAAACTAAAAGTTGAACGATTTTCTCGGATATCAAAACTGCCGGTATACCAAGACATGTTTAACTGTGTAAATCATTTTAAATTTTTTTATTTTCAATGGTTACTTGGAAATGCCATTTTTATAAATTGCGAGTGGTTTCAAAATAAAGCAAAATTTCAAGTTCATGCCTTTTAACCGGCTGTTTAGCAATAACTGTCAATTATTTCACCAGGTTTTTTAAAAATATATTGTATGTTGGGCTTTGCCAAGCTTATGTGTACCCAAAAATTTCATTCTAGAAATTTTGTTTTAGAAATAAATGTACATGACATGTCCCATGCGTAACACTTTTCGCGTCAACCAGAGAATGTCCCATGCATAACACCAATTTTGCTGATTTGTCACTTTGATATCTATTATCTTTAAAAAAATGATGACCCTGATGAAAAATACTTAAAACATTGCAACTTCTCAGAAGATTTGGTGTAAATTGGTTTAAAATCTGTAGAGATATGGTTATTTAAAGTCACTTAAAATTTTTAAATTCTGGTTGACATATTTCACGTTATTTTGAAACGCCCCTTTGCATCAAGATGTCGCACTTTGACTCCCATTTTTATGGAAAGACCCATACCAATACATGTGCTCATTTTTTCCCCATTTCAAGCTAAAAACTGTCAAGCCTGCCTCCCAGTAGTCGTAGCTGTATCGACCCGCAGGCTGATTCACCCACATAAAGACGCAAACAGCACATTCGCCATCTCCAATCTACATTTTAAATGCGTGACACATCCTTTCAAGTCCATCTGCCGCTACAGGGCAAAGTTAGTGCGGCGGTCCACATGTACGTTCGAGGGAAAATATTAAGTTCCCAGGACAGCACTTAGTGAGGCAGGGTTAGCACAAAAATAGATTTGTGCCGTGAATATGGTTTCCTTGGAGACAGCAAGAACGGGAGGGAAAGAAAATGGAATTTGAGTGAAATAGGATAACGAACTTAAAATAAGAGCCTATGGGATTTATTTCCTGCAAGGTGTGTTGGCAAATTGAAAAATAAAACATTTAAATTAAAATTTTTAAAAAGACGTGGTAAATTTCTGTTATTTCTCGGATATTATAAAAACAAAATGGTAAAGGAGGCTATAAAATCCTGTCACATTATCCTACATGAGGCCTTTTCCCACTACCCACCTCCGACCCGGGTAACTTTTCTACCCGGGTAGCGGTAAATAACCCGGGTTACATTTAACCCGGAGTTTCTTTTCACACGACAAGCGTTAACCCGGAAAAGCACTTACCCGGGTCGTCTCTTACACGGGTACAACAGCGACCCTTTTCCCACGGCATTTCTGCATGCGCACGTACCCGGGTACACCAATCAGCACAAATACCCAGAAACCATTGCGTGTGGAAAATCGATCAATCGGGCTGCGCGCGCACACACAAACATGGCGGACGACACAGAAACATAGACTGGTTCCCGCTCCACATATTCCACATACAACGACTGAATATGAGTCGGTCGTGGAATTGTTTGGTCCGGGAACCAGACTAACAGAAACATCGCTGGCAATTTTGTTGTTAATATTTCGCATGTTTAATAATATTTATCGATGTGTGCTTTGTCACTGGCCCCACGCGTATTTTGTTGTACACTACCTTCAGAAGAGTACCAGTTTGACAGTGCCATTCAAGCGCGGGCGCACTTGCAACCTTTTACCCAATTATTATTGCGGCAAGAATTTAACTCGCTAAATAGCCTACCCGGGTAGGCTATTGTCGTCGTTTCCCACGACAAACGTTAACCCGGAGAATCGTCTCAAGGTCGCCGTTAACCCCGAGATTGGTGGGTTAACCCACCTCCCGAGCATTACCCGGGTTAAGTGGCATTTTTGGCCAGATAACCCGGGTAATTCGTAACCCCGAGATTTGCCGTGGGAAACGAACCCTTAACCCAGGTAATCTCGGGGTTAAATTTTTCTGTTACCCGGGTTATCTCGGGGTTAAAGTGCCGTGGGAAAAGGCCTATGATGTGCTTTTTTTATATTTCTATAAACTCCGTCTTATCGTCGGTGTTACCACGAAATGACATTATTTTCAGATAATAGATTTGCATTCATACATGTAAACTTATTTTGTTTAAACCAAAATCATTGATTTTTGAGGATTAAGGAGTGTTGGGGTTAAGGTCTAGGTAAATCAACTTTTTGGAAAATTCAAACATCATGGAGAATTAAATAAAGGTGTTTCAAAATGTACATGTAACATGAATTATCTGTCAACCTTAGGGTCAGCATTTCAAAAAATGACTATTTCTACACATTGTAAACCAGTGTACAACCCACCTTTTGGGAAGGGGCAGTGTTAAAAAAGTACTTCCACTGCTGCTTACTCCATTTTATGAATAGCCCTTATGAGAGCGCTTGAACCCTGGGAGAAATATCCCAACCCTGGTCCCATCATGAGCAGGGTTGAGTTCAACCGGGGGGGTGGGGGAGAGGGGGAAGTGGGCTTGGGGAGGGGAGTGCACACATATGGTGACATAGGGTTGACAATTTTCAAGTGTGAATTGTCACTTTTTTAACCCTGCGTCAACCCAGAGATTTTGCTGGTGTGAAAAGGCCTCATGATGGGCTGAACTATGATGAACCGTGCATGATATAGACAACAGAGGGCGCTGTCCAACTATTCAGGCAGTTATGCAGAGATTACTGTGCATCCAAATAGGCCTACATGTAGGTCCTATGCATTGTAAAGTAGGAATCTGAAACACTGAAAACTTGTTCTGATATTCCAAAATTAATATTCAATAATAAGTTAACAATTTTGGAAATTTACTAAAAACTAATCATCTCTCATTTATTTATACCTACATCTGGGGTTTGCTGATACAGATTTGAGAAGTTTGTGATGTGATAAAGAACTTGTTTCATAAAACGGCATTTTTCTTCTTACACAAAGTATTGGCCAATATGGTTCACAAAAAAACTCTGACCAAGAGATCGAGGAGGCTCATGCGTGTGCACATCTTGTGGCAAGGCTGACTTCACACAAGCCTTCATAAGAGCCACTGAGGCAGGGTGTGCCACTCTGCTTGAAGTGCTTTCTAAGAACTTTAACTTCTCTAGCTGTTCTTGAGATTTGTGGCTCTTGGTCAGCTTATATCACGCAGGTGTAATCGGGTTGAATTCAGTGAAATCACTTTTCAAACCCTAGCAGAGTTTTTACCAACTTGCAAAAATGTACGTACATTTTCGAGGCAAAATTGTAAATTTTCAAATGGTGCATTATAGGGATGGGAATTTACGGTTAATCCAGAAACCGGTTTGCAATTCTTTTAAGTGTCGGTTAACCGTTTGGCCGACACTAAAGAGTGTTGCTGGTGTACTATTTATAGATGCATGTGCAATGTATATACCCCTAGGCCCCCAAAATAATCATTGAACTTTTATCTGTTCAAAATTTTACAACCACGTATAAATTTATTTCAATTTCATGAAGTCATTACAAATAACCCTCTGAAAACTATTGGAAATTCCTTCAAATTGTGTTTCGTTTAAACGTTCGGCAAAACCGGTTTTTCAATCTTTTTCGGTTAAACGGTTAAATGGTTAAACGTCCCATCCCTAGTGCATGATTAACAGTTATAATAACATAACTCCTGCCCAAGTTTTTCTTTTCTTTTCAGCTTTGCCTAAAATTATGCAAACAGATATATTTTCCCCCAAAACAATCCCACATGTTTAGAGTAGTACAAGTATTATGTACCACACATTAGCAATGTGAGGAATGTAGCCCATGTCTCTACAGACATACAGTGCATGTGCAGTATGAACAAAACCCTTGAGATACAGAAGCCTGTCTGTATTGGTCTAGTATCCAGCATTTTAATGACATTAGTCCCACGTAATTGACAGGTTTCTACTGAGAATTTACTGGGGTGATGGGGGATGTGACACTTTGCCAATTACTTCACTGGATTGTATGTTGGGGGGGGGGGGGAGGTCTGTGTCGTGACTGGTTGTGTTGCTATAGCAATATAGAGGTTGTTCTATTTGTAGGCTCACTTGGGAGAAGAAAAGGTGAATATCTTCATTTCCTGAAAGGATGCTTTTTGTGAACATAAGATTGTATTTGTTTTGCTATCTTTTTTATCAAGTTGGCGCACAAAATAAAGCAGTTTCAATGTGTCGTGTCGGTATACATTGTGTTAACGGAACGTGATTAGATTTTTCCAAAGAATGATATAAAATACCTCCCCAAAATACTATCCATGGGAAGAAAACAGGAAATTTGCAATTTCAAATTTGGTGGTGGAATTACTATTCTATTTTATCCAATAGGATGACACTTTTTGCGTAGAAAGTTATGTTAGGGTGACACGGTCGGTTAGGGCGACAATTTGGTTAAAAACAATTTTGTTTTTTTTTTAGGTAAAAAAACATTTTTATTAGGTCTAGAACCATTTCTCTTTAGGTCTAGAACCATTTTTGGAAGCTTTGGGTAGAGAAATTTGGTGTCAATTTTAGTGATTCTTGCCGAAATTTCGGTGGTCTCTGGGGAAAGGTTTCCCGTGGTGTCACCCGTTTGCAGCATTAAGGATGATTATTACTTCACTGCTTATTAATATTAGTTTACAGAACATCAGTGGTTTTTGACGATATCCCTGGAAATATACATATTGAGGGCGTAACATTTCAGAATGTAATGAGAAAAATATGACAATGATATGGTATCAAAATCTCAACACCCCTTGGAAAATGGGAGTAGGTGGGGGAAGTCAAAAATGTGATTTGGACACACTGCTTTAATAGAGGACAAAAGTGAAAACGTCGCGCTTTGTTTGTTGTAAAAGTTACTGGGTATGTACTACAACCAGTGAACTGTTTTCCTTGTGAGTTGAAGCCGGGTAGGCGCTATATAAGTGTAAACGCAAAAGGTGAATTGAAAAAGGGCGAATCAGACCCGGGTCTGATTCGCCTTTTTCAAGTCACATTTTGGGTAGGGTTGAACCCTGCAATTGCGGGGTTGAATCCTGCAAGTGTCAAGGTCGCTTGTAGTGTAGACGCTACCCGAATACAGATTGGGCAATTTGAGTGTCATTGGGGCGGTGCCCGCCATGTGGTAGATTTAATTGACCAATCTGGCACCAGTTCCGCAACACCTTACAGCTCACACACGCGCTGCAGTTACAATTAGTGGCGACTTCTGTGGTTTCTGACGGCGAGTTGAAGCCAAATCAATAGGCCTTTTCCCACTAGAACGTCAAACCCCAGGGCAAATTCGCACCGGGGTGACTCACCCCCGAGTTCAACCCCGCGTCGATTCACACTTGTTGTCCTGAATCTCGCCACCGGGGAGAACTCACCCCGGAGATGGCACCTCCTTCCTCACTTGAACAAGTGAGAACTCTGCCCCTGCTCCTGCCCCTGCCCCTTTTCCCACTACCGTTCTCGCTCCGGGTAAAGTGTGTCGCCCCGGGGCAAAATTGTTCAACCCTGGTCCCAAGCAGGGTTGAACTCGCCCTGGGGAATGAGCAATCTCGGGGGGTCTCTTGGGGGTGGCTCGGGGGTGAGACTTGCAAGTGGGAATCGGGGCTTATTTTCACCCCGGCGTCGCCCCGGGGCCACCCCCGAGATTTTGTCTAGTGGGAAAAGGCCTAATGTGTAGTGTAAACGCGTGTAAAAAATTTCAGTTTTGTGGTCGCAATAAAAATGCTGTACCCACCTTTGCCGGTTCAAGTGTAAACACGGTGTTAAAGAGTCACTCTGACACCATTTTGGATATGAGTGTTGGCTGACAAAAACTTTGCCAAAATTAGCCAACTTTTCACAGCATGGAAATTCAATGATGATTCAATTTGATGATGATTAGAATCGTTTTGCTCAATAAAGCAAAATACTGGCAAATTCCAGCAATTTTGTAATTTCTGCAGCCATTAACATTTGAAACTGTCAGGTGCTTCCTGTAAAAACTATTGACAATGGGAGCTGATTCCTTCAAAAGACGAAATCGCAATTCTAATTCCCAACTAGAATTTATTCTAATCGACTCCCGGGAGGTCTTACCATTGTGCTATAATATGCTTCTATAGATATAACTACACTGTATGTGCCATGCATCAAGGACGTTCGTATGGTAAATGGACATGCAGTTGGCTGCAAGAGCGCCCTCTTTTGATGGATGGAGTGTAGGGGAAGAAATGTTGGCTGTTTTATTTCTTGATTGACTCAATAGTTTTTTGTTTTATTTTAATGCAGGAAAAAAATCACCAAGAAGTTCAGGATGGGATCAAATGCAATCAGACGATGGTGAGTTTTACTGTTTGTTTGTCTGTCTTTTCATTTTTTTATAACGCATTAACGGCAATTCCATGATTGGTTATGGTACGTTACATTTCTAGGTGCCTTATACAATGTTTGGCCGCTATATGAAGATGCATCAATATTATGTTTTCATTTTGATGGTATCGGTACATTAAAACCAGACTTACTTCACACTATCAAATTAAAATCACGAGACACATTTCTTGCGAGTGATATCAAGAACTTTAACTTTGGTTAGTTAAGTTGCATGAAAAGGACATGGAAAAAAAAAAGTCTTTGCCCAACAGTTTCCTTAAACTGGGTTCATCTGAAACAAAGTGTAGCAATCGTATCATTGCTGGTGTCATGGCAAAAAACATGGTTAGTTATGTTACGGTTAGTTACATTACACCTTGTCCATCCATATACAAATTATGCCTGGTCTTGTTGTGCTCACATTTAGTGTGTAGGTAGGTCTCCATTGCTTTCCAAACACAGTCTAGAACATCTGTATACATGTAGTTCAAGTTAGGATAGTCTATACATTTTCAAGTAAGATATTAACCGTCTATTTTTGCTGAAATACAGTGTGTAAAGACTTGAAATGCGCATCGCAACTTGCTGATTTACGAAGGGTTTTAACAGTTGCATTTCACAAAACACTTGCGACGGGTACACGTTGCGGGAAAAGTTAGAAAGTGACAATTTTAACATTTGGGGTCATGTTCACTAATTTATGGAATTGCCCATATATATACATGTACTTCAGGGGTCGAAATTAACACTGGTCCCGTGGTCCGAAACCAGTCAACAACAAAAAAGACGCTGGTCCGATGGACCAGTGAACATATTTACTGACTCATGGAAACATTCTCCAATGCCTAATCCACAGTAAACATTTCTTACTCATGATCACTTTAGACATTTTCAGATAACTTCATTTCTTTCTCCAACATGCCCCAGTGTTGGATCAAAACGCAATCCCATCCATCCTGCACTTAATGACCTTAAACCAGAAAGTGTTTAAGTATACACTGTATCTCGGTGCCATTTTGAAAAGCACCAGTGGACCACCAAATTTTCAGCAGGACCAGTAGAGTTCTCTAATCTACTGGTCCTTCCGACCAGCATGAAATTCAGGTTAATTTCGACCCCTGTACTTCAACACTTTTCGTTTTTAGTTGTTGAAAACACGCATTGCTGGTAAACATCTAAATGCAGGTTTTTAAAAAAAATGTTATATTATTATTTTAAATATATCTGCTCGGTACTTTTACATATTGAAAAGTACTGTAATTGAATTCAAATCACACTTAATTTAAAACGTTTCTTGTCCAAAAAAAAATAGAGCAAAAGAAATGTTTTCACTTTGCACTACTAATATGAATGCCAAAAAAAATAATTGGTGGTGATTGTGTGGGTTTTGTCAGTTTGTTGGTAATGTTTTTAGTGTTGAGGTGAATTTTCAAGGTCGGTGTATAGTCTGTTGAAGATTGCTTGAAAAACAGGAAGTATGTGTAATGTAGCTGTCATTTTTTGTGAAATCCAGATGTCGTGGGGTTTCGTGCGCAGTCTGTTTTGTGTTGGAACATTGTCCAGAGGTTGATTTCACAAAGACTTGCACAATGTGTCGTACGTGCTCAAATCCATAGCAACTTACCGAACCCCTCGAATGTTTATGATGGGTTTTATAGTTGCATTAATAAAACAGCAAAAAACAGTAACAACTGTTTTAACAGACATTTTATGTATTTAAAATAAATATTGACACCTGTACAAGTTTAATGTTGTCTGCATTGTCAAAACAGCACATGTATGTATTTGCCATACATGTATGTACATTGTACAGTATGTAAATAGTGCACCAAATGTACTGGCCATTTACACTGTCTGATATTTATGTAACTCGGAATCGGGGCTGTATTTTTACCCCTGCTTCACCCCGCGGCCACCCTCGAGATTTGGTCTAGTTGAAAAAGGCATTATTAGCATTTTGAATGTGCGGAGAAATGACCATATACATGTAGGGAGGTTTTACCGAGACGATGGTAAAAATGGTTATATTTTACTGCTGTTTGCATTTGTTTTTTTTGACACGGGAAAATTTTACCGAGACCGTGGGAGAGCATGCGTAGTCTCTTCGCAGTTTGATTTTCAAGGCCCGGATGTACGCTTCTAAAGCGCTTTTACCAACTTGCTGTGTCCGCACTGGACTTATCGTCTCGGGAAAAGTTCCCTGGTCACTTTTCCTGGGCAGCAGTTGGCCAGGAAAAGTTACTGAGAGGAAAACATCCTAGGCCGTCCGCATTGGACTTAAAATTGGTAAAGTACTCATCGTCTCGGTAAGTTTTCCCAAAAAAAGTCCAATGCGGACAGGCCTTTATACTTAGGCTAGGTCTTGGGGTATTAACAAAATCATTTTTTGATATTCAGTGTCTTTGCGTGCATAGGTTCGATCTGAAATACTGTATCATAATTGAATCCAGAAGGCCCTCTGAAAAGATGGCAAACGAAGTTCGCGGGCGCTCGTGGAGCAACGACGAACTGGCGAAGTTTTTGGACATTTGGGCCAGCGCAGAAATAATGGCTAAACTGGACGGAACATCTCGGAATTCTGCTGCATTAGCTTGACCTTTGACTGCAACTTCTGGCCCCGCGCTCGGGATCAACAACAGATATAAACGCGGCACTCGAGGCCATTGCGGTTAACCTCAACACATTCTTATCAGGGGGTCAATCTTGATCCCGAGCTCGGGACCAGTGTAAACACGGTCTTAAACTGTAGGAATGAAATTATTTGTCCCAAAAACTTTCTTTCTGTGGCTGTCGTTGACAGATAAAATAGGGTCATCTGGAAAGTTTGGCTGGAGTGTCAAATGAGCCTTCTGCTCCCCTAAAAAGGGATTTATTAAGGGGGTCAAGTAAGGGTCACATGACTTCCTGCAGCTGGCCCTGTGTTGATGGTCTGACCTCTTAATGGAGTCAGTTGTGGGTCATAAGAGGAATTACTGGCATACCAAGAGCAGGCAGACTGCTGAGCTTGTTTGTGAGGGATTCTGAGTAGGGGGCTTAAGGCATGGT
This sequence comes from Henricia sp. BOLD:AAB3569, assembly GCA_037783545.1. Lineage (NCBI taxonomy): Eukaryota > Metazoa > Echinodermata > Asteroidea > Spinulosida > Echinasteridae > Henricia > Henricia sp. BOLD:AAB3569. The sequence goes on along the minus strand of JBBELK010000030.1, from coordinate 1,260,745 downwards.
GCTGCTGGGATGTGGCACTTGGCACATTGAATTAGGAAGATTCTGGCAGATGGGTTCCAGAAGATGAGGGTTGTGATGGGGTGTGGTTTTGAAGAGTTCCTTTGAAGGTGTTGGTGTTGTGGTACACTTGCTGTTCCGTAGTTTCCGTATTGTGGTAGTTCTCTGTTACTGCGGTTCCTGTGTTGTGGTTCTAGCATTGCGGTTCTCATGACGTATTTCGAGAACTGTGGCTCTCGTGCTCTGGTTGTGGAGATATGGTCACAGTGCCATGGTCACGGATCCGCCGTCATGGTGCTGTGGTTCTCATGTTTTCACAGATGTGGTCGCGGTGCTGTGGTCGCGGTGCTGCTGTGGTCGCGGTGGTTCCCATGTTTCTATAGGTGGTGCCGTGATTTGGGTGCCGTGGCTCCGGCGCTGTGATTCGGGTGCCGTGGTTCCGGTGTCATGGTACCCAGGCATTTTCCATGGATACAGTGCCATGGATCCAGTGCCATGGTTCCAGTTTCATTTACATGTACATTATTAAGAATCAATGCATAGGCCTAATCTGATTTATAATTATTGTTGTCTTTGCTGTACCTGTATGTAAATGCTTTGAGAAATCTGAAACCAAAAAAAAACATTAACATTGTATTTTAATGTCGAAATGTTATACTTTTAAGAATAAAATGGTCAACATGATGAAAAATAGGTCTCTTGTCAACAGAGGGCGCCATATGCATTTTACATTACAAAAATGTTTCTCTCTTTCACTTGTACACATTCATCATTCCTTGCTTGATGATGCCAGGTGCTGGCATCAGTAAACAGGCTTTGTCCAATGTTCAAAAGGATTTATCGGGTCACAGAGTGCCACACAACATTAATGCCCCACATCAGTAAGATGGATGTGGGCCAATTCACCTGGAGACATGCAGTAGGAGGTCAACGACCGAGTGGGCGTTGACCTCCTTTACTTGGCAATATCTTGACTTTCCCCCCACTCCTCTCCCCCACTCTTCCCACCCCCATCTTCCAACATGGTGCGGCCACATGACCTTGACCTGAGCACATTTATAATTGAAATTGGATGCATGCATTACTGGTTGAGGGGTGTTTGTCCTAGTAATATTGGCTGAGACAAAAATATGCTCGGGTTACTTATCTTGAGATATTGCATTCCTTGGTGAAATTCTAGATGATGTACTTTGATGAAGTACTTGGTTCCTGCCCAGAAGACTATTAATTACCTTGGATTACTTTCTTGTTACCAGGAAAATCAGGATGTATGAGGATGTGTCATTTGTTAGTCCTGAACTGTGGTTTTAGTTGCTGTACATGTAACTGTGTTTCACACCACAATGAATTACATAAATTGGCATATGTTTTTTTTCCTTTTGCTCCAAAGACTGGGAAAATCTCCACATTTATTTCTGTATCTTGTGGTGGAGACCAGGCTTGGGCAAATCCAGGATTTTCAGAGTCGGCTCCAATTCAAAAAAAGAATCGCGATTCCATTAAAAATTGATTTCATTTCTCACGGTAATATTGTGCAGAAGACTACCTAACTATTGGCAGTGAACAGCACTAACCACTTCGTGACAGGGAACTGCATATGCAGTTCTAAGTGTGAGTGTCTTGGGGGCTGTTATACAGAATTAGCCCATGGGTCAGTACTACCAGGGCAAAGCTGGTCTCTCATCTTGTTGGCTTGGGGTCAAGTCAGTTTTTGGTTTTTGACCCATGAGTTGACTCTGGAGAAAATGACTTGTGACTGGACTTGGGAAATAAGATTGATTTACGACTTGAAATAAAAACTCATCAAGTCTCCAACCCCAGAGACATACATGTATACTACATAATCAAAACTGCAATTGCAGTCCCCGCTCCAGGGGAATAAATTGAAAAATGCCTAGCGGGTGCGAAGTGGCTAAACATCCATAAAATGATGCAGGTAATTTGTGGAATCGGCAAGCAATCACTGGGAATCAAATGAATCCTCAGAAATCTCGAAACACAGTCATCAACGAAGATCTTTGTTTTCCAAAAACATCCATGCATAATCGAGCAACAAAAAAAATGCACATTTTCAGTTAAATGAAAATTTGGAAATTCCATTTCAGGGCTTCCCCATAAGTTTTTTTAACACTGGCCACCCGGACCACTATGGTCACATCTTGACTGGTCAGCCAGCATCTTGAGTGGTCCTCCATTTTTTACATGTAATTTTTACATGTAAAAATGCCACCCATGTGGGTACTTTGTTTTGAAGAACTAAAGTACCAGATTATCTTGACTGGTCCACCCAGACTTTTTTAACAGTGTTTCGACCGGTCCGTGAGAGTTTTGACTGGCATTTAGCCACCGGACCACTGTTATGTTCGAGCCCTTCATTTGTAATGAAGTCGACATCAAAATATTTATAAAACGGCTTCATTATAAAGCTTCCGTGTGCTGAAAATTCCCACTCTCAAAAGTGGAAAAAATAAATTTCTTTTCTTGTTTGGTATAGAACACATACGTATGAGAGATCATTCTGAATGGAATGTTCGGTTCATGGTTCGGTTCGGTTCGAAAGTGCCGTGTTCGGCAAAATCTCGTTCAGTTTCTTTTATATTGGGTTACAGCACTATAACAATGTTAATGGGGTCCCCTGTCCTATGGAAGACTATCTGTGAGGAATTTTAATTTCTGTAACATTATAGACAAAATCATTTAGACCGCTCTTAGTATCGATGCATTATAAATGACGATGACCTACTTATTAAAGTGTCTGTAAATAGGTTTTATGAACAAGCTATAGGAGTTCGGTTTCTTGTTGGATATGTTGTGATAAACCACATACTTCACATTTTCCATATATTTTAGTACAAACATTGTGCGGAAAATTGCCTCATACACTATAGGCACTCAAAGCAGCTGCAACTCGAAAGCATACTTCACCTAAAAAGATAGCGTCCATAATTTACTCGGCCTCACATGGATGGTGATTATTTGACCCATTTTCCCCTCCATTTCATTCTCGGCTCATACATGTCAAAGACCTTTTTCTGGCCTGAATATGATGTTCATGCATTTATGCATTTAAGTATTCAATTTTTCCCCCTTCTATGAAGTAGGCCTACCGTCCATGTTGCCGCGTTCTGCTGGTACCAACAGATATGTGACTGTGAAGCCAATACTACATGCAACATCCTCGAGGCATTTATAGTTCACAAAGAGCCAACTGATGCTTTGCGGAAAATTGCCTTGTTTATTCTGCTAAATTGAGCTGGTTGGCATTTTAAAAGCCATTATTTTACATGCTTACTCTCCCTAGACTGATTTGACCAAAAGCCCTTAACTATTTCAGTGCCAAGGCCGTACAAGTACGATCTATCGTATGTACTCTGAAAGTGCCAATGTCGTACATGAACATGTACGATCCCGTTTTAAAAAATATTTTCTAAAAAAACGCCAACCGCTATACATGTACGACCTAAAAATATCGCTAGAGGACACACAGATCTATTATAAAATGCAATATCATCGAGGTACGACGTTGGAGCTCATCGAGAGGGCGCAAAGTCTGTGGAGTTCTGAGCAGCTAAGATGGCGGCGCCTATAGTAAAATGCACTCACTTCTCCGTGGAGGACATTTTTGAGTATTTTTCGGATTTGGATAGTGAAAAAAAATTGATATTTATCACTCAATAAAACAATACCATCGATTCTAGTATCTATAAAAGAACAATATACAACACGTTTGATGAGTACAACTTATTTATTTATTTTTTTACAAAATTTCAAAGAATTACCAAAAAAACGCGAAAAGTCTGGCACTTAAGAGGTAAATGTTAAAAAACACTGGCACTGAAAGAGTTAATATGCAGCATTTTTAAGCATCAAAAAGTGTTAGTCTGTAGATTAAGAAAATAATACAGAAGGTTGCACTTTAAAGACTATTAACTTAAATGAGTATGAACATGAGCTTTCGTTGCAACAACTACATGTACTTCATCAGATGCAAAATGCTACCTTCTGTATTATTTTACCAAGTTATTAGGAAATGAATTATTTTCAAAATAACCCTAAACATTTTGCTTGAAACCAAGTATTCTGATTCCCTAACTTACAGATGCAGGCTCATCAATACACCACGAATAAATTCGTGCCACAAATTTCACCGCGCTCCATACCTTGCCCGAGTAGGGCAGCTGCGCTTACAATCCCAGAGGGTAGAGGCTCGTTATTTATGTGAGCTCGCCACATTGTGTTTATGCGTTGCTAGGCTAATTGAATCACGCTCGCACGCTGGGTTGTATGCAAGTGTCGTTTGTACCAAAGAGTTCCCATACGGTAAATTCAACCATTTATATGACACCTTCTTGAAGCAAATGTGACCATATCTGTAATATAATGTGAATATGGCTGAAACTGTGTTTTTCTGTGATAAATATTTGATTTTGAAAAGATACACACCCTATTTGCAAAATGGACGATGCTGTTAGCCTGCACAATGGCCCTACACCCTCTGGGACCGTAAGAGCGGCTGCCAGGGCAAGGTACTGGTATAGAGCGCGGTGAAATTTGTGGCACGAATTTGTCTGTCGCGCATTGACGAGCCTCGGTCTTTAAGACAGTATATTACAGTTGGAGAAAAAAATATGCGCCATTTCCAAGGCAGCTGATGAAGTTCACATGAAACGATGGATTGAAAGTGCTGTCACACTGTACTGCACTTCCACAATCCCACACCTACGTAATTCAAGCTCAAAGGAAAAGACTTGTCACATTCTGTAGCTAGTGAACCATTTGCCAATGTGCACCCATTTGCAAACTGTGAGGAATTGGCAGATCACTAGATTGAGCGATTTACATTCAATATCTTAATCACCCATATAGATGTTCGGAAAATGTCTTACTGTGAACATCCATTTTCGTATTTTCTTGCTGTAAACAATCTATAGGCCTACTAAATCAATATTTGTAAAAAAAGAAACTAAAATAAAATTTAATATGGGGATTCAATGTTTAGTTTGGTCTTTCCTATGAGGAACAGTTGCATCTAATGTAGGTGATAAAGTGAATGAGTAGGACGTGTGTTTCAAGTGGGGCCAGGAAAAGTTGAATATATTCTCTAAATGCAAAAGAGTGAAAAACTCGCTCTTCAAAAGAGTGAATCCCTTATAGTACCCCAGTCACATTTCCAAACCAATGTCTTCCCGGGGTAGTTTAGGGGCTATTTTTGGCTTCGGGTGGGCCCCCGGTTCATTTTAATTCGCACTTAAAATCAACTCGGGGTCCGGCGAAAAATACAAGCCGGATCGGCTGTGAGAATCGGCCGGCACCCTGCCGGATGCCGCAGGGGCCCCCCGGGACACCGCCAGGGCATCTGACGGGTGCCTACCGGACACTGGCCGATAAATGGGCAAAAAATTTAGCAAATTTTCTACGAAAGCCGCCCGAGTGCCCGCCGGCAAATATACATTCTGACTGTGGAGCCCGGTGTCCTCCTGACTTCAGAGCCCAGCCAGGACCTAGATCGGCTACATCCCCCCCAGACCCCTTGGAAATGTGACTTAGGCATAAAAGAGCACTCTAAAAAGAGTGAAAATCGCCCCTCAAAAAGGATCCATATAAGGGACAACTCAAAAAAAGAGTTGTCCCTTTTTATATGGCTTCTTTTTTGGAGTGATCTTCACTCTATTTTGAGTGATATGCACTCTTTTGCATTTAGAGAGGATCTTAGAAAGCCACTATTCCTTCCTCTCATTTTTTAGCATCAATAAATATTTACGAGGGGATTCGACTCGATTGACACTAGGCAGAAAGTTATCATCCTCTTTAAAGTTTGGGACGAGATTGGAACTTTGCCAGCAAAGGAAGTAGGCCTATTGCCTCTTTGATTTTGTTTTTGGACACCATTTCAAAAAAACATAGAAGTTCAACACCTTTAGATTTTGTCAGATGACAGCACTGAGGTATATAAAAAAAACTCCATTGTTTTGTGTCAATACTGCCTTTTTAAATGACATTCATAGCTTCCACAGAATTTTTATTTTCATGCAGAGATTTTTTCCTTGTCTTGTAAAAAGCTTTAAAAAAGCAATATCTGTACATGTACAGCAATACTTTCCACATTTTAAGTATCTTGCACTTTTCCTTTAAAGCTCAGCTGAAGTGAGCAGTTTGGCTTTTAAGAAAAATATTGCTGTCTGCTCACAAAAAATATCAAAAAGAAAGTAGTATGAGAATACATCATGAGAAAGGCAGATTTGTTTTGTTATTTCAGCACATGTAACTAGGTCAGTAAGGCAGAATGGTGGGCCGTGTGATTTAGACTCATGTAGATGGACGCGGGGGTTTCCCTGAGGCGACGTGGTTCGTATTACCCTTGCTCTCAGCGCCTCTCTTGGACCTGACCTGTTGTTGTTTTCCCAACCAATCCAGGGCAACCCGACACCTCCCCTGCGGCTGCAATGGTATGACCTTTTGAATTCGTGAAAGCCAACGAGGACTGGGCCAGAATCGCTTGGATCGTATGTCAATTAAATGTTGAGTTATGCTATTGATAAAAATCAGTTGCTCTGATCAAATTCTGTGTTTTGTCAAGTATATAATTTATTTAGTTGATTCATGTTACTATTCTACATCCAAAGTACAGTAGCCTTCTTGTTTTTTAAGCCATCCTCTAGGAGTAGGAAGTAAGAGAAATCTGTTCAGTTTAGTACACATGATTTCATACCAAATCAGTACTTGATACATATAGGTACATGTACAGAGATGAGTTTTCAACTTTGTCCCGTGATTTTTCTGAAAATGTCAAATGTGCTTTTATCTTGTGTTTCTTCAGTCCTTCCATTAAGAATACATTAGCCTCAAATGACTGGTTGTGCAGAGACTCGCCATCCAAACATAGTGCTCCCACCCCAGAAAATGGAACAGCCCAAAACTGCAAACTTTTTTTATGCCATGTAGCATTGAGTCTGCTGGGAGGTATACTGTTTGCAATATGTGTGCTGCGCTATTGGAAGCTTAAAACCTTCACTCGCTCTCACCTAGTGAACAGCACTTTTTCTTCCTGTGAGTGAATGCAGGCGTGAAATATATCCAGTGTTCTTGCATGTGCTTGTTGCGGACGATCGGCCTGCACGCGGGACCCAAGTTCAAGTCCTGTTTGTCTGTACTATGCATGGGCACACAAGGAAATAAACTTAGAATGCTGCCAAGCCTTTTCCAGATTGCATTCGATGAGATGAGATGCTATCTTCAGCTCGATCATTTTGAGATGGTGTGCGCAGCATTTTTCCATGGGGGAGAAGTCCCTTTTGTATAATCGATGCGAATTTGTGATGCAAAGTATGGATTAATCTGCCAGAGGAATTGTGTGACGCTAATACGTGAATTCCTTCATATGTTCCTGGTTTAATATCTACATCAAGAGATGCCGTCACGCCTCTAAGTATTTTTCGAAAGCTGCCAAAATTGCAGTTGTCTTCCCTGCAACACCTGGGTTCTTTATACGTACTCCTGGCATCCGTAGTTGTAGACTAGTCTCTTTTTCTCTGAACTCATCACACAAGCTTCAAGTGACATCAACATGGGACAACAGGCTAACTCCAGGATCAGCTGCAATGGTATGTAATAATTAAGAGTTTGTTCAGATTTTTTCCAAAAAATGGATTAGCTCTAACCTAAGAATCAAATAAAATACCTCACCAAAATACTATCCATTGGAAGAAAACAGGAAATTTGCAATCTCCAATTTGGATGTGGAACATGGAAGCACAGTTTGGTGTTATCTCTGCTTTATGTATAACCAGATTAATGAGTTCACAAAACAGTGTTATTTTGACAAATATACAAATTGAGAGCGAGACATTTCAGAATGGTAATGAAACAAATATGACACAAGGTATCGAAATCTCAACACCCATGGAAAAAATGGGGGTTTCAAAAATGTGTTCTGTACGTTCCTTTAGAAGAACATATGCTAAAGTATTTTAGGTAATTTCAATTCAAGCGGCAGGATTTACTGTAACCCTCACAAATACCACATAAGTCTCCCAAGTGACGCAGTGTCACAATAAATGACAGAAATATTTTGGTTGGTTTTATTTTTGCTTATTATAGGAATCTGCACATGCGTCTCATTCTAAGTGAAATTTGAGAAGTGGATGGATTTTCATGTAATTCTGCCTTCACGGAATAATTGCATCACTCTGTCTGACAGTTGTCAGACATAAGATGTCCGATGACCCTGTCAGACATTTTCAGCTTATTATGTGGCTTCTCCAAACAACCAGTCGTAGAATGAAATTTCAAGTCAAACTCGGAAATCTATCAAAGCATACATGTTACCCAAAACTCCTACTCACATTACACAATATATAGGGCAAGTATGGGAAGTAAAATTCTGTCACATTGACACTGTTTCGTTGATGTGTATAAACCTGCATTTTCTGTCAATTTTGGTTTTTAAATTGGGGGAAAAAAAAATCAAATTTGCAATTTTATTCATCTTCTCTCAAAGAAAAAATAATTCAGTTGTCCAAGATGTTAAATGGATGTACACGTAATTTGCCCGTAGATACATTACGCGGAATATGCACCTTATGTATTTTCCGAGAACAAGCTAAAAACTCCTAAAGTGCTTGGGCTGGACTCTAACCCATGACCAGACGTCTTAACCACTCGACCACCAAGCATGATAACTACCTTTAGGAATCAAAAAACATCCCTGTACAAATTATCCAAACGACGTATGTAGGGCCTAGTAACTAGGACAAATGCTTGCATAAAATATTTGTTACCATTTGGAGTCCTCATCTATCTCCTTAGAACAACTTAGTTATTCCTTCTGTTTTGAGAGAATATAAAAGGATTTGTGTGAACAAAAAAAATCTCGATAGACAGGTGTATCCTTTACAGTGGAGTTAACTTGATGACCTCAACAATATGTGTATTGCCAGTGGTGGCATTTCGGAACATTGGACCAGTGTATTGAAACAAAATTTACCCAATTACTCTCTGAGCCTATCGGAGCCCTACACCAATTTAGGCTGAAAATTCAATCAAAACACTTATGTCAAAATTCATCAAATGAAGCTGTAGAGACCAGCTCTGGAATTTCTGTTTTCAGAGAGAAGTCCTTTTACCAATGTCTGTAAATTGTGAAATTTATCTGGTGATTATGACCAAACAAATTTACAGCCCATTTCTTTCACCTCTCACAGTTGACCTAGTTTGGGGAAGGGTCGTGTCCCGCATGGGTAGTTTGTCTGTCTTCGGAGGCCTTTAAATGCAAGACTTCCACAGACAAGAAAACTAGTAATGTCTGTTGCCCTGTGTCTGACCTGCAGGGGTAATTTAATTAACTACTAGGGATGGCCTTTTTTAGGAAAGCACCAGACTATTGTGGTGGAGGAGAATTGATTTTTTTTTTTTTCCTTGCAGCTTTTGATTATACCAGTAAAAATCCCAATCCTAGTTAAAGCTGTATAAACTCCATCAGGTTTTCTCTGTGAGCCAGTTTTTCTCTCGGTGTTGTATGTTAATGGAACTGGGCAAAGGGACGAACACAATATCTACATGTAGGCTCCATACAAGATAATTGTTTTCATTAATTTTCATGTAGTTTAGGTTTAAAAATTTTTTAAATGAAATAAGGGTAACCTGTTTCAGAGATGCTCGATAAATGTTATCACTATTAAGAAATACAATGAGACACGGGTTTAGTCTGAGAAAATATTTTGACATGAAAACAAATTCACTTCTAAACTTGTGGGGAAAAAAAGGAGTAAATTGTATGCATGGCAAAGGGAATAGTAAACCTTCAAACCGGTGCTTCAAATTAACATTTCAACAGTAATTTTTGTAACACTAGCAGTTATGGCCACGTAACCTGAGATTTTTTTTTCATTTCGTAATTAACATTTCAAATGTTCGCTGCTTACAGGACAAGTATAACACATTGCATGCGCATTGTGATTTGCAGTGAATTTTCCTTTTCATGCTACAAAATTCAATCTCTTATTGGTTAGACCACAGTAATATGACCTTCCGGCTATCCACCCCCACTCTCACGGAATAGTCTGAAGGCGGCCACAGACCAGATTCAATGCATTGCCCTCAATACCTCGGCTGTACTGTGTAGACCTACGTCAAAACTGACCTGCAGTCGACCCCACGCCTTGTGTAGAATTTGACCCCTGACCTTTTGGTGATATGCAAATCAGGCTGTTGGATGTTGTTGGTACCTCGCCAGAGGCGCGCAGGTCCAGATTTATTCCCTCCACTCTTATTCTTTTGACTTTATTCGAATGGAAAGGCTGTGTTTTTTGTACTTTTCATCAGCTCGCTGGGGTGATGTTTGCATAGACTATGTGCAGTGTTGCTTGTGTGTTAGTAGGTTAGATGGCTCAGTAAATTGCCAGACCCGGCTTTGTGTCGCATTAAGCAGCCCTCCAAAAGAAAACACCTTTTGTACGAGTCTTTGATCTGCTGGGGCCTTTTACCAGAAGCAGAGTTTTTTCAGCTTTCGTGCATCAACTGATTTCAGTACCCAGTGTGAATTTTTCCTTGTTCAAATTGTCAATAATTGTTTGGAGGAGAAACTCATTTCTCTTTCTGTAAGAGACCGGTTTGGGTCAGATAAAGAAAGCATGTGTATTCATCACAAAGTATTTAATCAGCTTGAAAAGTTGCCAGATTGTTTTCCCCTAGTGACCAGAATGTTATGAATACATATTCTTAAGGCCTGTCCACATTATACTTTTTTTTGGGGGAAACTTACTGATGAGACGATGGGTACTTTATCCATTTTAAGTCCAATGCGGACAGCCTGGGATGTTTTCCTCTCAGTAACTTTTCCTGAATCCAGCGGTTACTTTTCCTTGCTAACTACTGGCCAAGAAAAATGACCAGGGAACTTTTCTCGAGACTATAAGTCCAGTACGGACACAGCGAGTCGGTAAAAGCACTCTGGAAGCATACGTTCGAGCCGTGAAGGTAAAACTTCCAAGGGCCACTGCGCATGCTCTCCCACGGTCTTGGTAAATTTTCCCGTGTCAAAACATCCAAATGCGGACAGCAGTAAAATTTAGCCATTTTACCATCGTCTCAGTAAAATCTCCCAAAGAACAAGTCCAATGCGGACACGGCTTTAGAGACTACAGTGCTCCCAATTTTTGAATGAGATCATTGCAAGTTGCCCTGCTATTTTATTGATGACCTTCATTATTACCCTTCTGAAATACACCTGAGGGCATAAATTGGCATAGCTGATGCAGAACCCTGTGGTTCATACACAGGTTTTTGGAGCAATGTTTTTTATCAAGAAAGTGAGAAAATTAACACTAGGAGGTCAAAATGGGAATTACTTTTTGACAGCCAGCATCCGCTGACTGGGATGAGATGTTGCAGAACTCGGATACTGAGAAATATGAACAATAGATGACAAAATGACACCTTTTAAAGTAAAATTTTAGATGTCTCTGGTGCCTCAAAATCAAGCTTGTGTATCAAAAATTATTAATTTATGATTATGGAAATGTGTTGCTATAAACAAAAAATACAAAAATTTGTATGGTGCCTAATCACCATGAAAATTAAACAACCAAGCAGCGGATGAGAGAAACGTAAGAATTGAGAAGTTGATCAAAAATATTTTTCTTTAAAATGACTTATCAGGCATTATAATGCATACTTGATAGAAAAACCCAAATTTAGGAGTGTGAACAATTATAGATTTTCTTTGAAAACACTTTTTCGATCAGTCTCATATGTTTTGTGCACAAGGTCTGAAGCCATGATCAACTTCTCAATTCTTTCCAAGAGAAAAATCATACGGTCATCATAAGGATTTGAACTACCAAGACCTGTGACACACACGAGGCAGATGCTCTACCAGATGAGCTATAAGACACAATGGTATACCTCCTCAGGTTTTCCCTGTGCCTAATAATCATCACTGATATGAAATAACCAAACACGGGATGAGGGAAATATATATACTACTAAACACACACACAAATTGGCAGGCCTGACTCAAAATCGTACAATTGCCTCTAGTTAAAAATGAATAGCGTTTGCAAATAAAGAAAAGTATACTAAAAAATAATTTTGAAAGGTTATTGCTCGCTAACAATTGCATACATACTAAGCACGAATGCGAATTGACTTAAGCCGTGTCCGCGTTAGACTTTTTTTCGGGAAGTTTTACCGAGACGGTGGTAAAATGAAAATGGCAAAATTTTACTGCTGTCCGCATTTGGACATTTTTTGACTCGGGGGGAAAATTTAGCGAGATTGTGGGAGAGCACGCTTGCAAAGTGCTTTTACCAACTTGTTGTGTCCGCATTGGACTTATTGTATCGGGAAAAAAATGTCTGGGCAGTCCGCACTGGATTAAAAATGAGAAAAGTACTTATCATCTCGGTACGTTTGACCAAAAAAGTCCAATTCGGACACAGGCCTTTTGTCTTTCAGATAGTCCAGAATGTAGTTGCCCTTAGAAGCTTGTTGCAGTCTTCCCATACATACTTGGTTTTGTAATGGAAGTGCCCTTTGGAAATATCACAGTTACCTACAACTGTGACCATTATTTTGCCCCTTTGCTGGCAAAATTTAAGGCTCGTAAAGAAACCTAACGTGAATTGGAAAGGCTATTGAACAGGCGGCCATTGTCGGCTGTCCTCATCATGCGCCTGCTAATGAAACACAACTGACAAGGAAAAATCGTGACTCGCGTTCTACTCAACGACAATATCTATGACCTAAATACACAGCGACAGCTCCAGGAAAAGGGGCTCCGGAAGTCACTCGGAAATCTCCGACTCGGAGTGAAAGAAAAAAACGAGAAGACTTGGGATTTGGAGAAAATCAAATTTCACGATGGTTATTACGCCGGCAGGAATTTGATTAAAGTCTGAGATCCTGTGTGTGAGTTGAAAATCAACATTCATTTTTGATGACAGCAGGAAAGGATGGATTTGGAAAGACATTTTCATTTTTTTCTTCCGTCGTTCACAATCGGTACACTGTTGTTGGGTCCCTTTTTAGATTTTCATTAAAACAAAAAAGGCAAAGAGACATTTAAATTCTGTTTTTTATTTACAGAATTTAAAAACTGTTATAAACGACGTTATCTCCATGTGTGGATAAGAATCATTATGTACCTCACGATCTACGCTTACTTCACAAGTGTTCATAGCAGTGGTAACAATTACTGCATCTTTGTGACTGAAATTTCTACAAGGCAGTTTATCAACTTTATTCTTAAGTTATGTATTAAATGCTGTTGTACGTTCCTGTTAAAAACGACATTATTTCCACCCGTGACTAAAAGTGTATGTTGATAAAACAGCCTTGTAAAAATTTCAGCCACATAGATGCATTAATACTACAGAAAACCTGAAAATCCATTAATGGTTTTTGTGCATGAATGAATGGTAAAAAGTTGTCTGCAGACAACTTTTAAAAAAGCACCTTCAGTTGTTAATTTCTCCCACAAGGGTACCATTTTACACAGGTAAAAATGTGTTTGTTACCATTGCTATCAACACTTTTGATCAGGTTTTTCTTGTCAACTCGCGAAGTGAAATTTTGGGTGCCTGCAAAAGATGTATTGGGCCTTTTGTTTCCCCTTCCTTGAATACAAATCACACATCCCATACTCTGTTTAAAAGTCACATCCGCTACTCGGTCACGATTTCGCCGAAAACCGATTTCATGCTGTCAGTTGAGACAATGTTGATGTTTGATGTGTCATACAACTGTATATTGCATGACGTCCTCTTATTCCATTCATTATATTCGTAAAGCAAAACATGTACATGTATGTTACTTGTCATGCTGTAGGTAATAACTCATAAGTGAAATGACAGCTCGACAGATTCTATGAAAACCAAACTGATCTTTGAACCGACTGCTTTGATTTCTGTATTTGAGCCAATGTGCATCGACTGATGGCAGTTTCTTAATATATCTTCAGAAACTGCAAGGAATGCTGGGATATGAGTGAGTGATGATGATTTAGTTTTAACATGTTTGTTACTGCCTGTCCTTGTTCACCTAAATGCAGTGAAACATATTTAAAGATCTTTCCATAAAATTAAAGGGACATACCGGCTTTGTTGGGCCATTTTGGGCTTGATATACAAGATTCTGAAAGTTTTTCCGAAATAGACTGAAGAGAACATGAAAAGAAACCACAAAATTTGGCCGTTTTTGGGCACTTTTCAAAAAATCAAGGTCGCATGATTTATCCGAACCAGATTCTGGTTACCGGTAGTTTTATTTCCAGCCGTAGAAACCAGCGCGAAGTGCGAGTTGCTTTTGTCATTCGCGGTTGGTTTCTCTTCTTGTTGGAAAATAATGTCCTACGAACACTATGTACATACAGTATTTTCCAATTTGTACACAAATCTGCCAACAGATTTCATAAGAAGGGTTTCTGGGTGTTGATACGGATGAAAAAATATCCGAAGAAAAAAAACCCAGCATAGGCCTATTGAGGGCGCTAAAGACACCAACAAGTTGCGTTCGAGTTGCTTCCTCGAGTCAGCGCTGACCTGAGGGATCATGCAAGGTGTGATGAGTCGGGGAAAACAAGGAAACGAGGTTAAACACGTGTCGACCTACAATGTATATCCAACGCCACCTTTATTTACAAATACATAATACATCGCCAAGGCTGGTAAAGCGTATTTTCATTAAGTGGCACTGTGTTTAGCAATCAGTGCCACTCACAAAAAGATAAAGTAGAAAGTGACCACTAGAAACGAACTGTTTGCAGAAATTAGTACCTTTGGTTCATTTTGCATACAAGTTGTGAGTTGTTATTCCCGAGGTGAAGTGCACAGAAAGTACTGTACTGTAGTGCACAAAAAGCAAAATCAAACTCAGAATTCCCTTATTGTGAATTCACTGTCTAAAGCTATGCATCTCTGTGGGATTTCGTGAAAAGAACTTTAAATCAGATTGTCTTCTCTCACCCAGCATGCTGCTCTAATTTTCCATTTTGTCCCTTCACTGTAAAAGTCCCACAGAGAGAGAGAGAGCATTACTCATGTTTTCCATCAATGAAAGATTTAATTTCCCTTAAAAACTGATTATACAGTAAAAAGTCAGCTTTGGCCTTGAACTTTGCAAGAGCAGACAGTCCCAAGAGTGTCTGGACAAGTCCTTGAAATTGCAAATTGTGATGGTTGCTACTCATGTAGGAGATGACAATTTGTACTACTTTGTGCTGCAGAGAAGCACATTAGTATTGTTCAGTGCAAAATTCCGTGCCACAGGAGGACAAGTGTGGGATGAAAAGACAGGACTCTTAATCTCATTTATTTCGTCTGTTGAAGGGAATGCTGTAAATCGTTTAAAGGCCCTGTAGATGATGTGTTTTTGAGCGATTCTGCGAATAAAACCATTATAAATCAAAAGAAAGACCTCAACAAACTCATCTGAAGAAATTTCAGCTTTGTCAAATGTACCACGTTTTAAAAAAACATGAAAATCCATATGCGTTTTCCTGGTCTTGGCGGGGTGTTTCAAATATTCGTTCTCAGTTGGATGTGGCTTGCGTCATGCACTCTGTGGCGCATATCATATACTGCGTGTGCGCGCGATCCATACAAATGCATCGCGTTGGAACACGCACACGCAGTACACAGCGCCCATGCATTTTGGACCGCGTAGATGCAAACCAAAAATAAGTAAATCGATCTAAATAATTTCATCTTTACATATTATTTTCTGGTAAAATTATATCATTTTGAGCGAAAACCTTTCATTGGGTAGTTGCTATTAATTCAATCTTTACTTTCAGAACTTTTCCCCTGTAAACTCGTCGATTACTTTTTGGGGTCTTTGCAAATGATACACTGGGCCTTTAAGGTAGAAAATTTCTTGAAACCCAAACTGATAAGGTTTGTCATGTGAATACAAGAGGATATTCATGCCTGTGATTCATGAATTATGATACAAATGTCGACAAATGTCCGTGAGTTTGGGAAATCTAGATGCAGTGAAAAACAACTTGGCTCCACCGGGATTCAAACCGCGGACCTTCTACTTAACGTGCAGACGCCCTACCAATTGAGCTAACTGGTGGTCTTGAATTAGGCGCAGTGGGGGGAGGGGGAAGGGGGAGGGGGAGGTTCGAACCCACAACCCCAAGTTTTCACCTATGATTGCGAGTCAAGGACCCAAACCACGGTACCCCACAAATGTGCTAAATGATAACCCGAATGTGAATTGTGAAATATTTTTGTGATATGCATAATAGTTAATGCAAAACTTCAATAAAGTGTAAAAAGCATGAAATTGGGTATTGTCCTGACAATAGTGCGACCATGGGAGTAGAAAATAAACCTACTCGCTGCACATCTGAAAATGCCAAAACAGCATGTAATCTAAAGGGTACTTCACAACATTGAAATATCAGGGACAAAGGCAGTGAGGAAAACGTAGTTGATGTGTGAATTGAACCAAGTAAATATTGAGTTAGCACTAACGCAGCTTAACTGTAGAAGCATAATGCGCATAAAAAGGATTGTTGACATCAATGACGCTGCAAATGTGCTTCATTGAAAATGTTCAGGTTGTCTGCACTTTATTATAGACAAGATGGTGGTGTTAGAATGAACTCGCTCTAGTCTCGGCAGTATCAATTATAAAACAGCAGTCATTGGTTTAAAAAGATGTGCCTGGGTATTGGAAAACCTAAGAAATGTCATACGGCTTGATATTGAACCCGTACTTTTGCACAGAGCATAAGGACGTTCACATCATGCGTTCAAAGCCCTGGGCAGTACATATTTTGCAGAACCCAAAATTTTACGTCACGATCTTGACAAGAAAAACCTGACTAAAAGTGTTGATAGCAACACCACATGATTTTCTCCCATGTAAAATGGTACCTTTCTGTGATAAATTGCCAACTGAAGGTGCTTTGAAAAAAAATGTTTGCAAACAGTTTTTTACCATTCATTCAACACAAAAACCATGCATGGATTTTGAAGGTTTTCTGAAGTAATAAGGCATGTTCCCATTGGACTTTCTTTTCCGCTGCCTCGCGGAAAGTTACCGCGACATTCGGTAACATTCCTTCGTGTAATCTTCCCATGCATTCCCATTTGCAATTGCTTTAAGTGCCCATGTGGAAAGCTACCGCGACCTTGCAGTAAACTTTTGCTGTGCAGGCCCATAGTTTACTCCAGAGTCGAGTTAACTTTACAGGGCGAAACTGTTCCCATTGGACTTTTCAAGGGCCCTGTAAAACTCCCGCGGTTGAGCGGAAAGTTTCTGCGGCCTCTCTCGCCCTGTAAGTTTTACATCGTGGTCGCGGTAAATTTACAGGGACGCTAATTCTCCGTGCGTCCCCATTGGACTAAATTTTGTTACTCTCCTGCACAGCCACGGGAGTTTTACCAAAAATAGTCCAATGGGAACACCACCTTACTGCATCTGTGTGGCTGAAATTTCTACAAGGCAGTTTGTCAACATTGTTCTTCAGTATGCTGCTATTACCGTTTTTAAACGTTGTCCAATCATGTAATCTTTATAAGGCATGTTCCCATTGGACTTTCTTTTCCGCTGCCTCGCGGGAAGTTACCGCGACCTTCGGTAACATTCCTTCGTGTAATCTTCCCATGCGTTCCCATTTGCAATTGTTTTCAGTGCCCATGCGGAAAGCTACCGCGACCTTGCAGTAAACTTTTGCCGTGCAGGCCCATAGTTTACTGCAGGATCGTGTTCATTTTACAGGGCGAAACTGTTCCCATTGGACTTTTCATTGGCCCTGTAAAACTCCCGCGGCTGAGCGGAAAGTTTCCGCGGACTCTTTTACCCTGTAAGTTTTACATCGTAGTCGCGGTAGCTTTACAGGGACGCTAATTCTCTGTGCGTTCCCATTGGACTAAATTTTGTTACTCTCCTGCACAACCACAGGAGTTTTACCAAAATTAGTCCAATGGGAGACATAAAATAACTCTGTATGCCCAGCACTAAAATTTGAGGGAAGCGAAAAGGTTTGCCTCTGTTGCCCCTGGTCTTCTCTTTAGTATAGTCTTTCCATACCCATTTGGCCTGCTTGAACTCAGTTTTACATGTAGGCCTACATGGTAGATGGAAAGCATTATATTGGTTTTCATACACAGCCTTTATTTGCTTGAGGTAACCATTCAGCCTGTTCTGAAAGTGCAGTTGAATTTTGTTAATTAGAATTCCATAACTTGTAAGGCCCACTTTGCTAACAATGCACAGGGTCGTCTGTGAATGCTCATAGGGTCATACACACACAAGGCAGAATTCTTTGTGTCAGTGTTCAACACTACAATCGCCAATGTGGGCAGTTGATATAGCTGAAAGAAATCGTCCATCGACCATAAAAGAAAACAGTGAGAGTCCCAAGCTTGAGCATTATGGGTACTAAGTTTTTATGCCCGAAGAAAATACAGCAGGCCCACACAAAAAAATGCATGAAGAGAAAAACAAGCCATGGCCAGTGTGTATGGCTATAACAGGCTAGGTTTTGAGGCTTTCGGAATTGAGGCTACAGTGCTTTCCAAGTGACCTGTATAATCATTGCCTTAGGGGACGTCCAGTAGAAATCGAGACACTGGATTGGTTGCCTGTGGCTGTTACTGCTAAACCACAGACTGAGCTTTTATTTCTCAGCTGTGTGAGTGAGAAAGAAGTACTGTGAACTCGCCTGAAATCTGTGTCCCAGTTTAGGTTTTGTCGGTGGTTCTGTGGTAGAGTCTTGAGGCAGATTTCTTGTTTCATACCGATTTGGGGGAACAAAGTCAGTGCTCATGTCTCAGAGGAAAATAATTTCTTTTCAAAGATTATTTGTATCGGAGATTATTTTCACAGTTTAGTCTGGGGATGTCAAACGGGCATTTCTGATGTAGTTTTAAGATGTTTAACTTAATTCTCAGCAAAATTTAGGACTACTTTAGAAAATAAGATGATTCTTCCAGTTGAGTGGTGGAAATGCCAGGTAGCCCTCGGAAATCAAAACTGGTGGAATCTGTAACAACTAGAAATCAATTTGTCAAATTGACATCTCATCTTTTTTAGAGTGCGCTGATTGCTAAGCACAGTGACATTCTTAACTTTACTCAAGTTTTGAAAAAAAACATGTTTTTTCCACGGTTGTCCAAATGTCTTTTGTCAACTGCAAAAGTGGGATGTGTAGATGCTCAGTGAAAACTCCAAAGTCACAAAATACAACTTGTAGCCTAAATACGCGTCCGTTGTGCTATACGTGATTTCTTCCAAATTAGCCTTTTGCGTGTAACATTTCCACAATGGCTGGCGCCCCAAATTCTTCACTTTAAAATGAAGGTGCAGTTCAGAAAGTCACGTACTACGCTGTTGTTGCTACGTGGTGCACGCCATTGCCTAGCAACCAAAAGTCTGGTTGCTTTATGCCATTCTCTCCTAGAGTGAACATGGTATTGATTCTGTACTTCGCACCTGCCGCGTGCACCAAATATAGCAACAAAAATTTAGTCTGGTGAAGTGGATACTAAGTATGCATGTGAACGAGAGTACGTCAGTAGACCAGATGCTACTCGTGCGAAAAACGCAAAAGGCTAATCTGTCTCTCTCTTAACATCTCTGCTTGAGTTGAATTTTGCCAGTTTCAACATCTGTGATCTTTCAGTTTGTCCAGAAAAATGTAGGCCTTAACGCTGACATATGCGAAAGAGAGGCCCCGCGGTAAAACGCTTTGCCCGATTGAACCTGTTTAGGCTGCCGCCCTTTAGGGCCTAGATACAGGGTCGGGTTGGATTAAGCCCACCTCCTGTGATCTGCCCTGTTGGGTATTAATTTAGAATCTGGACAAGAAGATTGAACTGGCAGTCAACTAATTTTTGTACTTGTTTAGTGTATTTGAAGTTATTTGGAGTACCATGAAAACAAGATATCCTGAATGGTAAATAACATGTTTGGAGTAATATTTTGAAAGAAGTTGCACTTTGCGTGCATATTTCACATAAAAATACTTTACGTGTGACACTTTTACAAGTGACACTACCCCTCCCCCCAAGCGACAAAGTTAAACTGAAAGAGTTTTAAGTTTCAATCAAAACAAGATGCACTGTATGATGGTCCGAGTTTTGTTAGTACATTTTGCGGTAGTTTCTCCCCCGACCTGCTTTTTTTCTGATTTGTGAAAACATTCTGTAATAGTTCTCTACATCAGATCTTTCCCCAGGTTAAACCTTCATCAATTTTTTTTTTTTTTTCTGGGTCGTGTCCCAGTTTCTGTATATTCAGAGTTCTAGTTCTCTATTTTATTTTTTTTTCTTTAATGTCTTTTTTTTGCGTCTCTCTTTTTTCAAATCAATCCTGATCTTTCCATGTCTTGACTGTCCATCGTCAGGGCCGGAGTCGTCCAGGGCTCAAAGCCTCTATTCAGTGTAATTCCGTTGCTCTGGAAGCTACTGTATTTCACCGAGTTGGCCCAGTTGTTCCCAATTCGGGTATCCTGCTGACGAAGATTGCCATGATGAAGTCTTTTTAGCCGTGCATTAATAGGGTGGGGTTACGCCCCTTGGCATGGCAAGGGCTCGATGTCTTTTGGTTTTCTTTCGGGAAAAAGAGGCCAGGCTTGAGAGCCAAACGGAGCGACATGCCTTGGTAGAAAGTGGGGGTTAGAAATTCATGTCCGGCCTCATCGGAAACTAGTTTCTGAAGTCTACCTTATCAAGAGTGTGAACAGTTTTGGACGTCGACAAGGAAATGTCATCAGTGGCTGATTCAGTAATTACATCGGAACATGTTTCCGGTTAAGTTCACAAAAACAAATTTGACGTGCGTCGCTGTGAGAAAAGGCGGCACAGAAGGAATTTGGTGTGAAACAACGCACTGTAAACTACAGATTCACAAAAACACTTTCCTCCCAAGTTGATTCAGTGATTTTTCTCAAAGCTTGTTTTTGTGACCTTAAAGTTGCACTGCCCGTGTTTGGGCCGATTTGGGCGTACAATTTTTTTTTTAAAGTTAAATAGGTATTTTTCTAGAATAGAAAAAGTTATAAGCTTTCATTTGGTACCAAGAACGTAAAAATCCGTCAAGGATTAATGCCAGTCGATTAAAAACAAGAAATGATTAAAAGGCTGGCAGGTCATTTAATCGACAGGGTTATGACGTAAATGTACATGTGCGCGTACATGTGTACATTGTACACATACTATGTACATATGAGCGTACGCGCACATGTA
Source organism: Henricia sp. BOLD:AAB3569 (assembly GCA_037783545.1). Lineage (NCBI taxonomy): Eukaryota > Metazoa > Echinodermata > Asteroidea > Spinulosida > Echinasteridae > Henricia > Henricia sp. BOLD:AAB3569. The sequence continues at coordinate 1,239,548 of JBBELK010000030.1, read as the reverse complement.
CAACATGTGAAGCACGTTTCAAGAAAAAGGCTTGTATCTCCAATTCCCGACGTCGGAAATTTAAGTTTTTGATATTTTTCGTTACAGAGACACGTAAGCTTTCTAAATTCGTTCGCTTGTGTAAATTAATTTTTTTAATCCTTTCACCGAAACACGGGCAATGCAACTTTAACTGGAGTCATATTTGTGATGTAATTTCTTAATCAGCCATCACTTTTCCTTGTTGACGACAAAACTATATTTTGGTTGAATTGGCGATCACATCAGGAACATGTTTCTAGTTGGTTGTTGACAAAGGCCGCAAGTCTGCATTGGGGGTAAGGGGGTTTGCGGGGCGGTGTTTCGGACAGTGCCTGGCATTTTCCACAAAAAGAGGGCGCTGTTGTTAGATTTCAGTGCGTAACTTTGCAGATCCATACCATACTCCTGTACTCTTATTCCTCACAGCTTCGTTTTTATATAATAATATTGAATATTACAAGATTTTTTCCTTTGCAATAGTAAAAAAATAAAAACCAGCACCGGCTCAGATAAAAACAGACCCGAACACAAACAATTAAACTCTTTTTAAAACGCCATAGCCAAGTCAGGAAAGGTAATGAATAAAACAGTGCTGGAACACCAAAGTACATAAACCCAACCCAGTCACACAGCATAATGCAAGTGCAAAATCTCCATCTCATGTGTAGTACAATAAGAAACCCATTTGGCCTGCACAAAGACTCATCAAAGGTGCATTGCCTGCCCACTGCACTTTCCCATTGATATCCCCAGACAAAGGAGATTGCCTGACAAGATAGCGCTCTATTGATTCACAGAGGAACAGTGCAGAAAACATTGGGGAGATTAGAGTCGATGTTCACTGTGGGAAACATTCATGAGGTATATGCACTGAACACGAATGTTTGAAAGCAATGCGCTGTTTGCCAACATGATTTTCGATATGGCCACAACTTAGCCGGATTGTGTGGTGTGGTGTTGTGTGCAGGTTATAAAGGGTACCGGTAATTAATGGCAGAAAAATGAAAGGCATTTTTCATAGGTATGGTTTTTTTTTCAACCGCTATGCCTACATTGCGTGTGCATTTTATTAAATCATTCCATTTTTGCAGACACAAAAATAGTCTGCAAAAATCAGTTTTATAATATACATGTAACACACATCTCTTTCCATGCATTTCTTATTCCATGCATGTACGTGTAACCTGATCTAGCGAAATGTGGCACAATCTAGGCGGAGATTTTGTGACCAATCGGCAGTGGACCCAGTCCCATTAAATTGCAGAAATATATAAATGGACATTCTTGGCAGTACCTGAGTACATGTGTACCCCCTGGAATTTATAGGTACTGCCCATAATTTTCATTGTATTTTCATATTTTAACTGATTTCTATAGAGCGGTTTCACAGCTGTCGCAGGTCACTAAACATCTCCCGTGTTTGTCCTCCAGATCAGGAAGAGAACAATAAAGCCTGTGCTTTTCTGCTAGCAGCCACGTGCATTTCCCCACGTAGCTCTATTGTTCTCTCCCCATCTGGAGGACAAACATGGGAGGGTCGTGACCTTTTGACCCCATGTGAAAGCGCCCTATAACTGGTTGCGCCAACTCTGCCCAGATGCACTTTGCAAGATGGATCACATGTGCATATGCGTTGCGTATCAACTCGGAACATACATTGTACGTCCACATCATGCTATATAGAGCAATTGTGTTTGATACACAATGCACACGCAACATATGCACGCACATAAGGCAGAAGCAGATCCTAGAAAAGCCCATGACATGCTAGACAACTTTATGCCTAGTCTTTGCTGCATATGATAGATTACTTGTTTGGCAAGACATTACTATTGTTCGTTTTAATGTGAAACTCAATCAAAGGTAGCCTTTTTCAACTTTGTAGATTTCATTGCAGTATATCACAGAAAGAGGGCTCTGTTTGGTGTGCATCACTTTAGGAAGACACAAGAAAAAAGTCAAGAAAAACATAAGACTTTTGAGTTGGAGTTGTGGCAAATTGCTGCAGTTTCCACCACTAGTTTTGTCATGGCTTACAACAGGAAACATGTAAAACAAACTCAAAACAGCTGTGGATTACAAAAGTTTCAGCAAGTTTGAGGAAAAAAAGTAGAATCTTGCGTGCATAGTTGAATGTGATTTTCCTGTGTTTGCCTCTTGTGACATCACAACCTTGCTCATGAATATGCATATTACATAAGCATAAAAGCTAAAAACCTTTGTTTTAACCCCCAAACAAGCTCCAAATAGGATTTTTATTACTGTAACAGAGTAGAGTAGTTTAATTGCATATATTTCTTTGATAACAAATCCCTTATCATGGGCTCTTTTATGGTGTGTGCCTATGATACATGTATGGCTCGTCAATAATCTTCACAGCATGGCTATTACATCAGATATATGAAAAGCAAGCCAAATGCCTTTTAAAATGTTGTGCTAAATCAAGCAACTCGCAATCCACACCATTAAAAAAAAAAGCAAAACTCAACATGTGACATTGTCACAGACAAGATCTTTCCATTCCACAGAGTTGGCAAAATGTTTGACTTGTCTGAAAAGCCATAGAACGTAATCTGTTTGATGAAATGTGAAATCCTGTCCTTTTCATTGGATTATCTATGTATCAAAATGTCACATGTTCTATGCAGATAGTATCCTGAGAATCTGGTAGTTGTCCTTAGGTTTATTGATTTCAGTTTTAAAGCGGCATATGGCTCAGAAAACAGCTAACGAGGTTGTGCTTGTAAGATTTATTTGGACATGCTTAGGGATTAATCAATTATTCATGAATAACTTAAACAGTTTACGCATCCCTATTGGCTGAGAGCACGTCACATGGCCAGTCTTTCTTGCCTGGCCTGCGTTTGTGCCCGCGCCCTAGTAGGCGCGTATGGAACATGCACACGCACACAGAAAGTGCACACACGCCCGCAAGCAAGATGTGCAAAGTATTTACACAAAAAGGTATGAATGGGAATAAAAGTGGGTTTGGCCAGTCTTAAATAATACATTTAAAACCGGCAAGGGGCCTGAACAAGTGAAAATCACTCGTCCAGCCCCTAGCCGGTTTTAAACGTATGTTTAAGACTGGCCAAACCCACTTTTATTCCCTTAATCTGTGGTGAATCCAGACTCATTAAACTACAAAAATACAATGGAAATTTTGGACGGTACTTGAATATTTGTGAGGCTGCATCCAAATTCTAGCAATAATCACTAGCCGAGACTGCGACATCCAACTTCTGTAGAAAGGCAGGGTTTTCCACTACCTGTTTTGCAGACGAAATCATCAGAGGTACCATTAGCACCGGGACAAAAATTTACCGCCCGAACCAAACTAATTTTCCCCTCTAAACCCACTTAAGAAGTACGACCGAATCATTTCAAAATTAGGTGTAAAGTCGCAAAACATGATTCGCTGGCTGCTGGTGTCAATATCGTTCACTTATCGCGCATATTTATCACATCGACCCAATCTGCAGCCGATCATGGCCATGACAGCTGCATGCATTTGTTTTAAACAGCGCCCTCATGCGGCAAACAGGGATTCACTTAATGGGTTGGTCAGTGTTTGCCGTTTGAGGGCGCTGCTCAGTGCGCCCAAGCCCAGACAAGATTTTCACCAGAAGCCAATGTCTACGTTAATTCATTACTTTCGTATTATTATTTGCTATACATTTAATTTATCTGAAAAGACAAATCTTTAAAGCCACAATGTAGTCTTAAATTGTACACAGGTTTTAGAAAACAAAATGAAATTGTTTCCCTCTACAGAAATATCCTATTGGATTCCCAGATGAGAAACCTAATCTTTTTCATGTGTGGCCATCAATTGAAAAAACCCCACAGCCTCCTTTTATATACACATTCAAACTGCAGTAATTAATGCGTAATTATCCCAAATTGAATCCGTAACCTTTCATAAGAGCAGATCGCCCTCCTGGAGATAGCAACAAAATAAAATCCTTGGGTCCAACCTCTTGTAAAACACTCTTGTCCAAGCTAAAATCCCAAGACTGTCTCCTAATAGTGTGATTAAGACAAGTGCTCAGTCTGGGTCACTAATTGTGGCTTATCGATTGGCGATCCAGACTCGCACTGTGATAGAAGGATAAAAGGAATCATGAGGCTTTGGATTGTTTGACACAAGAGGGGGTTGGACCTTGCCTCCAAGTGGTACCTAAAATAAATCTGGATTGTTCTCCCAGATTACTTCCAGACAATGGGTAATTCCTATGGCCTCCAAAGGCAAGGAGCACAATTATTTTCCAACAGGCAGCCATGCCTTTAAAGGCCCTGTAGATGATCTGTTTTTGAGTGATTCTGCGAATAAAACCATTATAAATCAAAAGAAAGACATCAACAAACTCATCCGAAGAAATTTCAGCTTTGTCAAATGTACCACGTTTAAAATAACCATGAAAATCCATATGCATTTTCCTGGTCTTGGCGGGGTGTTTCAAATATTCGTTCTCAGTTGATCGGGTACTATGTGGCTTGCGTCATGCACTCTGTGGCGCACATACTGCGTGTGCGCGCGATCCATAAAAATGCGTCGCGTTGGAACACGCACACGGAGTACACAGCGCCCATGCATTTTGGACCGGGTAGATGCGAACCAAAAATAAGTAAATCGTTTGCAAACGATCTAAATAATTTCATCTTTACGGATTATTTTCTTGTAAAATTATATCATTTTGAGCGAAAACCTTTCATTGGATAGTTGCTACTAATTCAATCTTTACTTTCAGAACTTTTCCCCTGTAAACTCGTCGATTACTTTTTGGGGTCATTGCAAATGATCCACTGGGCCTTTAAAAGGGGATCTCTTGACTAAATTGAGGCCACTGTCTTGGCTGTTTACAGTTAGAGGAAACTTGGAAATCCAGTTTTTGCTAAGTGGATCCATGTTTTTTATGGCTGTGTGGTGGTGATAGACCAATTGGTTACATGTAAACCTGCTAGTAATGTTGGAACAAACCTGAAAAGGATAGTAACAACATCGTCAACTTTTCGCTTGACCTGACTTGGAAATAGTCAGTAAAGATTTGACGAAGACAGAAACATGATATGTATATGTACGCACAGCTCTTTTGCAACAAAAATTTAAATCACTTCATTTGATTGAGGAAAAGAATACTGCTTTTGACGAATAGATTGCTTTGCATAAAGCAAAACTGCAGCGTGTACGCTTGTTAGTAGTATTCCCCTGATGTTTAAACTTCATTGAGTGAAATCATGGTGAAATGTGTACAATTGCTTGATTAACTCCAATGTACATGTAAGATCAATCTTTGCTAGTATGATGTATGTTGCAACACCACTCCACATCATAAAGTGGCTAAGAATGTTTGGTTCCCGGGATGCTCATTTGGCATGAGTGATTTGATGATTTTCTTGGAAGTAAAAAGTTGTTTAAAGAATGTAGTACTCCGTCATTCTGCATCCCTCACATACATATAACGTTGACAAACATTACCATTCCTTCACTGGCTGTGCATAAACTGTACTCTTCTCTGAAATGTATAATATTCTGAATAACACTTGGAGAAAAATTTCTTGTCAGCAAATCCTCTTTTCAAGGTTGACTTCCAACTGGAGATCCTCGCCGGCTAGGAGCAAATGTCGAATGAATATGGAGATTTGAAAGTCCGTTACGGGTCCGCCTCGTAAGAAAAACTCATTTGTCGGCAATCTTGAACGCAATTCATTTCTAACGAAGACCCCCATTAGCATCAACCTTGGAGTGAGAATTGTCATTCTCATAATCAAGAGCCGAAAACAGTGCAGGTTTTTTTATTAGAGCAAACACGTCTCTGCCCTTCAATCCGTGTGCGGAAGACAGAAACATTGATCTTTCCCATCCGTCAAATTTTATCGACACGGTGGAAAGTGGAAACCTTGTCACAAATTACTGGATTGGATGACAGTGTGTGTGTGTGGGCATTTTGTCTGCATGAATTAAATGCATATTGCGGATGACAAGTGATGTCCTAGGTCTATCCCGAACTAATCCATCTCGCTGCAGTAATAGCAGCCGGATAGTTACATGTTGTCCGCCCAGCTTCGGGATGTGTTTTGCATCTCTCGTTCAAATTATGGATTATGAATTGTAGCAACTGACAAGTGTAATAACGCCAAGACATTGTACAGCTGTCGTCATGTGGAATATGCAGTCTACTAACAAAACGTGGTTTGGTGAGTGAGAATTATAAATTACAAGAAATGTATCATTTCCCAAACCCCAAACAGTATTGTGTTACGCCAAGGTTTTATTTGTGGGTGAAAATTTAGGTTTTAAAAATAGCAGATAATTTGAGAACTGACTTTGTGGTTGAAGTTGAGGCCATGTTTAAAATTGCGTTTGTAGAAGAATTTAAAATTGCCGAAAACGAGGGTATCAGTGCTTTCTTTTTTGGTAAGGCAAAAAAAATAAATCTGTTTAGCCTCAAAGCTTTTGTTTCTTCAAAAACACACAAAAGGAACTATATATCGTTAGTGCGTGTCACTTTCAACCCTGCTCTTTTTTTTATTTTTGTTTGTCAACTTGACCTTATTGCTTGGAATCCACTTTAAACAATTTTTTTTAAAAGCTGCGTCACCGCGTCATTTTGGGAGACTTTAACTTACGCTAAACAAAGTTCGCTTTTTTTTTAGGCCTAAAATTTGCACAAAAAAAAGACATATGACGTGATACAATGGCCCAGCATCTTAACCAAGGCTGCCAGTTCTAATTTGAAATTTGTCATTACTCTACCGTTTACGTTCAACCCAGCTTTGCCGAAATGAACCCAGCACGTATTTCCCAAAAAGCTGAAGCAGGGTAGGTGCTAAGTGTAAATGCGAAAGGGTGGATTTTAAAAGGTGCTTCAGATCCGGGTCTGATTCAATCCACCTTTTGGATCGGGTGCCAAGTGTAAAAGCTATTTCCTAAAACAGATTTGGCAATTTGGCACATTATGATATAAACCAACGAATCCAGTGCAAGCACAAACCCCAAAACAACCAACACATGCGCAGATGCACAATTCACCAGTGACTTTTGCTGATTGAACCCTAATCAAGATGTATGTAGACATGACAAGTGTTCAGATTTGTGGTCACAATAAAACTGCTAAATCTTTCCCTATTAAAGTTCTAGTGTAAACGTGGTGTTAATGTCGACCATATGTAAACCCCTAAAAGATCTTGGACAACAATACTTATGATGAAGTAGCCTTAAGGCGTGTTCCCATTGGACTTCTTTTTCCGCGCCCTCGCGGGAACTTTCCGAGACTCCCTGTAAACATTCCTTCCTGTAAATCTCCCGTGCATTCCCACTTACCATATATTTTACACGACGCGAGCGGAAAATTTAGCTACTCGGCTGGCCATATGTGGTCAATTGAGGGCGTGGTTTACATAACCTTTGACCTAACAGGATGTTCAACATGCCATGCGATACACATATTGGCGGGAAATTATATTGTGTGCAAGCTGCACGAAACCTAATTTTCGAACAACTTCGACCGTACATAATAACCAGAATTTGTTCGCGCAATGTGTGGTGGAATTGCACGATGCAGGAAGTGGCGTCATCCATTTGGCATTTTACACAGCGGCAGCGGTAGTTCTACAGGGCGGCGCTGTTCCCATTGGACATTTCGAGGGCCCTGTAAAACTCCCGCGGTTGAGCGGAAAGTTTCCGCGGCCTCTCTCGCCCTGTACGTTTTACATCGTGGTCGCGGTAACTTTACAGGGACGCTAATTCTCCGTGCGTCCCCATTGGACTAAATTTTGTTACTCACCCGCACAACCACGGGAGTTTAACCAAAAATAGTCCAATGGGAACACCACTATAGTCCAAGTAATTTCGCTTGACAAAGTCGAGTTAGTTACAATCGTCACTAGAGACACACACAACTGCTATCTCGCATTTAAAAATGTCAACACAGCAATATGGTCAGACAGTCAATATTGGCAATTGGTAATGTTCATGAATTTTCAGGCTAGAATCGTAATGACGCTCACTAAAAGCTCACTGTATGCTGTTTTTGGATTGCACTTATTTTTTGGGATTAATCTGAGAAGATGGTAACACTTTGTGGATGCTGTTTGCTTTGGAATTATAATTGTGATGAAAACAGCCAACTCGTATACGATGAGGTGACACACTTTGAGGATATTGTGTGCTTTATAAATAGTCATCGGGGAAATTTTGTGCCCTCGGGACATTTTGCCAAAATGGACTGTCTGAGAATGGTGGGGAACAATGGAAAGGCCATACCCTGTGTCGTGTATCATGCTGCATGCTTTGGACTTGGTTATAAAAATTAACCAATGCTGATTTTTGCGAGGAAATTGGCGCCAAATTTTACTGATTCTTGCAACTCGTGTGTGAGCTCTTGGGCCTATAACATGTAGACCGGTTGTACAAATCTTATCATAACTGGGGGCCATCCAGTGCCATGAACTGTGCGTTTTGTGTTGATGATATTAGCTGTTACATTATGTTGTCACTAAGAACAATTTGTGCTTTTTTTTGTTGAAAGCTTGTGAAGCCCCGTGTACACAAAGGGGGCGCGTTGTGCGCCGTTCGATTTAACAACACGGAACGCACACTTCATTGCACTGCCACTGGATGGCCCCTAGTTATGGCTGACGTGCAGGGAAAGAGTCCTTAATTAGTTACCGGATTCGTCTATACCAAACTCATGTGATACAGTGCTATACGAGTTTGCTACGAGTTGTACGAGTGACCTACGAGTTATAAATGAGTTGCATGAGTTTGTTAAAGTGAACCTTGCATTGTGTACATGTTTGATGACTATTTCTCATCCACGCCAGTGGCTGGCCCACATTTGTGACCTCTTAAGTGCAGATAGGAAGATGGACAGAACTAAAATTTAGGAGCTGTATCCACAAATACTGATGCTAAGTGGAAGCTGTTTTCTGGAGTGTTTCAAGATGTCTGAAACCTTGGGCCTAACTCATTATAGTTTCAGTAGAAAATACCTTGAGTACTTACTATTTAATATTGACCCAGACTAACACAAGGACCAATAGATTGGTATGTGCATGTACAGGAGCATCATTGCCTGTCATTGTCTGCATAGGTACATGCTGTGTTGAGTTTTTGATGGACATTTGCAAGAGGATTGGGACAGATTGCAAAAAAATCACTTTTAAGACTGCAGGGTCACATATATGCATTGAAGAAAAATGACAATGGGAACACGTGGTAAGATTACGCAGAGGAATGTTCTCATGGGTCACAGGCATAAGGTAGCTGAAGAGCAGTGGCGTAATTAGGGGGTGGGGTTGCCACGGGGGGTGAAGTCGAGGATGCCGTTTTCCCCCGAGGGTGTACAAAAGCCATGGACCCCCTCACAACAGGCAACAATTTGTTTGTTATACCACGGTAATTGATTACAGGAGATTACCTGTACATAATTCGTGGTGCAAAATTTGCAAATTATTCACAAAGAATGTTCCATTTTTTTAAATTTTTTTTCGTGCCGATATTGTCTTGTTCGGAAATCCAATTTCTGATCGCGTCTTTGGAACGAGAAAGAAACCTCATCTCAGGAGGCGACTATCTGCCATCATTATTACAATGAAATTATGGCAAAATTGGCACAGTAAAAGAAGCAGACCAACTGTATGAACGATGTGGCGGTCATAGCAGAAATACATGTAATGCTAGTGCCCCATGCACATCTCGCAGAAACCTCATCAAGCATAGCTACAAACAAATATTTGAGGTATTACTAATAATACAAAGCGGTGGAAATGACACTTTCAACAATGAGAACGATCAAGGTAATGCACCCCGTGGGATGCATCACTCATATATACCACGGTGTATATTGCTGACCGGCATACATGCTTGTTTGTGGCATATCACATGATCGATTCTCACGATCTATTATAACAAAACCTATAGACTGCTTTACGGTGACGTCATGCCTTCCACCATTTTGTGTGTCATTTGACACGTGGCCTGAGTGCTAACCAGCAAAAATAGCGCATTGGTTGCACTTGCCTCTGTTGCTTAACATTGCTTTAAATGCTGTTGCGCCACGGCTGTTGTATCGAGAAAGATAAAAATGTCTTTCTTCAGGCTAAATCGTGATCAAGTAAAAACACTTTAGTTTTTTTGCAACAGGCGTGTGCAGTTTGTTTTTTACGTATGTTCATGTGGGTCTATTACGCGCGTGGCCAGTGACACCTAAACATTCCCGGATGTTGCACGTGGTCGAAAGCAATCTATTGGATCATGAGGCTTTCAAATACAGATTTGAAATTAGCAGACAGAATGAAGTCGTAAAGCATGATTCAGTAGACATCCCTGCTTAAAACCCGTCTGGATGTACATAATGTTGAATGTCACCACAGTTACTTTACTCATGCAATGATAAAAACCTGACTTAATCATGTAAAAAGAGGTAACGCACTTTTCACAATACATAGTCTGTTGTGCAAATAGCTGCCGTTTGTGGCATAGTACAGACAATTCTGCATTGCTTTTCACACCACGTACACTTCTTAACATGGATAATTTGTAGAGCTACCCTGTTAAGATGATGTTAACAGCAACATGTATACGTTTTTCTTTTCACACCACAAATTTTGACCCAGGATATCACTTGCTCGGGTACGACCCTTTTCTCACTGCACACACATTAACCTAGGAACATGTACATGTAGTAAATGTGCATGTGAAAAATAAACAACCCTGGGCCATATTTTATTAATGTTCTTAACCTGCATTGTTTCAAGGAAGCGTTAATGTGGGGCAAACAATGCTTAATGTTAACCTGGGGAATTTTCTGCCTGCTGCAGTTAACCTGAAGATTGGTGGGTTAATCCACCTTCAGACCAGGGCTAAAAGTTAACCCAGGTTAAAGTGGATTTTTGGGCCAGTTAACCCAGGTAATTCATAACTCTGAGATTTGTTTTATGGGAATGCAATGTTTGACCCTGGGTAATCTTTGGGTTACATTTTTCAATTACTTTGTGCTCAGATTATCCTGGGGTTAAAGTGGGACAAGATCTTGTGCTGATATGTGTTCAACACTCATTAATTTCTACAAGGAAAAGCATGATAAATCGACAAACTCACAAATCATGCTGAAGGAAAGAAGAAAAAAACTGCAAACTCCAGATGGAAAATTTGAGTTCTCAAAATTAATACAAATAAGAAACATGCCCTATGCCCGAGTCTGACGTAAAGTATTTGCTTATTTTGAATGTTTGTTATCATGTTTATTTATAGTATATCTACAAATGTTGTTGTCGTCCTTTGTTATCGAAGCAAACGTCATTTTCACATGAAACTGAAGTCCATTTTTCTGAACTACAAGTCTGGTTTGGGGCATGATCATTCACAAAACATTCTTTGAAACCACAGATACATATCATTAACAGCTAATGTTAGAATAGTTGTGCAGGTAATTGAGTAAAATTTCCGGAATACCCAGTAAAATTTCCACAACGGGTCCGCATATAGGACTACAGGGAGTCTACATGTACGTGTGTAGAAACTTAAATGTACAGATAACGGTTATTTGTACATGTACATGTACGTATATTTTAAATACTGAAGATGGTCAATATTTGCAGAAGTTAAGGCACGTATTACTGTTCAAAGTGAAGATTTGATAGGTCTCGCTTTTGAATACAATAAAAGGCACATTTATGTTGTTTCATGTTAAGCGACAATGTGTTTCTGTTGTTATGTGAGGTATAGTCTTAATGTGGATTTTGGATTGAAGTCTAAAGTGCCAGCGAAGTTTTGTGTTTGAGGAAGTGTACGTGTTCTTTCATTTTTAATGTCGGTCTTTGGTGGCGTGACATTATAAGTGATTATGTCACGCATTGTTTTGTATTTTCGGTCTTATTTTATCTAGATGAAGATAATTTTCGCAATTTCCTCTGGGGTAGATTTTCTTTATTTGTTTTCTATTTCTTTCCATTGTTCATTTTTTCCCTGCCAGATTCTGGGTCCAACTCGGTAATCGTAAAACGTGAACCACCTGACGATGGTTATGATATGTCCCCTCAGTACAGCAGCCAGTACACGCCCACCAGTTCAATAGGCAGCACGTCCAGCTTGGGTACGCACATCAAGGAACAGTTACCGGACGGGGGAATCGGGCTGAACAAGAAACGGAAAGGACCTGCACCCAGGATGGATCTAGAGTTGTGCTTGGTCTGTGGGGATAGGGCATCAGGGTTTCATTACAATGCACTAAGCTGCGAAGGTTGTAAAGGTGAGTTGGGTCAATTTCAAACTTGACAGCATTTATTTGAAACTTTGAAATTTGAAAATGCGAGTTAACCTCATAGCTCAGCTACATGTAATAGAGCATCGGCCCAGTGTGTTAAAGGTCATTTCAAATTTCAAATGGGGTTTAAACGCGACTACACTGATATTTTTCAAACATTTTTGGCTGTTTTTTGAAGCCTCTTTATGCCATTATTCTTTGTAAGAATTTCAACCAGGGGTTGAAAATTTCAACCCCGGGGTTGATGCGGGGTTAAAATTTTTCAAGTGTGAAATGCCATCTGATTTACAGTGTATTTCAACCCTGCATCAACTGTGACATTTGTCCAGTATTAAAAAGCCTTTTAGTTTACGAATACATTGTTGTTTTGCCAAAGTTTGCGAGAGAAAAAAAACGCCTCTGGAAATGCCTTTCAAATCCACCAATAAATGTACTCATTAGAGCATTACGTTACACAAGTACGGCAACATACACGATTTTACAAGTACATGTAGCCTTTTGCGTGTTTTGGATTGAATAGCATCTGGTTTACTGATGTACTTGCTTTCACATGTACACATAGCATCCACTTGACCACACTAAATATTTGTTGCTGTGTGGTGTACGCAGCAGGTTTGAAGTACAGAATCAATACCGTGTTCACTGTAGGAGAGAATGGCATAAAGCAACCAGACTTGATTGCTAGGCAATGGCGTGCACCACGTAGCAACAATGGTATAGTGGATGAATTCAAAGCGCTAGCCATTATGCAAATGCTACACGCAAAAGGCTAAGGCTGCATCCGAATTACTGGCTATGGCTGTTGCCATGCTGTTGCTATGGGCGGACAATGGCAGTCCTTAGAAACGGCATAGCCACAGCCATAGCCAAAACCAGTAATTCGAATGCAGCCCAATTGACAATAGTATAATTGATCTGTGGTAAGAAGCATGTAACAGTACATGTGTTGGCTAGATTATATGGAGTTTGCACATAAATACTTTCTGATGACAAACCCATAAAAGGGCAGTCCAAAGTTGACGGTTCTACAAAGCGTAGGAAGGGGGAGGGAAGTCGAGGGCCGCGTACAACTTTACATGCATTGTAAAATGTTGACACTTTATGGTAGTGACAAAAAAATGTTGATAAGAAGTATTTCAGGGGGAGGGCGGTGGGTCTTGAAAAATACTACGCTCTGTAGAACTGTGAAAATGTTAACAACTTTAGACGGCTCCTGATACTGTGATGAGTGCAAGTCGAACAGTCCTTCAGCAACGCTGTACGGTGCGACTAAAATGGTCGCATTGGCGCCTAAAAATGTTCACATGCGACTAGTGGTTAAATTCTTATCGCCATTGGCGACCACAAAATTCGCACATTAGTCACCCAAGGTGTAATGTTTACGGGCGGTACAATGTATTCAAGTCCATTGTTCTGCTCTCTCACTTGCGGTATGCAAACGACGATTGCGATTGCTTCATTATTTTTTTCCATTTCGTCAGGCCACGGCCGCAGACCGACTCGGCCCCAAACGTACTCGGCCCCAATTGACTTGTGTACAAATTTGGCCCCAGACCGACTCGGCCCCAATTGCCTTGTGTACAAACTAGGCCCCTGACCGACTCGGCCTCATACCGACTCGGCCCCAATTCTTTTGTGTACAACTTTGGCACCTTGTTGCCCTTTTTCCAAGACTCAAGTTGGCCTATGTTTTGATAAGTTTATTTTACCAGTTGAAAATAAAAATGCTGGCGCCCATCTTTTTTTCCTTAGGAGTACTGGCTCCTTATTTTATTTTTCTCCGTACAGCGTTGTCCTTAAGCTTGAATTTGTTGTTACTTAATTCTTTTTTTTCCCAATTTTATGTTTCCATAAACGATTCCACTTCCTGAATTACATTTTACAGCAGTTCTGTTATGTACGAATGCAGTCATACCGACAGCCCTGTCAACAATAATCCACTTGCTAATGCAGCCCATTCACAGTTTATCTGATATGTCTGTCGTCTTTTCTGTTTCTCCAACCAGGTTTCTTTAGGCGAAGCATAACAAAAAATGCCATATACAAATGCACGCGAGGCGGCAACTGCGAGATGGACATGTACATGCGGCGGAAATGCCAGGAGTGTAGGCTACGCAAATGTCGAGAGGTCGGCATGTTACCCGAATGTGAGTTGGCACAATACACAAAGACGCCTCTCTGATGGGGATTTTTTCTTGCTTCATTCGTAATTCGTCCTTAGTGAGCCATGCATTCTAAATAAGCACTTGCAATTTGTAAGAGGGTGGAAGGGAGCAATTTGCAGTCATGCAGTTAAAGTGCTTGATACTAGATTAAAGGCTTGTTCATTTGCAATGGCCCAAAATTTTACTTCATGTGTTGGCAAGCAAAATTTGCTCACAATGCTGTAGCAATGGTAAAAAACACTAAATAAAGTCGTTTCTATCAAAAAGTGGTACCTTTCAGTAAGAAATAAGGTGGTTTTAAAAATGTGGCACCCTCATTTTGTGAGCATTCACTTAGTGGGGTACCATGGCCGAGCGGTTTAGGGCATTGACTCGCAATCAGGTGAAAACTTGGGGTTGCAGGTTCGAACCTCCCCACGGCTATGGTACCTGTGTCCTTGGGCAAGGCACTCAACCACACTTGCTCCATCCTTCGGAAGGGATGTAAAGCCGTTGGTCCAGTGTGTTAGGTAATGGAAACGTACTCTAAAGATCCCAGAGCATTCTTTCGTAAAGAGCAAGGGGGATCATCCCCGGTGTCTCTGGCCATTTCTAATTATAATTCTAATTCTTCATGGGTTTCCTCACGCTTGCGAGTGACAGTGCAATGAGCACTATTGAGGAATCCTTGGTATGAATACCAAAAATAAATAATAATAATAATAATAATAAAACTTATGCATGGAGTTGATAGTTGTTTTTTTTTTTTTTTTTTAACACTGGGTATATGGCACTGAAATTTCTGCAGGCTAGTTTACCAACAGTTTTTTACAGAAATTGATTAAGCTTGCGTCGGGGAGACTGAATGTAAATTATGGTTTGTTTTAGTCCTTTCCCGACGTTATTATTAACACTGTATACTCAGTGCTTTCCGGAGACGCTATGAAAACTTCATAGCGTGCTCGGGTGGGACTCGAACCCACGACCTCCTGCAAACAAGGCAGACAGCTTAACCACTCGACCACCGAGCTAGCCGGTGTGGAAGAGCAGGCTATGAAGTTTTCATAGTGTCTTGGGGAAAGCACGGAGTATACAGGGCAAAAACAAACCCTAATTCACATTCTTTTCATTGTTCCACGAATTTGTAAAAGGTTTTATCTTGTAATTTTGGAGTAATTTTCAAAAACAAATAGGTGTTTTTGGTTCAAGCGAACAAGAGATTCATTGTAATTTAATACTTGGAAGCCATGATTGTTTAATTACAGTGACTTTACTGTAGCCCATAGTAACATTTACAGATGAAATATTTTTCTGAATTTCTGGAACATCCGAACTGCAAACCTACAGGGAATTTTGGTGAACTAGCCTGCAGACATTTCAGCTGCATAGATGGAGCAATGTTTTCCTACATACATGATTATTGCATGCATGGTTATTAGCCTTTTTGAAGTATGGCGAACACAATAACAGGGCGCACTTTGAAGTGGGTATAAAATTGAATAAAATGCAATATACCTGCATTTTTCACTTTGCACTTATTTATTTTATTTAAAATTCTGTCTGTGTTATGGCCGAGCGGTCTAGTGCGTCCAACTCCTGTGCCAGTACTAGAATGTGGGTTCGATTCCGGGCCGTGACGGGTTGTGGGGAGGGATTCCCGGTGTCTCTGGCCATTACTAATTCAACTTAGAAGTTGATAGTTATTCAAATATATATGTTAATTGATCCCATTCCTGTAATTGGCGGTCCTTCCGCTGTTGGATGTGGTGAATAAATAAATAAAATAAAATAAAAAAATAAAAAGATAATTGCAACATGTAAATCATGTTTTTGGAAAGAAATACAATTGTTTAAAATCCATACCCAAATAAAATTGCGCCCTCTCCTTTTGTTCCGCCATACAGTACTTCTAAAAGGTTAATTGCATGTTTTAAGTAAATGTTGACAAAATTAGTGTGCATGTCACTTTAAAAATTAAAAAAAACACCTTCAGTTGTTAAGGAGTTTTAGGTTGTCAAGCCTACTATGTGGAATTTGACGTAATGACATTGAAGTTGAGGCTTTGTGCATTCGTCAAGTCGTCCCTCCCTTCTACTTCCACAATCAAGAACGTCAAAACCACATTCGCCACGTTTTCGATTGTGGCAGTGGAAATGAGAGATGACTTGACGCATGCACTAAGCCTTAACGTTGACAATCTAAAGCTCCCTAATTTCGTATGGAAAGGTACCATTTTGGAAAGAAAAAAATGTTTACTGGCATTCCAACAAAACGTTTGGGTCACTGCAAATGATTCAGTAATGATTCTAAACTCCTCAAAAAAAGTTCGGAAAGTCAAGTTTGACTGACGATTTCTCTCTTGTTGCAAAATAATTTTCCTTGAATTTTATATCATTGGAAAGCCCTGTTATTCCTCTTTACGATGATGTGTCATTTGTTATGATTAAGCAATCTGGGGATGTGCAGCACAGCTGAATACGGGGGGCGGGTGTAAAGTGAAATGTCACAAAATGCATTGCTATTGTCAAAAAGTGCATTGACACATTCCCGTCCTCCAAGCAAAAGGGAAATGCACTGCATGACAATAGCAGTGAATTTTGTGACATTTCACTTTCCACCCACCCCTGTATTCCACTATACTGCACATCCCCCAATTGATTAATCATAACAAATGACACATCACTGTAAAGAGGAATGACAGGGCTTTCCAATGATACCAAATTCAAGGGAAATGATTTAGTAACAAGAGAGAAATCGTCAGTCAAACTTGACTTTCATAATTTTTTATGAGGGGTTTATAAAGTTCTTCTCAAAGATTCTCTGTTTTTAAAAGCAGTATTTTGCAGAACTGGGAGTTTTTGTTGTGAAATTAGCCTATTTGAAGAGATTGGCTGCTGTATGTCGCCAGGCTAGCATTGATTTTGCAAATGCAGTAACAATGTAATGTTAAGCCTAGCATACATCGACATTGAAACTGGAACTGCAACTCAACTGATCAGTTGCTGTCAATGTATTCATAGCGCTCACATCGACGACAGCAACTGATAAGTTGCTAGCGGCAACTTGGAGCATCCAGCCATGTGTACATTTCCAGAGTGCACACGGCGACTCGGTAAAGCCAAGAGCACCGTAAATTGACCTTGCAACTGGGTCATTCTATAAAATAAGGGTCCAATTTGACATCTTGTAAAATGTTGTAGCTTGTAAATTCAGGACACATTCTTTAAATGCCTTCTATCTTAAAGAGTGATTACTTGTACATAAAGTACAATTCACAAAAATATGTTTTGAAGGTGTAACGGGGACAGAAAAATGTCACACTTTGGACCCCAAATTTATGGAATGACCCAACTGGAAGCAACTGTTGCTTGCAGCTGCTGTCGATGTGCGCGCACGTGATCAGATGCAATCGTGCAACCGACAGCAACTAGTTACAAGTACGCATACATCGACGCAACTGGGTACAACTAGTTGCCAGAGAGTAGAACATGAGCAACTCGCGGCACCTGGGATTTTTTTCCAGTTGCCAGTAGTTGCAAGTGCGCTTACATCGACCTTTTTAAGCAACTGATCAGTTGGTCCCAGTTGCCGCCTATTGCCAATAGTTGCTTCCAGTTGCAAGGTCGATTTAGACATCGACTTAAAAGTATTCATTGTAAATTCATATCTCATTTGCCAGGTTTGTTAACAGAAGAACAATGCAAGTCCAAACGGCAACGCAAGATGTTGCGTAAAGCGCAAGCTCAGGCCGGTATGAGCCCTCAACAGAGTGAGGATGATAATCCGATGCTCACAGACGAACAGCGGGAAACCATCGAGAGATTGGTTAATGCTCACAAGGATCTAGAGGTCCCGGGGCCTGAAGATCTCAAGAGTTTAACGGTTAGTCTAGGTCTTACGAAGGATATGAACCATATGAGGCAATAGGCTCGTGCAAAGTTGCTTTTCAAAAATTTGTTCATTGCATTCAATGACTTTAGTCTGCATGGTAACCGTAATGTGTCCGCGACGAGATAAGGAGAAGGATATTAATTATTAAACCAGGTCAAGACAAACACAAGTTCTTTAAAAGAAATTATCTTATCATCCTGCAGGGGTGGATCCAGGAATTTTAGCAGGGAGGGGTTTTGCTAGTGGCGATAAAGTCACTCAGCAGGGGAGGGTTTGAAATTTCTCAAGTGTGAAACGTCGCTTTTTTTTAACCCCGCGCCAACCCCACGTGAAAAGACCTTAAATCTATCGTGCTTACATGTAATATTAAAAGACTGGCATTACAATCAGTTTTCAGGAATTACACGCCCATCAGGGATGCTCAAAGAACATGCATTTGAAATCAAACAACTTGAATACGCAAAGCAAGACAAAGTCTCTGAAAAGTTTATTTCAATTTCTGAAATAGCCCAATTGACAAATTGCACATAATTGACAAATTGCACAATATGCACAATGTTATATGAAAATCAAAGAAGTGACCACTCTTTTTGTTTTAAGTTTGCAAGCTTGCTACATGAAAAGTAACAAGTTGTATTTTTGTTTTTGTTACAGCCGTGGATGGAAAACCGAGGCAGGGATGAAGTGAGTGTTAATTTTCAGGTTTTTTATTTTTTATTTTTTGCCCAGAGTAGCAACATTAGTGTCATTTCCACTTGATGATGTTTGCATTTTTGTCCTTTAAAATTTGACTTATTGGAAAGCATGTTTCTTTTGAGCACGAGTACCATTTCAGAAATGCTTTGGAACCATTATTCATCCAGTAGAAAAACCAGAAACAGTTAATTGCATATTCGTCAAACTTACCGAGACGATGGGTACTTTCCCATTTTTAATCCAGTGCAGACAGCCTAAGAGGCCTGCCGCATTGAACTTTTTGGGGGGAAATTTACCAAGACGATGGGTACTTTTCACATTTTAAGTCCAATGCGGACAGCTTAGGAAGTTTTCCTCTCAGTAACTTTTCCTGAGTCCAGCGGTTACTTTTCCTGGCCAACTTCTGCCCAGGAAAATTGACCAGGTAACTTTTCGCGAGACGATAAGTCCAATGTGGACACATTAAGTCGGTAAAAGTGTTCTGGAAGCGTACGTCCGAGCTGTGAAGGTCATACTGCGAAGGGATACTGCGCATGCTCTTCTACGGTCTCTGTAAAATTATCTTGTGCTAAAAAAGTCCAAATGCGGACAGCAGTAAAATTTAGCCATTTTTCATTTTGCCATCTCGGTAAAACCTCCCGAAAAACAAGTCCAATGCGGACAAGGCTAAATACCGATATTTAATCTGCAATAGAAACGGCCAAGATAACATATAAAGCCTTGTCGATTAGGGATTGTTTTTGCCCTACCCGATTAGCACTATATGCTCAGTGCTTCCCCGAGACACTATGAAAAAAACTTCACAGCGTGGGACTCAAACCCACGACCTCCTGTATACTGGGCATGCTATGAAGTTTTTCTTAGTGTCTCGAGGGAAGCACTGAACACACAGTGCTAATCTAGTTACATTGGGCAGGGCAAAAATAAACCTTAATTTATATTCATTTTTCCTGACGCAAGCCAAATCAGATAAAGCCTTGCTCAAACATTTTGTCAAAGTATCACCAAAAAGCATTTAATCCCGATGTTTCCAGTAGAAACAGGCCCATACTTTCACTGTAATTGAGATTTCATTGACTAAATTGACAATGCTCTTAAAGTGAATGATTTACTTGTAACCAAGTTTATTTCTCACGGTATTAAAGAAGAAATAGTTTTTAAGCTAAGCTCAGATTACAGGATTCAGCTGAGACAACTCAGTTCATGCTCTGTGTGTTAAGCCAACTTCTCATCTTAGTGTTATGCTTTTCATGCGAATTTGGTCAAATATCCAACCTGTTGGATAAATTTTGACGATTGTGGAATAACCATGGGCGTGTTTGTTTCATGACAGATCCGAATCCAGATTCCGATCTGTTTTACCGCACAGAAACAAACGAAACCGCTCTCAACTCGGATCTTAAATCACGTGAATTGCAATTTATTTACCAAATTTGTCAAATTTCTGTTCCAAATTTGTCCCACGACATTCGTCGTAAATAAACAAGCATTCTAAATTTGTTTGTATCGTGTGTTGCCTCTGAAAACTGAAACGACACGGTTTTACTCACACAAAATCTCCACGATGTTTACGTCGCCATTTTGGATCGAGCGCTGAACCATCTCTCGAGAAGGATTCCACAGATCACAGATCTCGATCAGGATGTGCGCGAAGTGAACGAGTTCACCTTGGTAATGCGCCGATCTGAATCTGGATCCGTCCGAAACAAACACGCCCCAAGTCTCTGTTTCCAGATCTTACATGTAGTTGTGTGTAATTGTAGCAGTTTGTTATCCCATCTAATAAACCCTACCCTAATTAAATTAAACGTCCTGGCCATTATAAACATACAAGTAAACCCCCAATGCCATATTGTTTTCCTCTGCAGTTAACCCAGGCATGCCTAGCAGAATGTACCGCTGGAATTAAAGTCCGAAACACAGAAGCCTCGGGAGGGGTACGTAAAAAGTCACCCGCCCATGTACCCCATTAAATGCAAATGTCATCTGAAAATTCATGATTTTGCATAAATTTGCATATTATGCTTTACTAGAGGCAGTAAGCAGTACAAGCAGTTATACTTTCAGTTGTCATTCTAAGGGCATATACTTGGTTGTCATTATTGTCAGAGGTATTGTATGCAAATGAGATAATTTGCAAATGATATCCACAACTTAATAATTCTTAGTAAATCGTGGTCTTGTCCCAAGACCGAGATTTGTTGTCCCCCTCAGCTTAAGTGGCACCCCAACAGCGGGGCGCACTAGTAAGTTAGAAGGCAACACATTTCAGTCTTGGGGCAAGGCTACGAATCACTAAGAATGTTCATGTCGTGGCCATTTGTGGCACTAAATTGTGACTGTGTGAACTAGATTTGTCATAACTACTGACTTTTAAATGAAGACAAAGGGACTGGTGGCGGCTCATGAGGACATAAAGGGCCCATGATTAGGGATTTTTATTAATGAAATCTATGCCGTGAAACTAGCTGTTAGTCATAAAAATCCTATTTGGAGCTTGTTTTGGGGTTAAAACATTTTCACAGTTCTACAGAGCATAGTATTTTTCAAGACCTCCCCCGAAATACTGCTTATCAACATTTTTGGTCACTACATGAAAAGTCAACATTTTACAGTGCATGCAAAGTCGTACGCGGCCCTTGACACACCCCCACCCCCTCCTATGCTTGGAATAATCGTAAAAATCAAGGTTGTAGTCGAGTCCATCACAAGTCCTCGCAAGCCTTCACAAGTCCACAACAAATCCCTGGTCTTAATTCAAGTCACAAGCTATTCAAATGAACTCCAAGTTCTCCAACAAATGCATTCTTTTGTGCGTGTTCATCCTTTGCTTCTTGTTACTGGACTTATAACGGACTTGTGCGGGACTTGTCACAGACTTTATCGGCTTTGGACTTGTGATAGACTTGTGATGGACTCGACTACAACCCTGGTGAAAATGTTGACAACTTTGGATGCACATTCTTAGAAAAGGCCATTGATACATCACTGTCTAAAGCAAATTTTGTGTATAAGTGTTTGGTACTGCAAAATCGGAATATAGAATTAAGTAACTACAAAGACAACATTTTGTTTCTGAAGTTAACCAACATTTTGCAGTGCAAATCTCCATAAAATAGCTGTTGGCTCCGTCAGCACAAAATAAGCTGCAACACAACTCCATAAACTATGTTAAGTGTCACATTATTGATTAGTTCGTTACTCAACTCTTTTGGGTTTGTTTGTTTGTTTTGTTTTTAACTTCACAGTCGGGAGCAGAGGAGGAGTCGACGGATGAAATTCAGCTTCGGTTTGCCCACATCACGGAGCTGACCATCCTTACCATCCAGCTCATTGTAGAGTTTAGCAAGAGAATACCTGACTTCCTCTGTCTAGGCAGGGAAGACCAAATCGTTTTGCTAAAGGTAATGGATTTCTGGATCATTGTTCGTCATTTGACTGTCACCAAATGATTGGCACTCCACTAATTTTTCAAAGCATGACAATTCCCTCAGCAATATTTTCTGCCAGTTTCCAGCCATGAAATTGTCCCCAGCTTTCAACAGTCATGTTAACATTTGAAATGTTTTGTGTTGACCTACCTCCAGGGCTCGGCGATTGAGGTCATGCTTCTACGGACAGCCCTACGATACGACCGCGAACAAGACGCTATCATGTTTGGTAACGAGCAGCCGTACACGAGGAAGCAACTTCAGGAAGGTGGCATTGGGGATTTAGTAGATCCCATGTACAATTTTGCCCGCAGTATGTCGGAACTGGACCTAGACTATGCCGAGTATGTGCTGCTTATGGCTATCACAATACTCTCGTCAGGTAAACATTTTCTAAAGATTGTTTTTCTAACTTACTCCAACCCCTCCCTCTTAATAGACCTTTATCACGGTGCAGCCATCTTCCCTTTTCCCCTATTAAAATGAACGTAACCAAAGCGAGGCTTGCATAAAAATATAGTTTGGCCCCGTGTTGAAAATGTTCATTGTGTGCATCACAATGACATGCACGCAGCACGATCAAAAAAATGCGCAGCACGGACAGTGATTCTCTCAAAACAACAAGACAAAGATGGACGCACCGTGATAAAGGTCTATTCCACCTCCTAATTTTATAGACTAGTTCCTGGACCTCATATTTTGATAAATGGGTCTGTCCATAGTAATGGGGTACATTTCTGTAACATTCAAGATCTTAGGTCCCAGTTCACTTCAAATGTCTTAATTTTATCTTTAAATTATCAAGCTAAACTGAGGAAATAACTTTTTCACCAAGGAGTAAGAAATATAGTCCTACAACATACATTTGTGAAAACCTCGTGCACAAATTTTCCTATTACGCATGTAACAAAGACGGAAAAAAATGTCACAAAATTGTCTGTCCACGTTACATGAGTAATAGGAAAATTTGTACACTTGCTTTTCAAAAATGTATGTTGTGGCAGCAATTTCTTACCTTTTTGGGCAAAAGTTATCTCCTGAGAACAAAACAAGGACATTTCATTAATTCTGAGATAAACTAAAGACATCTGAAAGGAATTATTGACTTATTTTTCAAATGTACCCCATTACTGTGGACAGACCCAAATACAGAGATCCAACATTTACGATTTAGGCGTAGTTTGTACAGCCAATGTTTCAGCCAATGACGATCAGTATTGTAACATAATTGTAGAAAGCATAGCTTCAAATGTGGGGTTTAAATAGGGCTTGGGTGTAAGTTATAAAATTTCGTGTCCAGAGTGGGTGCCCTGTGGCAAATTACTCGTTTTCAAGTAGCAATGTTGGCATCTTTATAAATATTTTGAAAAAGTGTCCCTATTTGTAAAATTCACAGCAAATCGGCAGGCAGTTTCGTGCCCGTTTGACAAGGCCACATTGTCACACATAGCATATGTAGCAAAAGTTAGATTTCATGTTTGCCGTGGTGCCCTTGTTGAAATTGACAGAATTGCCATGATGCCCTTCCTAATTGCCATGATGCCTTTCAAATTCTGAACATGTAATTCTAGACCAAGAAGCCATATGTATTTGCAGTGAAACTCGTCATGACGTCTTTTAGACAGGTTTCTGACTGAAATATCTCTCAGTACTGGTCCCTAAATTCATGTTTGTATGTGGAATATCAAATAATCCTGTTTAAAAGAGAGATTTGTTTTAGTACAAAGGTGTGCTGTTCTGAAGTAATGTATTTGCCAAGCTTCAAAACACACTTGACCATTAATTGTTTTTGTGCTGCTAGGCAAAAGGCATTGCTTGGACGCCAAAGCAAGCATTTTATGATATATAAAATTTCAGATGGCAGAAGGTGTGCATTTTTTCTTTTTTTCTTTTTTTTCCACCTCCCCCCAGCTAAGGAGTGTTTTGTTTTTTAGCCAAATTGGCCTATTCCTGGGCTGAATGTCACATTAGCAACTTGAAAAAGAAAAAAACATGATTTGTCACAATCTGTGATTGACCATCAGTCTGTCTTAACCACTTTCAGACCGGCCGAGCGTCGAAGACCGCGAGAAAGTCGAAGAGGCCCAGGAAAAATACCTGGACATGCTGACGGCGTACCTGAAGCTACGACGACCGAAGGAAACCCTGATTCTGCCCAAGGTCCTGATGAAACTCACCGAACTCCGATCGCTCAACAATAGCCACTCCGAGCTTCTCTTCCAACTAAAGCTTAAAGACCAGAGGATCCCACCGCTACTCAAAGAAATCTGGGACGTCCAGTAATATTAGCCACACGGCACAACCTAGTTGTTGTCGGACTTGATTTTTTTTTTTTTAAATTCTCCCGGGAGACTGCTTTTCAATAATAAAAAGGGAGAAAATATGGAGCAATCGTCGTTGGCTAAGTAGTTTAGACCTGGACCCCATTCAAGTGCGGACGTGTGTAAGGTTGTCTCTGATGCGCTACTGCTTCGAGATCCAAATGAGTGTGTTTGGTACTCTGATCTCAAGCAAGAATCTTCCCTAGAAACTCGTGGGAATTCTTTTCTCCAGATACAGAAGGCATCATCTTGTATCGTCATGAAATCTGCGCCGTCTTCAAATTCTCGAGACAAAGTCGGCGGCGTTCGTCTGCACAGCAGGACTTCGCGAAATGTGTGAAGAAATCTTTTATAGCAGAGACACTTTCTCTTGACAAAAAGGCTGAAGTTTTGTGTTAGTTGCTGCGTGGAATTCTTCTACTTGACGTATCTCAAAGTGACGTGCTGTACAAGGTGCAGGAGTAATTTCTGAAATATGGAAATCGCTCTGGCATTTTGCACCAAACTCGAACATGCCTCATTCTATATTTAGCAGTCCCAAAGTATCGGCATAAAACGTCCACCACTTGTGACGGGTAAAACCGCAATCATTCCAGCCAGAGACATCTTCGTGTGTATTAAGGTCGGAGTAACTTCAAACCATGCTGCAACCAGGTGGACCACAAGCAGTCACTAGAGGGCACCATACCAAGTTTGTGGTCGGAAGCATCAGAACGTTTTGGCCAATATTTTGTTTAGATCTACTCCAAAAGTTTGGCATTCTTCATGAGAGTATCGTCAAGTACCAACGCCATTTTATTTGCTGCAACCTGAGCACAGTTCCCCCCACCCCCCTCCCCCTTCATGCAGAAATGATTGTCAACATATTGTCTTAAAAACTAGCTCAAATGGTGCGACACAATATATCCAAGAATTTAAGAAATGGTTGTCCAAGAAAAACTAACTGTTTAAACAAGAGAGGGCGCTATTACCGATGCAATTCCCAATGGAGAGAAGATTGCTGTCAAATCATCATGTCCCAATATGCAACATAGTTTTTAGTATGGACGGAATTTAGACAACTTTTAAGCATAAGTGTGTAGGTGTGATGACATTAATGGAACAATTCTGATTTCCTTTTTTTAACTGTTCATTTGCTGTGGTCTGGCTTATGAGACTTGTACATATTGAGTAAATTTTAACTGTAAGAGCCATAGCACATACCTATTCAATGACTGATAAAAATATGTATCTTAAACATTGTTATATGGGGACTTGGAGTCACAACTGTACAAACACTATTTCGTCACTTTTTCTTTATTCATTTTTTAATTTGATCAACATTTTTTAGATTATCCAGTGCCAAACACATACTTTTTTTAAAAGGTGGTGCATTTTTTTTTTTTAATTCCCTGACTTTCCATGTAACTACTAGGTGAACTTTCTGCAATATGTAAACCCTATTTTGCTTAATTGTTGAAAATAAGCGTTTTCCCGACACATGGCTGCAGGCTTTATTTTTCTTTTGCAAATCGCGGCAGTTTAATGAACAAACCTGTATTAATAACAGCAGTTTATTATTAACTAAGTTATCCAGTATTCAAAAACATTGTTCAAAAAAAAAAAAACCAAGCACACTGTACAAAACCTCCCTGGGGTACAAAGATTTTATAAACCATATTAGTATAGTGATGTGTCTGGAAATGTTGCATACATTTCCAGCGCATTGCATAGGTCACTTTACAATGTTTAGTCAACCGATTTTAAGAAACCTTATGTAATGTGTAAGCCCACCTGCGCAACTTTTTATTGTGCAAGTTGTGCAACATTCCTGCGATAATTTTCAAAGGTTGCGCAGGTTATGCACTTTTTTTTTGAAATCGGCTGCTGATAGTGAAAGAATTTACTCCAACAGGCCTTCATGCAGTAAAATGTCCTACTGTTATGTCTGCTCAGCTGATCAAAATTGTATGTAACGAAGAAAAAAAACACTTCATGCACAGCACGTTTTTGGTCCACGGCAATGCTCTACAAATATGAGTCGTATGTCACGCAGTCAGGGCCAAGTTTTGGCGACCAGATCATTAAAATGCAAAAATACAATAGAAATATGACGCAGTCCCAGCGATATCCGGGTTATGCCAAGAATGTTGATTATACAATGTATGTTCGCATTTTAATGGTCCTTGATCCACTGCTGATTTTGTCGTGTGCGTGGCAAAAGGGCGTTATCCATAATTCCGACCTGTCAATCAAGCCGAACCCGCCGACCAATCACAACGGAGCTAGTTGACAGCGCCCACATAGGTCAAAGTGCATTGCCTCACAAACAATCACTCGATTTTCTGCCCATACATTTGTACATATGTTGTATTCAGGGATTCGGGTGAATTTTGGTTTCAATGTCGGGCAATTCGCTGTTCAAAGGTAAGAAAGCGCATTTTTATGAATATATGGCATCCCTGCATTACTAGCCCTTTGCTCAGTGTGTGCTACGGTAACTGTCGACCCTAAAACATAAATATCTTTGAGTTATCTCCAATGAATCTGTGCTTTCCATGCCGAGTCCCCTTGCTTTGTACGTTGTGTCGCCATTGTTTTGCGATGGCTTGTGAGCACATAGCAACAGGGGTTAACTGAGTAATCTTGGAACTATGCATTGATTTTTGGCTCCAGAGTGCTTATTATGTCCTTCTGCCAGGCGCACGACTATTTTTAGTTATGATCGTGAAAACACTGCCCAGACTGTACGACGTTCGAATGACATGCTGCAGGGGTGTTAGCTTCCCATTCCCGATACATCTTCGAGGTTGGGCAGATTTCTCGAGTTTTTATTTTTTTATTTTTGTTTTTTCTCCTTAAAACATTTGGTCAATATAAACCTAGTGTGTGATCAGATAACAAGACACAAAAGTTAAAATTTAAAAGGGATACCCTATTTTGTCTGATTAACCCTAACACTCCTCAATCCTCCAAAATCAATATGATTTTGCATACACCCTAGCTAGGAGCAAACACCTGATCAAAAGGGACACAGACCAGTTTCTTCATTTTTTTTTTTAGGGGGCAAAGTTTAGTGTTATGTTGTTTGAAAATTAGCTTGAACAAAAAATGTACGTATTTTACAACACATGCAACATTGTCTGTTGCATTCTTGCACATTGATCGTCTGCCTCAACCGAGTCCCTGTGGACATTGTCAGAAATCATCATTTTCTAAAATTTTGGGTTTGTTGTCACTGCAGTAAAAAGAAATTCTTGCCCGTTGCTGATAGGGTTATTTTTTTCGACCCCTAAATTGTGGTTTCTTTTGGAAAAATTTACTTTTTGTCTCCCAAATTTGACATATTCCTACTACTCAACATGAAAAACATGTGTAGTTGAACAGTTTGAAAATTCAGAATGGCCACCATGATAATGATAAAATGGACATACATGTATACCGCGCTCTTATCAGGGAAACCCCTTCAGCACCCTGAAGAGTATACAGCCCTGGCTGCCTATAAGGCGCTCAATGGCTAATCAACGTCAATTTTCGCTACCCTCTCAGGTACCCATTTTACTCCTGGGTGGAGAGAAGCAATGCGTGGCAAAGTACCTTGCTCAAAGGTACATGCGCCATGGATGGACCGGGCCAGGATTCGAACCCACTACCTTTGGAACTAACCCAGGTTTTGAATACGATCCACTAGACCACTCCGCCACAGCACTCTACCATAAACCTCAATCAAAGGGAACTTCCCACGTCCCTTGAGCATTAGCTGGTTTTTGCTCAGGTTGGTTTTAATCATGCATATCTTCAATCACACAGGGGGAAAAAACTATTTGTAACAGTTTACCAATCATGTATACTATCTTTAAATACGGCTTTTATAATAATAAACGACACACTCCTGAGATCTGCACTTTCATTTTCCCTTGAGTTACATCATAACATGTGTCACTGTGATTTTTTTTCTCTACTTTTTATCACCGAGTTAATGCTGCAGATAAGTGTGCAAAACTGTTTTTATATCAAAATCATCTTTTTTTAGTAGGTTGGATGAGTTTGAACAGGGTTGTATTTTAAGATGCTGAAAAATATTTTTTAAAAGGTCTCTTTATGTAAATTATATGTGGAGTGGGTGTTAATAATCTGGAGCAAATGCTACTGCACTTAACAAGGGTTATTTTACATGCTCTGCCTTGAATTAAGTTACATGTATTCCATAAAGTGCATTAGTGCATTATTTTGTGTTAAAGCAAATTTAAGTGTCCTGAAATTTTGATCAACCAATTGACTGGGGAAAAAAAATCTTACTCAAATCAAAGATAGAAATGGTTCCAACTGTCCAACGCAATTAGTTCACTCGAGATGATATCCTTTTATGAGAAAGCAATATTTGAAAATGAACTTACCACGGTATTATGGTTTCATTGTCTGCAGTAATGCCAGGGAATGAGCCTCACACAATGTTCAGGTATTGACCCCTTTCGAACACGTGCGAATATGCCATTTTGGGAGTCAAATAATGCTGAGTCATTGTGGAAGCGATGTGCGTGCGCGTTGTGTGTGTCTCTGGTGGGCGTAACGCGATTTAGTTCACCAATGGGAGGCTCGGCATAGCGCGTTACGCGCGCTATGGACACACACATCGCGCACGCACATTGCTTCCACAACGACGCGGCATTGTTTTTCTCCCAAAATGACGTCATTGGCACGAGCTCAATAGTCTCCAAGAACATACATGCTTCAGACGTTTCAGTCGTGGTGCTTAAGCAGCACTCCTATAGTTAGTATGTGTTTTCAGCTTGCTTTTAGGGAGTGCTGAAATTGGGGCGAAACGCTTGTCCTGGGTTGAAAATGCTAATTGACCAATTTCAAATCAGCACTGGCAGCCTGGTTTCAGATCCTGAGCCATTGTATTACGTCGCGCGTCTTTTCAT
Source organism: Henricia sp. BOLD:AAB3569 (assembly GCA_037783545.1). NCBI lineage: Eukaryota > Metazoa > Echinodermata > Asteroidea > Spinulosida > Echinasteridae > Henricia > Henricia sp. BOLD:AAB3569. The sequence continues at coordinate 1,209,871 of JBBELK010000030.1, read as the reverse complement.
TTGCAAATTTTATCACAAAAGAAAGCACTGAGACCCTCATTTACAATGACAATTTAAAATTTCTCCATAGACCGTGTCAAATTTCTGCCATCTTGTAGGCCAGTTTCTTTGTTCCATGAGGTCATGCATGGTTGCACATTTTGTGCTTACATTGTTGACCAAGATGGCAGCTAATCGATACGGTGTATATGAAATAAGCAGGGTTGAATGTGTCTTGGTTGAATATGGAGTCATTTTTCTATGTATAAGTATGTGCTGGGTTGGTGCTACACATGTGTCAATTGCACATGCCCATCCCAGGTTAAAAACAAAGTTGGTTTATGAAAACAATAGACATGGACTGCCATGTTGGGGTAATGGCATTTTTGCCATTCATCACTCATGAGTAGATGCTTTGTGGATATTTTGTCCATTAGAAAATGTAGCATCTAAAGCAACTGGAAGCAACTTGTTTCAACTGGTGTTTCCGGCAACTGGAAGCAACTAGTTTCAACTGGTGTTTCCGGCAACTGGAAGCAACTAGTTTCAACTGGTGTTTCCGGCAACTGGAAGCAACTGGAAGCAACTAGTTTCAACTGGTGTTTCCGGCAACTGGAAGCAACTCCGGCAACCGGGAGCAACTGATCAGTTGCTTAAAAAGGTTGATGTATGCACACTTGCAACTACTGGTAACTGGACAAATTCCAGTGGCCGCGAGTTGCTCATGTTCTGGCAACTAGTTGTATATCCAGTTGCGGTCAGTTTTGTCGATGTACGCATACACTGCAACTAGTTGCTGTCAGTTGCACGAGTGCGTCTGAATACATGAGGCGCAAATCGACAGCAACTGGTTGCTTCCAGTTGCAAGGTCAATGTACCTGAGTTGCCATGTCGATGTGCGCGCTATGGAAATGTAGACCTAGCTGGATGCTCTCAGTTGCCGCTAGTTGCGCAACTGATCAATTGCTGTTGATGAGTGCGCTACGCACACATCGACAGCAACTGATCAGGGCCCAATTTCATGGAACCCGTTAGCACAAAAATTTGTTTAGCACAGAATTTCTTTGCTTTAGAAATTCTGTGCTAAACAAGTTTTTGTGCTAACGGGTTCCATGAAATTGGGCCCCGTTGAGTTGCTTCCAGTAGCAAGGTTGATGTACGCAAGGCTTAAAATGGCCACTGGTGCAAAGGATCTGTTGTAACCCGGGTTCAACTTCTGTTGAAACACTTAGTGTTAAAATACTTATCAGTCGAATAAGAGCAACGTTAATACAACATCCTGTTTATAATTACAATGTTCTTCATTGTTTTCATTCCTGATAATACAAGGTTCCTGTTATAACGAGGTAATCTGCAAAGTCCAAAGGACCTCTAGGGTTCAACTTTATTGTCTTGACAGTAGTATACTAATTAATGTTGGTGGGTCACATGTGCCTTGTTAAACAAGGCATTAAATTTTTTATAAAGTAGCTTTTGTTCTGTCTTCTGTTTTGCCTTTTCAGTTCAAATCATGTGGCAAAAGAGGCTTTTTTTCTGAAACGAATTCCTTTTCGAAAAGTGGATTTATTTTAAAACAGTCGCTATACAAATCTTTTCATCTAGTCTGCGCTTCCCTGAGTTATCACGTTTTACATCCATGTAAATATCAAATTTTGTCCACTTTTATTCAATTTAAAAATTGGGATTTGGGTAAGCACATTGTAAACAAAATTGTTTTGTTTGTTTCGTGTAAGCAGTTCCCTCCGTAATATTTTTTTATGAGGACATTGAGTTGCGTTTTTAACATTGTCATTTTATTAGACACTGCTCAGTTGGTCCTTGTTGCCGAATGATATTTTTAAACACAAAAAATTCAGCTGAATTAGCAATATTGTAAGCACGTTTATTGGTTCAATTTTTTTAATAAGCAAACAGTTTCGTGTAGTTAAAGACCAGCCCAAAATTTCCTTTACCTTTTTTATTCTTGTCCAGCAATCCATGTTTGGACCTATGTTTTCCCATTAGCAATTGTATGGTGAACTTTATCACTTTTTTGTAGTTTACCGGTCAACAGTCGAGTCCATCACAAGTCCTCACAAGTCAGCCACAAATCCCTGGGTCTTAAGTCACAAGCTATTCAAATGAACTCTAACAAAGGCATTTATTTGTGCATGTTCATCCTTTGCTTCCTGCTACTGGACTTGTTACGGACTTGTGATGGACTCGACTACAACCCTGCCGATCAACAGAAAATATTTAGTATAAATCATTAATATCTGACCAATTAGACACCACGCACCACTCCAAGGATATAAAACTTGTACATTTTCGGTGAACATTTTCTACGTTGAGTTTACATTTCTGTTCATTTCTGAACATTAAAAAGAGGCAACATGTCTGTACATACAGAATAAATTTGTCTTTGTCACTTTCTCTCATACAGTCTGTTGGACAGTTATCATCTGTTGTGGTGTTTTCATTGGACGTTTTGTTTAAACTACTGTGGCTGTGCAGTAGCATTATTAAGTCCAATTGGGACACGCTAACGTCCCTGTTAATGTACCACAACCATGATGTAAAACTTACAGGCCGAGAAAAGTCGTCAAAACTGGATGACACTATCTGGCCACACGGACTGCAAGAACTCGAGGTACTCCTAGACCACTTGAACAACATGCACCCAGTTTCAAGTTCACGATGGAACAAAAACAAGTGAATTCCATCTCTTTCCTGGATGTCAAGATTTCTTGATGCGTAGACGGTACCATCGGGCATGCCGTCTACCATCGGGCAAGCCCACTCATACACACAGACAGGTATCTCCACAGCTCTTCATTCCATCACCCAAAAATAAAATCTTCGGTCAATCGCTCTGGTACAACAGGCTCACAACATCTGCGACGAAGAACTCCACCATGTGTCCAAAATATCCCAACGCAACGGTTACAAGAGAAACCAAAAGTCAAGACCCAAGACCTCTGACTGTCGGGTCCTCTATGGATACCCAAAGTCAACCTATGAGGCCACAGTTTCCCTCCCTTACATATAGGGAATGCCTCTCACAAGATCCAACGGATTCTCAACCAAGCCAATATTAAGGTATACCACTCCTCAACCAGGAAACTCCAAGCCACCATACAGACCCACAAGGACGAGCAAGACCACCAGGCTGGAGTTTACGGGATCCCCTATGAATGTGGGAAGGTGTATATCGGCAAGACTGGGAGGGACCTACCCACCAGACTCAAAGAACACAGAGCCCACGGGCACAGAGGAGACTATGACAAATCAGCCATAGTCGAGCACTCATAAAGCAAGGACCACTCCATCAACTGGGAAGTGGCACAATACTGATCGTTCCCATCGAGAGATGGCACCAAAGACACATCAGGGAAGCCATCGAAATACACAAACACAACACAGTACCCCAAGACATTGGCTTCAATATCAGCAATATCTGGCACTCGCTGTTAACCAACCAGACCGATGGGTCACCTATACCCTAGGTCCTCCCCCACCCCACGACAGCCACTGCCACAATGACACGCACCAGTGCATGAGTACACCACAGCCTACCCACACCTCTACCACCCAAGCCCAAGTTTTTCCACTTAAGCCCTGTATCATCACGAGTCCGGCACTTCTGAAGATGAACAGAGCACACTGTTTAAAACATTAAGTTCACACTCACCGGTTCTTTTCAGAATACATGTTCAAAAGAGATATTCACATGCTACCACAGACCACATATAGGCCTACATGTACACATGATTTTTCTCTATAATTTTTACAAAACGTTTTTTGGAGGGGACAGAGAGCGGGTTTGAAGTAATACATATTACAAGAACAGTTCAGAGGTTTAATAATTTATTCATGAATGCTGCTCAGTTATTTTTTTAATTTAAACTTGACTAAAACAAATGTCAAAAAAAAGTGTCAATATATTTGCTCAACATGATCCATTAAATGAGTCTGTCTGTACATTCTGTGTACAGAATTAATTTTTCTTGTGCGGGGGTGGATTGCAATATAACCGTCTTAAGCCTGAGATACACATCTTTGAATTTCACGAGGCTTACACGAATAACCAGTACACATTTGGAACAAAGTTAGCTGTAGTGTCCCTCCAGTTGGCATCAGTGCCCTTTGAAATTTGAAGAAAATTAAGGCTGGAGTTGCCTGTCCCTTATGAAAACACAGGTATTTATAATTTTGTCTTGAGTACAAATGTTGCTTTACCTTAATAAAAATGTTTCATCGCCCACAAATGTAGGTCAGATAGAAACTGTTTTCTGATTAATAATACAGTTCAAGATATACAAAGCAAATCACAGTGCTACAGTTATCTTGTACCTCTTAATATATACCCTGATGGTGAGGAACTTATTATCCACATTTAATTTACAGAAAGTTAATTTAAGATTTGCATAAGGAAGTGAACTCTATCCGAGTAGGTCCAATTTTTGACACTGCTTATAAAAAGGCACAGATTTACACTAGCAACAGCATGACAGATGCTGCCGTTTTGAAATGACACACATTTTTTTGGATTTGTCTTTTAAGAGTACATTGTGCCCCTGTAATTTTTGTATCTTAAATGTGTAACAAATACACTTGGAATCTACAAATGGCTAAAATAAGAAATAGAACTTACACACAACTTCCTATGTTCATACCAATTGTGGACATTTCTTTGTTTTATTTGCTGAAAACTTCCAAAATGTCCCTTTTTTTCAAAATGAAAACAACAATGGAAACAATTTTTTTCGCTAAAATCAAAACAGTTCTCTTCTAAACAGTTAACTAATCCCTAACCCTCAACCTAATCCCTATTTTTTAATCCTGGACAACCCGACTGTGGACGTCTGCCGAGTGTGGACATCCTTTGTTCGCCACTCCACATAAGGTATGTAATGTACGTACCGGTACATACAAAGTTAACACAAATTAACCAACTGTGCCATATTTGAGGCCTGCACTGTATTGAAAGAATTGTGTAATTTCAGCCACCATTATCGCGCACTATTGGCGCTAGAACAACCATCCCCGGGGTGACTCGCCTCTGAGTTCAACCCTGCGTTGATTGACACTTGTTCTGAAACTCACCTCGGGGTGAACTCGCCCCAGAGATCGGCACCTCGTCCCTCACTCGAACAAGTAAGAACTCACTGTATTCCTGCCCCTTTTCACACTACTGTTCTTGCCCCGGGGAATGAGTCTAATCCCAAGGCAAACATTTTCAACCCTGGTCCAAAGCAAGGTTGAACTCGCCCTGGTGAAAGAGCAATCTCAGGGGGCTGGGAATTGGAGCTTATTTTCACCCCTAGTCTGCGTCGCCCTGGCCGGGCCACCCCGAGATTCGGTTTAGTGGGAAAATGCCTTTATGTGAACAGGCTGGAGCATGTGAGAGAGATGGTGATGTCATCTACATGTATCAGGTGGATATTACGATTGAAATGAAAGCGAGTTTTAATTTAGGGACGAACAATTTATACCCCTAAACTCCAAGGTATTACATTGTCAGAAAAACTACAGCCAAACTGACACAATTTGAAGAAGTGCTTGTGTGAATTATCCTATTCTACTTTCGGACTGTCTTTTAACATTTAGTTCCACAGGTGGTTTTTATCGCCCAAAAAGTACAACTGCCCATTCTTTGGATATTTAACATGTCTTTTTAATTCATCAAACTTAAACACAAGACTACGACAACCCAAATGAACAACAAAGTTTCACAACAGACATTTTTCCTTATTTAACCACGAAAGATGACCTCCAATGTCTACTTCAAAAAAGAGGCATTTAACAGCCAAAAAGAAGAACTTATCTGTTCCCTGAAGATTTGTTGCTCAAATGGACATCAGTCTACAAAAATTACAATTTCTTATGCTGTTTTCACCCAAGGGGATCTATATTCTCTCCTACCTGCTCAAACCTAACAAAATAAATACAAGTGTTTTCCATGCCAAGTTACATATCCAAACAAAATTAGTATACACATCCTTATTTACAGTGGCACCAAAGGCATATAATCTGCTAGTAGTAACATCATGCGGACACCGTTGTGAGAGCGTTGGTGCTTTGGTTATTGGAGAAGCGCTGTGATTGAACGTGGTTGGAATACCGTTGAGGAAGTCGGCGACCCTGTGGACCCATAGTTCGCTTGTAGGATGTCAGGAGCTTAGGTCTGGCTATGTCCAACTATTGATAGAAGAAAAGAAATAATGTCTGAAATCAGAATTGGTTACAGCCAATTACGTCTACCTTGATGACCTTCCAGCCCACTACCAACCACCAATTCCAAACACAAAGTATGTAAATCGATGACGCGCTGAGCCCAAGTCACATTTAAGCCGCTATTATACGCAGCTAGGGCACTGTGGAATACTTACTGAACTAACCGACTCGGTTAGTCGCTCACTTTAGCCTGCCGTAAGTGCGAATGATGACATGGAATGTAAATCAAATGACATTGTACTAGCGCAGTACACAGGTATGTATGCTTAAAAAGCTGATATATATACTACTAAAGTGAAAACATCACCCTTTGTGTGTACTGGGTCCACACTAAAACCAGTGAACTGTTTCCCTGCACTTTACCAATGGACATTTCAGATTACCAGCGAAAGTTTATACCCAATTACCATGGCAACTGACGTCGCACTTTAGTAGTCGACATGTGGCCGAGCGGTTTAGGTCATTGACTCGCAATCATAGGTGAAAACTTGGGGTTTTAGGTTCGAATCTCCCCACGGCTACGGTACCTGTGCCCTTGGGCAAGGCACTCAACCACACTTGCTCCATCCTTCGTAAGGGATGTAAAGCCGTTGGTCCAGTGTGTTAGGTAATGGAAACGCACTCTAAAGATCCCAGAGCATTCTTTCGTGAAGAGCAAGAGGGATCATCCCCGGTGTCTCTGGCCATGCATTTCTAATTATAATTCTTCATGGGTTTCCTCACGCTTGCGAGTGACAGTGCAATGAGGAATCCTTGGTATGAATACCAGAAAGAAATAATAATAATAATAATAATAATAATATAGTTTCTTTCATAAAATCACTTTCTAAAAGTGAAAGTTTTTACTTGATTCATGCAACGGCCATATTGCAAAACAACCAAAAGCACGGTAAAGTAACTGAGGTAAGTGCAGTCATTACCTTTTTGTACTCATTTTTGCCAGTTGGCACTCGGGGCCACTTGGGTCATGATTGTGAAACGACACCCAAAATGGTGAGAGGTATGAAGAGAAAGCAGTCTACTCCGGTAAACGATTTAAATTTGTAAAACTTTTGTTTAATAGTAAATTGACAGATACTCACTCCACCAAAGATGCAGTCATCCGTGGAGCCATGGCTGGTTTTGACTTCCTTGGCGGCAGGTTTCTTATCTCCGGCTTCATCACCCGACTGAGAGTTTTTCTGGGCCCTGGGTTTAGGGGCTGTTGGAGGCGGAGGCTTAATTCTGATCCAACCAAAAATTAAAGCAAGCAATGGAAAATCAGATTACATAATACATGTAGTCAATTGTATTTTATAAAGATACCATATGCCGAAAAGCACCATTTTGGAGCTATTAAAAAATTAGTTTTACTTTTTAGAAAAAAGGAAGGAGGATATGTCTTTTCTTTATTTTGTTTTATTTGTTAATTTATTATGGGGTTTTCCAAGATGGCGGATGGTTTGTTTTCCAGATGGTTTCTTTTCCAAAAAAGTATTCATCTGCCATTTACATGTAGGGTAACTTTTGTTACCCTACATATGAAATTGCATATATGTTCTTTAAAAAAAAAAAAAAAACCTAGTTCAAGCAGCTGCAAGCAACTATCTTTTTAACTTTGTCATTCAAATATTGCAATGGCATTAAGTGCTTTTTACAGACACTTTTAACTCATTTTTTTTATTACTCATTTATTAGCACTTTAATGGGCTTTTATCCACACATTGAGATACATTAGGTGGGTGGCGCCATCGGGAGCCGACGGCCAGAGACATCAGGTTATTACTCTTTACGAAGAGTGCTCTGGAATCTTTTAAGTGCATTACACAACACACTGGACCAACGGCTTTACATCCCTCCTGAAGGATGGAGCAACTGTGGTCAAGTGTGTTGCTCAAAATATTATCTTGAAAGAATATCCCATTCACTTTTGCCTATACTCACTTTATAACTGTTGTCCCTTTAGCGCCCTCACAGTCCCTTTCGTCCGACGATTTTCCATCCACCTCGTCTCTAGCACTCGCTTTAAGGGCCGCACTCTTCAGACCCTCCTTGCTTGACAAGACCTCTGCCAGGCGTGTCATGGGGGCACTCGGAGAGGCCACCGGTGTCGACTCTGCCTTTTCATCAGGTGATTTCGATTTCTGTTTTTCATCTGATTTAGCATCCTTCTGTTTCCGGTCTTTGCGCGACTTGCCCCGTCGTGCTTTCCTGTGTCCACCTTCATTTCGTACTCGTTTGCTTGAGCTCTCGTCCTCCGAGGACCAGTCACTTTCATCGGCACTTTCATCTCCAACTACATAACAGACAGGAAAAGGAAAACGTGAAATAACCAAGAGAAAAATCACATGGTCTTTGTCGGATTTGAAACCTTTCAACTATGGGCCTATACACCTACAGTGTGGCTATTTTGGAAATGGCTGGTTTCAGCTTAAGCTTACAAACTGAAGTTCCTCCTGTTGTCCTTAAATTTAGGTCATTACATCATTTGCAGAGACCCAAAATTTTACTTCACGAGTTGACAAGAAGTTGAAAGCAATGATAACAAACACCACATTATTGATTTATTTTTCTTTTAATGTCCAAAATGGTACTTGTACTTTTGGTAAAAATTTAACAACTGTATGTGTTTTTGGTTTTTATTTTATGCGCCACACACACTTTTTTTTACCATTAGCTCGTCAATGCACGCGTGAGGCCAAATTCGTGCCACGAAATACGCAGCTCCATAGCAAAGGCATGGAGCTTCGTATTTCGTGGCTAGAATTTGGCCTTGCGCACGCATTGACGAGCCTGCCTTTAAGACAAAAAACATTCATAGATCTTAAATGTTTTCTGATTTTATACTAACATTCTTCTTTCGATATATATTATACCTGAGATGCCAACATTGCAATTTGAAAAAGTAATTTGCCACAGGGCACTCGCTGTGGACACAACATTTTATAACTTACACCCAAGCCCTATTTAAACCCCACATTTGAAGCTATGCATTCTAGAATTATGTCACAATACTGATCGTCATTGGCTGAAACAATTGTACAAACTATGCCTGAATCGTGGATTCTGGCATCTCTGTTATACACTCATTCCAGGAATCCATAAAATGTTTCAGGCATTTTGTAAAAGATATATTGGCCTATAAATACATGTATGTGAAGGTGAATTAAAGTTCAAGTTGGTGTTAAAGCCAGGGTTGAGTGCAATTGTTCACCCACTATTTACAGCTTATATGCTTTCTCAATGAAACTGGGTACCAGCTGTTTGCAAATGTTGGAAATGTTAGCCATGTTCAAGTAAGTGGAATGCAGTCCTGATTTTTCTATTTTTTTTAATACAATTATCGGCATGCCACAGCAGACTAATCAATATTTCACACATTATTTTAGAACAAGCCAGATTTCAAGTATACTGCTTTAATTAAAGAACGTAATGCCCTGTCCAAATCCGGGCAGAGAAGCATGAAAAGGTATGCTGCATTTTGTAATAATGTAAAATATCATCTTCTTTTTTTGTTTTGTTTTTTGTTGCTTTCACAGACTATAAATTTAGTTTTTTTCACATTGCAATTAAGCCAAAGATCCAGCACAAAGTGTAATTTATTTTAACAATTTTTTTTTAATAATAAGAATGGTTTGCGCCCTAACTTTTTAAATTAATTTTTGAAAATTAGGGAGACACCGAAAATGTCCCCCTA